>OZ010739.1:5892858-6325358 GCA_963932295.1 Tipula lateralis | reverse complement strand
AAAATTAGTTTGAACATTTTTGAAACGAATTGAAGATATTAAGATTATATCAGTTCTGTTAACGTTACTGTTAATCTTTAGTAAACGTAATGTCACTTAAAAATTGTCAAATTAATTTAAAAAAGATGAAGAAATAACATTTGTTCGAAATTTCAATTGTTGGAAATATAATCATTTCACTGGACAACTTAGAGACTGAGCAAAATTCACTATATTTACTACAGAATAGTTTCGAATAGAATTTAAAATAATTTAAATTGCTTTTTAACTGGCTAAAAGTTGATACCATAAAAACCTTATAAATATTACAACAAAAAATAAATCTTCCAGAAGAATCAAGATGACTAAAGATGATTGTTTGCCCGCCATCCCTTTTTCTAAAAATGCATCTAGCGTAATCATCATAATAATCTATATTCTTATCTTGAGGTTATTATATTGATAGAAGTTATGGATCCTTAGCTAAATTTCGTAAACTAAGAAGTGCTTCTTCCATTTTTCTTGACATTGATGTCATCGCTCTATGAGAGACGCCACACTAATCTTGAATCTAAATTACATTAAATCTTAAATCATCAATATTTCTGACAATTGATTGTATGTGTATAGTAATAGTTTAATGCTGGTCAGATGTCCCTTTAGATTCCAATCATCGATCTCAAGTTAAATTTTGGTTTCTTCGTCAAATTGACTCAATGAAATGTTATCTCTCCTTTGAAATACGATTCTGCTACTTTGATTAGTGGTAGAATGTAGATCCCCATTATCTTTTTTAGATTAATGTTTACATATTATATCGATTCATTGCGAATCTACAGCTATTAAGCTTTTAATATTTGGACAGTTGAAATTAACCAACTTGGTATTTATATTATAGTTGGTATTAACCAACTATAATATAAACTTGCACGTTTTGTTTTACCGCGTAAAAATTTGAAGATGCTTATAGTGCAATAATATATGAAACTAGAAACTGAAATAACGTTATCATTCTTTATACTCGTATCTCAACAATGGCATAAACACACAGCACAGAAAAATTCTTATATATTTATAGTATTTAATACAATTTCATGTACCAATTTTTTAGTATGTTTTTTCATATTTATGTTTACTTCACTTTATATTCAAAAAAAATATTTAATTTATTAAATCTAGGATAACATAATAGTTTCTATGTTTTCACAGGAAGGAGGAATAATTAGGAGGAAATTTGTTGAGACAAAATATATTGATCGTACTTTGTGGTAGGGTATACGTATGTAGCGTTGCTTAGTACTTAGTAAGAGGTATTACTGCAAGGCCATGTCATTTAGACCTCAGGTCACACAAAAATTAAAAACATTCGCGAGCTAGACGTTAATATATATGATACTGTTCAATATGAAAAACTCAAAAACATTCATTAGAACAAAAATTAAATGATTTTTTAGTATTGGTTATATCAGAAGCAGCGAACATCAAGTAGGTTTTATAAAAATCAATTGACCGACTGAATGGCGCGTGATTAAAGCTATGGCAGTTAAAATAGGAGGTACCGGTTTCGAAAACCGATATGGAGAGAATGCAAATGGGATGTTGCATGATCTGATTACGATCAGTGAGGAGAATGGACACTTCCGTGACTCCCTGTTGACTGCAGAATTCATGGGCCGACCCACATTTTTTATGTCAGAACTATAGGTTGACTTGGAGCTATCCAATAGACAGATACGTAAATCGTACAATAGCCGAGCCGTACGTTCTTAATTTGAATGTAATGGCACAAAGTAGGAAGTAAATAAGCGAACCTCGAATGGCATCAATATACTTTATTTGCAAGAATGTCATTTAACCACCACAGTAACCAGCACTAGTCGTAGTAGGCTACTTAACAAATAACTTATAATACTATAAGGGAAATCGTGTCAATTTTCATAGTAAGGCCAACGACAGCATGATTTCGTTAAATACAAATTTCGGAGAAGATTTCTAGATGGCATACAATACAAAACGCATTTGTAGACTGAAAAAGCGCGAATGGTGGAAGGCTAAGGTCTTAAGAGTACAACAACTCAGCAATGAGCACAATTCGCGGGGTTTCTTTAAAGGAATCACCGAATTGAACCATACCTTAAGATCTCGGTCAACTGCCATTCGGGACCAGGATGGAAACCTTTGTGTTATGCGATGCAGAAGAAATTGTCGGTGACTACCAAGGAGGATTCCGTCCAAATCGGTCAGTCACTGATCAAGTTTTTCTTTCCAAGTACTACGAAATATCTCGCGATGTACATCAGGTGTTCCTAGATTTCAAGCAAGCCTATGACTCGATCAATCGGGAGGCTCTGCTATGCGCTTGAATATTTAGGAATACCTACAAAATACGTACATCTGTGTAGTATGACAGCAACGCAATCACAATGCGGTGTCAAAGTTGAGAACAGGCTATCGAGGACTTTTGCAATCACTACTGGTGTTCGACAACGCTGTGTTCGAGATACGCTGTCCCCGATACTTTTTAATCTAATGTTGGAATACATCCTTCGTAAAAGTGTAACACCTCACGACAATATCTTATTCCGACAATCCAATCAACTTCTTGCGTATGCAGATGATATCTGTGTGATTGGATTAAATGGCAACTGAGTGAAAGAGATACTTGATCCACTGAAACAGTTTTCAGCGTCCGTTGGTCTCAAAATCAATGAGTACAAAACAAAATATATGATCTCTGGTTTTAGATACCAAGACGCAAGTGATTTCAGTAGTGGTAATCACTTTTGAAGGAGTGATGAGATTCAAGTATCTTGAATCTCTCATTACTCACGATAATAGTGTGGGAGAGGATATCAAGGTTCGGCTTGCCGCTGGCAATCGGGATTTATATCCTCTATGTCCACGGCTGAAATCAAAATATCTTGCAAATGCGGATAAGCTGGAACTGTACAGAGTGTTGATCAGACCCGTTGTCATGGATGTGAGTTGAACCTTGACGGATGAGTACGAAAGTTGGCTTCTAAAAGTCGTGAGAAGAATCATGCGTGTGATATATGACCTAAAGACGACGTTGATGGCACATACCGAGTTCGTTTCAACCACGTGATCAGGAATTTAATGCAAATTCCTGATAACGTGTATGAAATCAAAGGAAAGCGAGTACGCTGGCTCGGTCACGTTCTGCGTGCTGATCCGAACCGAATGATACAGCGATCTTTGAAGGGAGAGCCGTCTTTCGGTAGGCGAAGAGATCGCTGTCTGCCACGATGGCTCCACGGCGTAGAGAGCGATCTGGCATCTTCTGGTTGCTTGCAACAATATGAAGAGCTGGCTCAAGATCGAAACCGATGGAGTCAGATTGTTGACACGGTACGGGCCAATAATGGCCTGTAAAAGCCGTCAAAAAATAAATACTAATACGTTTCAACGAGAACAATAGATGGCACGCGAAGTAATTTTTTATTGAAATGACATAATTAAAAAAAAAACAAATTTTGTTTTATTTATTTATGATTATTTATAAATATAAGCCCATTTACTTTAAAAATTTCCTTAATAATTCGTTGAATATAAAAAACTGCAGTTAAAAAATGTAAACATTTCGTTCAACTACTACTAGTGCCATCTTTTAATCTTCTCCGGAATTATATCATGTTGGCACATAATATCGACGCGATTTTAGATTCGGTTAAAAATTTCAGCAAAAAAAAAACCAAAATCGGACAAAAAAGCCAAAAAACAACGAGCCTCCGCTTAAATACCCGGACACGTAATGAAGAATCGACACGTGGAACGTGCAGTCACTTAAAATAGTGCTTTAAAAAGAGAGCCACCGCACTCCTATTTATATTAAAAAGAAATAAGTTGTGTCTCTAACTTTAAATAGAGCATTGGAAAAGTTCAGGTCATCTTGAAAGATTCTTTTACTAATAAAATAAAATATTATTAAAATATTTTTATTTTTATTTAAAATATTCCTTTTCGTTGAATTATATTTTGGTAAATTTTTTATATATATTTAATTATTTCGGCAACGATCTTGCCATCATCAGTATATTTTATTTACTCTTTAGAGTAAATAAAATATACTGATGATGGCAAGATCGTTGCCGAAATAAATATATATATAAAAAATTTACGAAAATATAATTCCACGAAAAGGAATATTTTAAATAAAAATAAAAATATTTTAATAATATTTTATTTTATTATTAAAAAAGTGGAATAAGTCACACACAAGGAAATTTATAATGAATTTCCATTATTTGAATTCTTTTACTGAATTATGGGTACACCAAAGGACCAAAATATAGAAAACCAAAAAATAATCGAAACGGTACTCTTCACGGCGTACAGTTCATCGAAATGCACGGAGTTTTTTGGTATAAAAACGGTATAATTCTCAAATTGTGGAGAATTCAAATCGTGGATGATGCAAAATCGCACTCACCCTGAGGGTCTATTATGAAATAAACCTAAATATATTTACCCTGTTATGAAACTGGTATTGTCGGATTACTATATAAAGTAATTTTTCAATTTAGTAATTATATTAGTAATTATTTTATCAATTTAATAATAATAATTACTCTTAAAATTTACGTACAATTACGATAATTTTTTGCTTATTTTTATATAGAAACGTCAAAATTCTATCAATCGAAAAAAATACGACAGCTAAATAGCAGTCAGATTTTGTCTTGTCAACTCGGAAAAAATCCGATTCAAGTTTGCTTTTTAGATTCGTAATAGCACGGATTTATCCGTTAACGGAAAAATCCGACTCAGATTTATTTCACAATATAACGTAATAGACAGTGTGATACAATCCATTAATCAAATTATAAATGGCAGACCTAAGTTTAATGAATGCGCCATCAAATTCATATGCTACAGAGATAGTATGCTTATATACTGTCATATAATATCTATTTCCAACAAGAGCATTGTATGTTTGTTTTGTCTCGTATCATCTGGTTTGGGGCCGAAGTACTCCTAACTCTTCCACTGTTCTAAAGGACTAATTACCGACCATACACCCGATTCGCAAAACTTTGCATTGCTCCAAGAAAACATAATACTGACAAGAAAGATTGACCATGAACTCGTCACTCCAACAGGGACCCGCTGTTAACCAAATGGGGAAATCGTGTTTGCATTCAGTCCCTAACGAAATTTCAACCCAGTAATTTTCACTGCGCCAATAACTCTATTGGTTTAATATTTTAAGTTCTCAAGTACATGGAAATGTAATAGATGCTGCATCAACATTTCAATATGTTCAGCCCAAATATTTCAGTTTTATAATTTCGTGAACTGATAGAAGAAATTGAAGAAAATGTCGAGTCCAATTGTCGGGTTTGGCATCCAATTGAGGTCATCCCTCAGTAAAAATCTATGACATGGTATTACTCTTTGAATGTTTTGGTTCCTTCACATTCACCAGCTATGGTCCCCAAATAGTATATCTTTCCGAATGATTGTTACAAATCGGAAAAATGGAAAAACAGCTGGACTAACTATATGAAAAAATAATTTTTAGTTAAAAAAAACAATTCCTTCTTTAGTTTATCATAGACAATGAATTGTTATCGTAGTTCCGGTATATCTAGACACTTCTACTTTTTTAATAAATAAATTTAAATATCATATGGTTGCATTTACTAAGCTGGGATAAAGAGTTAAATTAGTTTTCCAGGAAGTAAATCACCACATCACTATAAAATTAACTAATAGTGAATTAGTTAATTTTTCGTTAAGTACATTTTTCATTTCGCTACATACATTCAACCATTACCATTTCTCAACAAGAGAATTAAGCAATAAGGATTGCCCTATATGTCGTTTGGACAATAGGACGGATATTAATTGTTAAATTAAAAGTATCCTACCTTTTAGCGCTACTTTGTGTATCACTATCATTGGTTGTTTCATCATTTGCTACAATCGGTGTTGTAGAATTTTCCAGGCTATCTTCAGATCTTGTACTTTCATCTAGACTATCAACCACACCTGAAATAATTATTTATTATTATCATTTTATTTCCTTTTGAATTGTTTAAAAATTAATACATACTTTTACCATTTGCAGCTGCTGGTTCTAAATTACTATCATCTTCTGATGGATCTAAATTGACGATAGCATCATCGGAACTCGTAGTTGTAGTAGTTGTAGTCGATGCTCCATTTGAAATGGGATGAATACCTTCGGGCATATCCTCTAATAATTCAGGTTGTAATTCTGAGGCAATATAATGTGTCCATAAAGCTAATTCTACACGATGTGGTGACCATTGATCGATAATGTCGTTTTCCGAATTTAGTCGCTTTACTGTGATATCAATGTGACTGACAAAACTTAAATACGCTTTAGTTGTATAATCGATGCCTTCAATTTCGGGTATAGCCTTAAGGCACTCATCTGCCATAAATGGTGCACTTTCGGGAGCTGCTGCCGCTAATAATGCTGATGCCATGGTTATACCAACTCCTTTTAAATTTGATAGAGCGGTCAAAGCTTGTTCCAAGTTTGGTAGTTTTCTAAATGCTTTTTTTGTTTCTTGCATAACAGCACGCGGTGTATTTACTTTAATCAAATAGGATAGTTGTGGATAAAATTTTCCACGTTGCTGTTTCCATTTCATTGTTTGAACCAACTCTTCGTGATTTATATGCGCATCCTTTCCTCGCTGTTTGATTTTTTTGGGCAATTCATTTTGGTACCTAAAATAAAATAATAAAAAATCGTTACAAATAAAATATGCTGCATTATCGACGAGTCGATAACAACAGTGACGCCATTTTACACTACATGGTCATTATAATTAATTTTATTTTATAAGACGATGCTTATTTTAATTATTATTTCGAACAAACAGTTGGTAAGCCTAGAAACAGTTTGTAATAGACGATAACTTGATATCAACTTAGAAAATAAATAATTATAATGCATTCGATACACAAGGACCACGGTGTCCCAAAACGCATCAAGCATTTACTATTGAGAATTTACACAGTTCCAATACACTTACCAATCATCTAGCCGAATAAGTTCCTCTGGTTTCTTTGTGCGTTTTTCGGCTTTTAGCTTTAATACTTGTGGATATAATTTCAATACAAATTCATATTGTTTCGAATTTCCATGAGCGAAAAATGATGCGGTGTCTTTGACGGAAGCCATTTTGAAATTTTGTACACAACCTAAACACACAAAATATACAAAAAAAATTATATATAAACGAAAATAATTAATTAAAGATTACAAAATAAGTTGTACACAAGCTCACGTTTTATAAATATAAAGTTTTCAATAAATAATTTTATTTGAATATGTAAAGAACCACTATATCTGATGTATATATATATGTAATTAAATGACTAAACAACATTAATTAAAAAAATTCACGAATTGTTTTTTGCTTTTAAATGTTTGTTGGTGTTTCTTGTAAGCCACAAACACACGCATATACACAAATTATAATTATATTACAGATATATATTATATACAAGTAATAATAATTAGATAATTTTAATTTAAATTCTACAGTAATTAAATAAATGGAAAATCAAAATAATTTATTAAAATTTTATACTTTTGTCCGGATTGAACTTCATAATGCGAATGAAAATGACTGACCGCGACTCGTGTGTTGAATTCTAAAAATGCATGTTTACCTCTTCGGTATCATGTAAACCATAACCACTATTAGATGGTTTTCTCTTTTTACCACACAATGTTTGTAGGACAATAGTTGATGTTTTAAAGCGAGATATCTAATATAAAAAGTAAAATTCCATCTATGATTTTTTACAATAACTAAACGAAATATGTTTATATGATTTGGTGAATTTCTGCCCATGAAGCATTTGGAAATAGATACGTAAAGTGTTAACATTACGTAGAATGGTAACATCTGTGGCCTATTCTGGTTTTCCCGGGGAATGAGGAATTTTTGACGTTTTATATAAAAGTTGGGTATTAATTTTTCCAAATGAGTACTCTGGCTATTGGGTAAAATATTTCGTTGGGAAAAAATAATTCCCAATTATAACAGTTTTGACGTTTATTTTTCCTATTAAGATTGTTAGGAATTCAAATTTCTTTATGTTAAAATACTAATAATCATAGTACAAGAGTATAAATTTAAAAAACAATTTACTATTTCTCAGAGGCAAAAACATATACATTTTTAAATTTGGTCTTATCTGCCCTAAAATATGTAAAAATTAGCTGATTCATTAACAATCATAATAAAAAGTGAATGCAGCAAATAGTTCCGACCCTAAAAAATTTTTAATTGTTTTTCAAAAGCGAAAACACCTATTTTTTAATTAGTTATTCATCCGTCAATATATTGTTACGATTTCGCCGAGTGGTTATCCGAATTATTTATCCGGTTCGATCACTGGATTGTGAATATTAAACTCGCAAAGATTAAATTTCAATTAAATTTATTTCCCACAAATATTACACAAATATTTCACAAATAATTCACTAATATTTATTTTCACTATTATTTTACACAATATTTATCACTACTATTATTTTAACACTTCACTTTCACTATTATTTTCACTTCCCGATATTAACACTTCAAAATTCAAAATTGAACTATTTCATAACCCAAATGTCTACACGTATTTATACGACGCAAAGGCTTGTAGAACATTCCATTATTTTGCTTCTCTACACTTCTCGAATTTTCGTTGCGTCGTATTTGGTTCGCTCCGCCTATTTCATTATTTGTTTTTACTTTGTTCGTATGTGTAAACATTTGGTTACAGGGTAATCCCTACTGTTATAATTTTCTTTTCAATTATCACAGGTGACATCTGTGATTCGTGACACTACCCTCCACCCAAACCTGTTCGTCCCGAACAGGATCCAGATCTCTTCCTTTATAGAACGCCAGTCTATCCAGGTGTATAACCTTGGGTTTTCCTCGTACTCATCGTTGGATCCTATAGATCACGTCGTTAGTTCTGACCTTGTACGGTCCCTCCCATCTAGTTCCTATCTTCTTTGATAATCCGTTACTTCGTCGTGTTCCAGTTCCTCCATCCAATTTCCCACAAACAACCGTTTCCGAGTGTGGAGGTCGCTTCGTCCGATGATCCAATGTTATCCTATTTACGATTGGCTCCTCCCCGTTGTTCAGTTCCAAAGGCAGTTCGACATTACCGTAGCCCAATGTTCCCCGTCCAAAATCCTATACGAATCCATTTCGTTTCATCATGTCCATTCCCAGGATGACCTCATCCATAATATCCGCAACCAGAACTTCATGTCGAAAACCATTGTTCCCGATTCGTATTTCCACCTCCTTCTTTCCTTTGATAGCTGCACTGTCGCCTGTCGCCGTTTGTAACTTGAACCCTTCCATAGGTTCAACTCCATCCGTGATAAAATCCGGCCGCACAATCGTTCTCGTTGCTCCAGTGTCCAATGTTATCAAACTGGATCGTCCCTCTACTTCGCCTCGCACCATCAAGCTATCACCACCTTTTGCCAATCTGGAAATGGGGTTGAAGGTTATGGAGCATTTGGTTGTGGGAGTCAGCTTTTGCTCCTCAAAGCTGACTCTTACTCGTTTAACGCCTTCGTTGTTGTTTGGCGTTCCTCCACGGCTGCTGCTTTTCTTTCCTCCGGTGGCCGTCGGTACATCGGCGATGGTGTTCTCGCCCGTTTGCGCCTTATCTCCCAGCATTCCCTTGAGATGTGTCCTATTTTGTCACAAACCCAACATCTGATTTTACTAGTCCCATCCCGGAATCTCGTAGTCCGCCAGTTATCTGCTGGTTTGATGTTATTGCCCTGTTTGTGACTGATTGCTGGTTCCACTTCCACACGACGTACCTTGACTGCTGGTTTGATGATGTTGTTTGCAGTCTCATTGGTTAGTGCACACGCGATGGTTTCCGCAAACGTTGCTTTTGGAGACAATACAACTGCACGTCTCGTATCCGGATCCCGTATACCATCGGTGAAGGCGTCGATCTTGATCCGCTCTGTGTATTCTCCTGCCATGTTGTAGTGGGCGAGGTGCACTAGTCGCTCTATATCAGCCGCATACTCCTGGAGCGTCTCTCCAACCCGCTGACATCGTCCCTTCAACTCCATACGATGTAGCTCCCGTCGATGGTCACCTCCATATTTGCGCTCCAACGCCAACATTATTTTTCCGTAGTCTTCCCGATCGTATTCCGGCACGATTTGTAGGAGCTCCGCAGCACTGCCTTTTAGCGCCACAATTAATGCTGCCACTCGATCTTTTTCACACCAACCGTTCGTGGTAGCCGCCATTTCAAACTGGAGTTTGAAGATATTGTATGGTGTAGTTCCGTCGAACGTTGGTGGCTTCAATTTTATAGAACTGGTTGGTCGTACAATTTGAGCACTGCCGTTTGTTTTAAGATCCATCAACTCCTTTTCAATCCTCATGAATCGTTGGTCGGCCACCTCAAGTTGTTGATCGATTTCCTTCTTTACCGTGTCTACTTTTGTATTTAATGATTCCGACATTTCTCGAAATTTCTCGTTGACATCGGCCATTAAATTTTGCTGAAACTTTTCCTGGTGATCCATTCGTTCAATCAATTTTTCCTGATCACCTCGCATTTGTTCCTTTAAACTTTCTTGTCCGCTTGCAATATCGGTCTTGAGCCCACCGATCATTTGCTCCTGCACACTAACCATTTCATTTTTAAGACCTCCAATCATATGTTGCATTGCGGCCATCAACTGTCCCATGTCGAAACCTCCAGATGTTGTTGGAGTAGTTTCTTTAACGATGACATTCTGGTTTTCCGCTCTGGTCGTTGACTCTGTTGTCACTTCAACCGCTTGCACCTCGGTTGAATCCGGTGCCCCAAAATTAAACTCATGTTGATCTGGGTCAACATTTTCATCCAACAAAGCTGTACGGAGTCTCAACTGCAACTCATTGCGGTTGCCCGCAGTTGGTAGATTCCGTAGTCCCAACTCCTTCTTCAAATCTGCCACTTTCAAGTCCAATAATTTCATCTTGGATATTCACAATCCCACCGCTGTCACCAATTGTTACGATTTCGCCGAGTGGTTATCCGAATTATTTATCCGGTTCGATCACTGGATTGTGAATATTAAACTCGCAAAGATTAAATTTCAATTAAATTTATTTCCCACAAATATTACACAAATATTTCACAAATAATTCACTAATATTTATTTTCACTATTATTTTACACAATATTTATCACTACTATTATTTTAACACTTCACTTTCACTATTATTTTCACTTCCCGATATTAACACTTCAAAATTCAAAATTGAACTATTTCATAACTCAAATGTCTACACGTATTTATACGACGCAAAGGCTTGTAGAACATTCCATTATTTTGCTTCTCTACACTTCTCGAATTTTCGTTGCGTCGTATTTGGTTCGCTCCGCCTATTTCATTATTTGTTTTTACTTTGTTCGTATGTGTAAACATTTGGTTACAGGGTAATCCCTACTGTTATAATTTTCTTTTCAATTATCACAGGTGACATCTGTGATTCGTGACAATATAAATCATATCCAAATGTTACGATTTCGCCGAGTGTTTATTTTAATAATTTATCCAGTTCGATTACTGTGGCCCTATTCTGGTTTTCCCTGGGAATTGGGTATTGGGAATTTTTGACGTTTTTATAACAGTTGGGAATTATTTTTTCCAAAAGTGTATTCTGGCTATTGGGAAAAATATTTCGTTTGGAAAAAATAATTCCCAATTATAAAAGTTTTGATGTTTATTTTTCCCTATTAAAATTGTTGGGAATTCATATTTCTTATGGCAAAATACTCATAATCATAATACTAGAGTATAAATCTAAATTTTTTTTATTATTTCTTATAAGCAAAAACAAATAGTTTTTCAAATTTGGTCTTATCTGCCCTAAAATATAAAAAAAATTAGCTCATTCATAAATACTAATAATCAAATAAATAGTGAATGTAGAAAATAATTCCGACCCTAAAAAATTTTTAATTGTTTTTCAAAAGCGAAAATACCAATTTTTTGTTTAAATTTGTTATTCATCCGTCAATATTTAAATCATATTCAAATATAATAACATAGCACACCATGGAAAAACAATTAAAAAGGTTCTCTAGTGGCGAACATTTAAAACTATTTGTTTCACAGAGGGGAAATAATTCCCAGCACGCCAGAATGCACTTTTGGGAGTTGGGGAATAAAATATTGGGAATTATTATAGTTGGGAATTGGGAAATTTTTTTTCCCAATTCCCAGGGAAAACCAGAATAGGGCCGCTGGATTGTGAATATTAAACTCGCAAACCTTAATTTTTACAATAAATTTATTTCCCAATAAGTTCCACAATTATTTCACAAATAATTATTATTACACTTCTTTTCCACAATAATTATCACTTCAATTATTTTAACACTTCACTTTCACTTTTTATCACTTCCCGATATTAACACTTCGAAATTCAAAATTGAATTGTTTCGTAACTCAAATGTCTACACCTATGTATACGACGGAAAAACTTTTGGAAATTCCATTATTTTGCATCTCTACACTTCGCGAATAATATCTTTCATTATTTATTTTTATTTTCATTGTACTTCTCTTTAGATTCTATAGATCACATCGTTAATTTTGACTTTGTACGGTTTCTCCCATCCAAGTTCTACCTTCTTTGATCATCCTCTCTTGCATTATGTTCCAGGACCTCCATTTAATTTTCCCCAAGGGTGTTACAAAGCCCAAATGGCATGACGTTGAATTGCCATAATCCCAATGTTGAAAACATCCGTGCTCATGCCAATGTATCCAGTGTGTCGCCGATCCTTTGTAACGGGTAACTATCATTTTTGGTAACTGTGTTGAGCTTCCGATAATTTACGCAGAATCTCATGCTTCCATCCTCCTTTTCCACTGGTGAACTCGATGGACTTGTTTTTCCTCAGATGTCAATTATTCCGTCTATTTCTGTATTAGTTCCTCAATTATTTTCCATTGCATTTGATCCTTGGCGTTTACACACGAATTCGTCTCCTCGCATTTTACAATCGTGGATACTTTCTCACGTCGGCCAATGATAGTTCCCTTTTTGATTGTTTTTGTCACATCCGATAGATTAAGAGCCCTTATCGGAACTCTAAAGTCACAATTCGGTTTAACCAAAGCTTTTCCGATGGTAATTTATATGTCTGTTGCTCCTCTCTGTTGGCTTCCACAACCCGCAACCCTTGTGTTCCAGAACTTGCATCCAATTTCCTCCAGACAACCGTTTCCGAGTGTGGTGGTAGCTTCGTCCGATGATCCAATGTTATCCTCCTAACAATTGGCTCCTTCCCGCTGTTCAGTTGCAAAGGCAGTTCGATATTACCGTAGCTCAATGTTCCCCGTCCGACATCCAATACGAATCCATTTCATTTAATGATGTCCATTCCCAGGATGACCTCATCCACAGTACCCGCAACCAGAACTTCATGTCGAAAACCATTGTACCCGATTAATCATGTTGATCTGGGTCAACATTATCCTCTACCGAAGCAGCGCGAAGTCTAAGCTGCAACTCGTTTCGGTTGCCTGAAGTTGATAAATTTCGCTGGCTTCTTTAAATCTGCCACTTTTAAGTCCAATAATTTAATTTTGAATATTCATAACCCCACCGCTGTCACCAATTGTTACGATTTAACCGAGTGTTTATTCTAATAATTTATCCGGTTCGATCATTGGATTGTGAATATTAAACTCACAAACTTTAATTTTTACAATAAATTTATTTCCCAATAAATTCCACAATTATTTCACAAATAATTATTATTACACTTCTTTTCCACTATAATTATCACTTTAATTATTTTAACACTTCACTTTCACTTTTTATCACTTCCCGATATTAACACTTCGAAATTCAAAATTGAACTGTTTCGTAACTAAAATGTCTACACGTATTTATACGATGGAAATACTTTTGAAAATTCCATTATTTTGCATCTCTACACTTCGCGAAGTTTCGTTGCGTCGTATTTTGTTAAATACGAATTTAAAAAATTTAAAACACGGCAAGTTAGGAACAATAATTATTTGGTTAAGCAACAACTGAGCGGAAATCGAAGTTAAAGTGAAAATTTAGTATGTTAGTCAAATAGAATAGATCAATTATATATATTCAATCCACCAGTCACTAACTTTAACTCCCTTACCATTACATCCCAGGCCAAACCATAACATTTATGAGCTAGTATGAGTAATTGAATAGAAAACAACAAAATTCGTAGAATTCATCCGTAAACTGTCGATTTCATGCACTTTTTTGACTTTGCTTTGGTGTATCTTACAATACAGGCCTTAACATCAATTTTTGTTTAAAAGGCATCTAAATATGATTATTTATCAAGAGTGTCGTGAAATAGTTTTCCCATTTATTGGTACATATTCCGAATTTTCATTTATAAGAAATTATCTAGATTTTTATTTTCATTTTCGGTTAATATGTAAGTTCAATGGATGATATTTCGGGTATCGAATATGATCAAAAAAATGATTCAATGTGATTCGATAAAATTTATAAAGAGTGATTATATAACTCCTCTTTTGCATTTGATTCTTGTATAGGAAAAACACTCTAGCACACAAAGAATACACAAAGTAACAAAAATTATTTTTTTTTTTTTGTTTACGTTGAACTTTTTGTTCTTAGTGGTGCACTCAAATAACTTATAAAGTTATTTGGCTACCATGCCTGTTAGGTTTTCTGTATTGTATGGTATACTTGTCATAATGCAAATACCTGATAAATATATTTTTGGCGAATTTAAACGTATAAATGGTAATGAATTAAATTAAAATATATTTGTGGAAACATTAATTTTAATAGACATATAAATATAAATGATTTAATTCATAATTTTTTTGAAAATTGTATAATGGTTAATCGTCTTTTAAAAATAAACGAAACATAGATTTTACTATAACTAATAAAGTTTTATTGTAAATAATAAAATTTACTTTTTGTTTAAAATATTTCCTAGTTAAAATTGCAAAATTTAGATAGACATGATCAAAGTTTATAAGATTGATAAATCTCCAGGTATATCTAAAATAAAATACGAAAACATAAAATTTATCATAGAACCAGACACATTCTTTCGCCGCAACTGCTGGTACTCTGGTAGCAAACTAAAATTAAAACAAAATCAAGAATAAACTAAAGGACAACGATGAACAACAGGCAGGATGCACAATAAATTCATGATAGTAGTTTTGTTAGTAAAACATTGCTCCATCTAATAAACAATTTCCATTTAAATCCGATTTTATAAATTTATTCCAATTTATTTTTCTATTCACGATTCAGAAAAGAAAAATCAAGATTCTTAAATCTTCAAAAACATGAATGAAAATATTGGTTTAAATGAAAAATACTAAACAAGGATTGTTGATAAATAATCATATTCCAAGCCCTGGGAAATGAGTTATTGGTTTTGAGGCAGGCATGGTTATCAAGTTATAGGAAGTTAAAAGACAAAAAAAGTAAAACTCAACTTTTTCATCTGATTGTTGATGTTTTTACAAATGCATAGGACTGACCATGTTTTTTAAATGAGACGGCCATATACACATACGGGCAATGTTCAACTTAATACTTAAGAATTCTCCCAGTGTTATGTACTGATGTTCTAAAGAATCTATATATAATTATTTATCAAGAGTTTTTTGTAAATAAATTTCTCATTTATTCAAAACAAAACTTCGAATTTTCATTCATAAAAATTTCGTTGATTTTTATTTTCAATTTCGGGTAATTTATAAGTTCGTTGACATTTCGTTTATCGAATATGATCTAAATGTGTTTCGATAAAATTTATAAAGAGTAATTCTCTTAAATCTCATTCTCATTCTCTTAAATCATCAGTAAATCACAAAACTCTTCTTTTGTATTTGATCCTTGTATAGGGAAATCTCTAGCACAAAGAATACACAAAATCACAAAAAGTAATTGATTTGTTTTGTTGTTGTTCCTTCTTGGTCATATTATATATGCATTGTAAGCCCGATTTCTATAAGAAAAAAATACTGACAAAAGAAACATCGCCCAGGTGGTGCAGTGGTAAAGCTGCGGCAGTTGGAGCGGGAGGTACCGGGTTCGAATCCCGGTAGGGCCAGGATGCAAAAGGAATTTTTAATCATGAGATTACGATCTGTGGTGTGAATGAACACAACTATGATCCCCTGTTGGAGTGCAGAATTCATGGGCCGACCCATCTTCCATGCCGGCACTATATGCTGGCATGGAGCTATGCAATAAGCAGATAGTTAGGAAAATCGAACCTATAGCCGTACGTCCTCGAATTGGCTGTAATGGCGTAAAATCAAGGACGTAAATAAGCGAACCGCGAACAAGTAAAAAAAAGCAAAAACAGTAAAAAAAATAAAATAACCTCCCGCTTTGATGGTTGTTGATAGTTTTTTTTATAGTTATCATCTGGAAGTTCATATTTCCTCAAAATTTAGTTGTTGCTCATGTATGGTTAGGGTTTGATCGGTTAGATAATTTTTTAGTGGAATGTTTGTAAATTTCCCGTGACTTTTCTTACAATTGTATAATTCATCTTTCGTTATGTCGTCTGCATCTTCCTTATAAGTTCATAGAACTTATGGTGATATTTCTAATTTTCGAATGTTCTATAATTATTCTACTACTGATCGGTTTTCATTCCTGTAGTTAATGCTTTATTTGCTTTAGCTGTTGTTAAAATTCCCAGCGCCTTAATTGTGTGTGTCGGTACGGCCAGAGAAAATCAGGTAGTGAGTTTCCTGAGCTTGTTGTTAAATCTCCACAATTTTTCCATCTTACATCACTGATACACAATAACATTTCGATGTTATAGCGTTTCTTTTCCTTCTCAGTTTGTGCTAGCCTGGTTGTTTCTGTTAAGAGTTCTATTGTACCAGTTTCAAGTTTCAGCCCGTTCTAATTTCAGACGTATTTTGTTTCAGATTAAAGACCTTTTTTATGGTTTACTAAATCCAATCCAGTTTACAGTAAGTACTGGTGGCTAAGGCATTCTATTCTGTCAAGGGAGATCGTTTTTTAATTGTAATGGATGATTCATTTTGAGGTTCTCACTCCTCAATTATGACTGCTTTCATGCAGCAGTTATGAT
This sequence comes from Tipula lateralis, assembly GCA_963932295.1. NCBI lineage: Eukaryota > Metazoa > Arthropoda > Insecta > Diptera > Tipulidae > Tipula > Tipula lateralis. The sequence goes on along the minus strand of OZ010739.1, from coordinate 6,308,210 downwards.
TGAGGAGTGAGAGTTAGTTTTGATTTTACGGCTAAAGTTGTGGTATTCAGATGATCTGGGTGGTCAATTCACTTGTTCGAAGCATGAATGTTCGAATTAACTGTTCGCCGAATTTTTCTCGCAATTGCAAAGAGCGTCGTCTTGTTAGAAACCAATTTCATCCAGCCTATGATCTTCAATTTCAAGAAATAACGGGCACCATTCACAGTTACGTTCTGGGCGGCCTCACTTCTGAAAAATATGAACCGATGATTTCATCAGCCCATAAACCACACCAAACTGTTATTTTGTCTGTATGTAATCGTACCTTATGAACATCTTCGGGTTCTTCTTCACCCTAAATACGGCAATTTTGCTTATAAACGTATCTATTATGCTAGAAATGGGCCTCAACGCTGTACAAAAATTCGGTCGAAAACAGTAGAACTCCTTCAAGTTTTTCAACAGCTCAAAAAACTGAAACGTTGTCAATTTTGAAGGTCAGCGGGTTTCAAATCAAACGTATTATGTCATGAAATCCCTACTGACAAAAGTACCTCTCTAAATGAATAAACCGTTATTTTATTTTTTTTCTATGATATGCACAGCTAATCACCCCCAAAATTGGTACTAGCCCTAGCAAATGTTGCTTGACGTATTAGCAAAACTGTTTGCCACTAGACCCCAATAAACACAATCAGAGCACTTTTATGCTATCCGCAATTTTAATTGGCGATAAGGAAAACATTGAAAAACGTTTTAGATTATTATGTGATAAATACGAGTATATATTTGAAGAAACGCATGAGCTATTGTGTCGTCTAGAGGTGAGCAAGTAAATAAATCTGTAAATGTAGAAGACATGAATGATGGTGGAAGCCAAGTACATTGATGCAGTACTTTTACTAAGTTGATACAGTTGATACAGAGTGTGAATATTTTTCTGATCTACTTAATGTTTCACACGTCCCACGAGCTGTAATTGAATGAGTAAGATCATATATAAACAAAGCACTGTCTGTGTATAAAAAAATCAAGTTTAGTCGTTACTCACTTACTCTTTTTTTATTTTATTGTTGACTAACTATTCTCTTTTTTAATTTTGTTTCATACGTCATATGCGTTTATTTATTTTTTCTTTACTGTATTTACAACCATACACCTGTACATGCAATTTTCACCCATACAGTTCAAGGTGAACACGTAAACTATTTACAGCAATGTTATGCATACCCTTAGGTCATGTATTTTCGTGTAATTGTTGTGAATGAAAAAATCAGACTAGAGAAGACACACACACTCATAGAGTTGGGCCGGATCCGAGCGCATGCCTAATTACAACTACATCAGCTACTACACAGCTACAATTCTAAAATAAAACTTATCGCAAATGTTGTTTATTTATTAAAAATCGAATCGTGTCTATGTATAGGAGTCACATTGGCACATACATTTACCATGCCATGTTATAATGTAAAGAGCGTGATTCTCATTACATTAATTACAATACTATTTCAGTTGTTAATAGAATTTCGAAGCTATTGGATGTGTAGTCAATCGAATTCAATATGGGCATTTTAAACCGTACTTATTTATTTATTTTATTACTAGCCGTAGTTGTTCATAATGTGATATCTGATGAATTAAGTTTTAATAGTGCAAAATTTGATAATGTCGGATCAGAAATAATGTCTGATGATCCGAACAAAATAAAATCGGGGCTAGCTAATATTGGTTTTATCCATGCATTTGTCGCATCCCTATCTGTAATACTGGTCTCAGAGTTGGGTGATAAAACATTTTTTATTGCTGCTATAATGGCTATGCGTCATCCTCGGCTTACAGTATTCGCTGGTGCAATTGGTGCACTGGCCTTTATGACTATATTATCAGCCGTTTTTGGTATGGCCGCTACCGTCATACCGCGCGTATATACGTATTATATATCAGCTGTATTGTTTGCATTGTTCGGTTTAAAAATGCTGTGGGAAGGTTATCATATGACATCCACTGAAGGTCAAGAAGAATTAGAAGAGGTACAAATGGATATACGTAAACGTGAAGATGAGGTATGAATTTTATATTTTATGAAGTAAGCATCAGTTAATTTTAATTATATTAGAACCGGGAATTACCTTACATATTCTGTCACTTAATTGTATACTATATGTCTTGACCTTGTGCAACCAAATATATTGAATTAACTGATCGCACAAATAAAAATACAAATCAAATAACAAAAACGAGACATACATTTTATGTATCCATTTCTAAATCTCTTTACTCCACTTTCTCTCTCTCTCTTTTTCTTTAAATATTAACCAGCTTTTGAAAACCCTTGGTCAAGTGGATGGTGGGACGGGTATGAATAAAAAAACGGACGATAATGTGAATGATAACCAATCAATTTCAGATTCGAATCACGAGACCATAAATAACCGAGCCGATAGTCAAAATGAATCTGAATTACAATCGTCATCATCACAATCTGTTGCCGGTAATCAAGTTCCGTCGACATCGTCAACGTCTGACAATCAACACCACGATAGTACTAATGCATCACAGAGCGATGTCATAATATCAACAGTTAAAACCCGACATGGTAGCAATACCAATATGGATTTGAAACAGCTGAATAAAAATGGAATGAAACGGGTTTGTATATAATTGATTAATATACTTCTTAAAATATACATACACATGTCGTATTCTGCACGTCATTCTTATCTACGTGGTTAACAAAGTGTATTATATTTGCGGGCAAGATAAATATTTGTGATTTGATTACAAAATTACTGTCTAACAATTTTTTAAGTTGCGCTTATCAACATACACAATCTAATTTACTTGATATGATTAATTTTTTTGTATTATTTTTGTCGTTACATACACATATGTCCAGGTGGAAAAGGAAATTGCACCCACACTCCTCACCGATGATCCAGAAGCTGGTGAAAATGTAGTACGCAAACAAAAACGAAATGTGGCTTGGTACTTGGCATCGCGTGTTCTAATGCAATCGTTTACAATGACATTTTTGGCAGAATGGGGTGATCGATCACAATTAACAACAGTGATATTAAGTGCTCGCGAAAATGTATACGGTGTAATTGTAGGAGGTATTTTAGGACATTCACTGTGTACTGGACTCGCTGTTCTGGGTGGCCGCATGATTGCACAAAAAATTTCCGTACGAACTGTTACACTGGTCGGTGGTGCAGTATTTTTAATATTTGCTATAAGCGCATTTATAATTAGTCCAGATGATATTTGACCCCCACCGCCACTGACTCTGCCGAACCTACGTTATGATAAATAATTTTATATATTGTATATGTACTTAAGTATTAATTTTAACAGAAGTATTATTACTAGAAAAATTTAAATAAACAAATAGTTGTATTATTACGTCTTTGAAATGTTGACTTCACCGTACAATTCATAGCCGTACCTCCACGAATTGGTTATGTAGTGCTCCTTCTTCAAGAGCACTTAACAACCAATTCGTGGACGTACGGCTATAAATCGTACTTGAACTAGATGATCTGTTCGGCAAACAATTTATCGAAATAAAACAAAAATATTTTCTCCTATTAGATATTCATTTTCAAGATCGAAATCTTAAACCTTTCTTGTATATTGGTATAATTGCTTTGCTTAACTTCAGTTTTACCATCCTTCCTTTATTTGTTGATGTATAATCTACTGCATTAACTGTTCCTCCGAACCAAGTTAGTACTTTGACCCGTTGCCAAATTTGCATATTCCCTATTCTTCTATATCAATCGCTCTAATTGTCGGGTCTAGCTTGGATAGTTCGACTCTTATCAGTAATTTCTTGAAGGTCGGACTAATACTCCATAAATTTATTTAAAACTTTATTATTTACCAATTATATACGGCATCTCGGTCTTGACATTGTATACACATTCTCATGAGCGTTTTTTTTTTCAATGTTGAATCTCGTAAACGATACATCGTGTTAACTATATATCTTATCTTCTTCTTAATATCTCCGTCAATTTTCGTTTTTGTTGAACACTGACCTTTATACTTTAGTGATTGCGTTCTTTGTCATGGGTTTTATCTTATGCGATAAATATATAATCCGTATATTGAAACTCTAGACTCACTATAGGATTTTACCCAAGTGGTACCTTTGGTCTGTTGTTCTTTCTTGTTGGCTTCCACAGCCCACTAAGGGGGTAATTTCATACTGTATACTTTTTCATATGCTATGCAAAGGTAAGCTATACCGCGATAATTCTCGCACTTCAAGCGATCACTTTTCTTGAATATTGGGCATAACGCGATCTCTTTCCATTATTCAGGCATAGCTTCATTTCGCCATACATATGAAATATGGTCGAATAGATAGTATAACCACAAAGTTAGCACTCCGAATACCAAGAGCTCTAAATTAGTTCAACCCACTCCTGGTGAACGATTTTTCTTTAATTCCAGCATGTCCATGGCTAATTCTTCATGGGATGGGTCCTCAATAAACATCGTATTTGAGAATATTCAAATACTGCTTGATACATGTGGAACTTAGTAGGGTAGAAAAATGTATTCACTACATGTGTCGAGTACCGCATCGACGTTAACACAGAGGTTTTAAAAAAGCAACGTGGACTCATTTCTTGGTTGTTGTATTCTTAAGACCTTAGCATTCCACCATTTGCGCTTCTTCTGTATACAAATTCGTTTGACTGTCGTTTTAGCATGAACTGCTTTATTGCTTCTTGCGATTGTAAACCGAGTTTACTCTTCATTATGGGTTATATTTCGTTGCTCAATAGACCTTTGTGAAGTTAGCAATTATAAATATAATACAATTATATAAAAAATGAACAAACAAAGGAAAATTTACTATACTGATAGTTTTTATACAACCAGCCCAGAAAAATTAACTATCATGATAGCTTTCATATACTCAGCCTAGAAGTTTTACTGAAACGATAAACAAATAATTATTTGATTATTACTAGTTTGCTAAAGTTCCTCAAACATAAAAACAGTTTGTTGGACGAACCAACTGATTATTGATTTGAGTTAAGAAAGGGTTGAACAAGTATATGTGATATTTCCATAATTTTTCTATAATGGATTCTTGCAATATAGTCCCTCAAACATAGAAACCATTCGTTGGACGGACCAACTGATTATTGAAGAACTTTCCTTTGATAGGTTCTTGCGATATAGTCCCTCAAACATAGAAACGTTGGTCCGTCAGGTAAAGGTAGCCAGATAGGTAAAGGTACTAGCGAACATGTGAAAACTACCTTACGTCCATATCAGGTGGAACTAACCTATTTTTAAATTGTTTTATTTGACCGAGATGCGATTATTTGAGAAGATACAACGGGTTCACATTAATTTGTATACTGTAATACCTAGAGATATGTCCACCAAGCGGCATATATGGCCAGATAGGACAAGATACTAGCTAACATGAGAAAACTACCTTACTTCCGTATTAGGTGGAACTAGTCGTAATTAACTGGCCGTAATTTGCAAATAGTTTTAAACATATCATCAACGTGAAAACTAGCTATGTACTATATATTCGAAATAATTTTACAACCGTAAAGGCTTAGATTTTTTTTTTACTTTTCTTTGCATTATATAAGAGGAAATTATTAGCTTTTTAACAAAACAATTTTTTTTTGTTAGACATAGTTAGTACCCTTACGAATCTTAGGCACATAAGTATTCAAGTCGTCATATTTTCTCATACTTCGTTTCTTAAGCCAAAAAAAATGTAATGGCCCTCTGCGTGTTTGAAATTCTTAGAAATCCATCGTTGTGTGTAAAACTAATGATCGATGCCACCAGGTATTTCTCATCATTAAGCTTTATATTTATTGGTATTTCAGATAACCTCACAGACGTATTATTAACTGATTAACTTCAAACAAAAATAACTCTAAATAAACTAGTGGTCTCATTTCTGTTTATTATATGAACATTCGTTATTAAAGCAGTCGAGAGTTACTTCTATGCTGGGAAAGTTTTCAAATGTGTCCTTAGCAACGTTAAAACTTTCAGTGGTACAATCAGATATAAAGCCCGCACTTTCAACTTAAATCTGTTTTCGAGTTTCGTATACTTTTGCTAAATTATTCTCCAATAACGATTGCAGAAGATTCTTCATCTTACAATTTTCTAACTTTTCCAAAAACGTATTGTGCTTGACAATCAATACTACGATCGCTTGGAAAATAAAATCGAAAGCACAGTGGTATTTAAAAAAACTACATGTGTGAATGCCATTCCGAATGAGAGGTAAGGCGATATGCTTCAGCTGCCTACAAATGGATTAAGGCCGTTTTGGAGTATCACTTATATTTTGAGATAATACTTCAATCGAAGCTGTGTCACGTTCACTCGAGGGTAAATTGTTAATTGTTTTTATCACAGTAAAATCAAAACTGCATGGCTTGTTCTTGCAGTTAGTAGAGGTTGAGTAAGAATTTTTCCTTCCATACCGAAGAACTATTTTGAACTTCCAAAAGGTTTTTGTTAGTCGATTTGCTTGCACTTCCATTGTCTGAATTCGTTCGGGAAAACTTAGGTACAGAAAATAGAATTTGTTTAGAAATAGTGCTGTTTCGATTTCTCAATTCTCTTACAAATCTTCCAACTTTTAGAGGCGTTTTACCTAATTCTTGGGTACGGTTTGTAGCTGAGAATCTTCGTTTTAATCTAGCAAAATAGTTTTCCACATGCCCGTTTCTAAATATTTTACCATTATGCAAAATTCCTGTAAACAGAGGTAAAATACTGTCATATTTCTTTAAAAATGATTTTTGGAATTTTAAACAATAAATATTGTTAAGGACATCTCCATCAGTAATTGTGTGTCACGACTGATTCCATCTAAGTTGGTGTAAAACGAACTTTGTTTGTAAATAGGGCAGGAATAATCCGTCCTAATAAAATCTTCATCACTATACCATTGATTTTAATACACTGGAATTCATATTGATTATCTTCGCATAATTCATCGTGATATGCAAGTATATCTACTAAACGATCCAACGAGTTTTTAAGTTCTCAACCAAATCTCTTTTATTTCCTCATAGTTTTCTCGCCAAATCTCTTTTATTTCCTCATAGTTTTTGGCCAATATAATGGAACCTATAATCTCTCTTACAAATTTGTATGCCTTTGGAAATTTATGGTAATGTTCGTTTACTTATGTGGCAATGTTGTGTGAAATGTGTCAAAAACACAAATGCACTTTAACCACACTTCCTGCAATTTTGAATATTTATTTTTCGTAGCCCACAAATACCATACCTTCAAGTACTCGACTAAATCTATACTATTGAAAGCATCTAGAATCGAATAGATTTCAGCATACGAAAAGTTAGCAACTACCGTGGCAAAAACTAAAGGCGATACTCTCGTAGCCAGTTTCCGATCGTTCGTGTATTATGACTTGAGCTTATCATGTCTGCTAACGGATATGGAGTAGCGGTATCTTTTTCCTCACATTTAAATGGTACAACAAGAGCGTAATATATAATTGATTTACAATTTTTATAAGGCTTACGAAGTTAAGAACAAGCCCACATGTAGCATCAAAATAGACCGTAAGATTACCATAATGGTATTTTTTGGAATGTTTTAATTACTAAACATTGTGTTTTGGAGCATGTCGTTACACAAAACGAGTTTTGGCAACTTGTTGGATGTAAGATTCCTACAATTTTTGGATCGGTTTTCTCTTTCTCTAAATGTACATCTTCTATGTCATTCGAATGATTATCATTAGATAACATAGCTTCTGAACGAATTTTGTTCAATACCCGTCGACCTTTAAATACTGTAACGGTATTTGTTTCTGAAAAAAATTCAAATCTTCCTCATTGGTCAAATTTTCAGACACTATATCTGCGGTATTCTGAATTATTTTTTTTTTAATACATCTCTCTGACATTTCGAAGTTTGTTTTGAAATATTTTAAATGTATGAACAGTATTATAATCGGTGCTGTATACTTTAAAAATTCCAAATTTAGTATTAAAGTTGATTAGTTTGATTTGCGCTTATTGTCAATTTTGTGGCTACAATAGGCTCTAACTGTTATATGATTGCGCGCTGTATCGTATCCTTTTATATTTATTAGACATCTAGATAAACGAACTAACTGATTCGAGATGTGAAACATGTAATGATATGAATCGAATTTTCGGTTAAGCTCATCAAAAATTATTTTTCAAATTTCTTGAGAAATATTTATTTCATAGTTCATTAATTTGTACAAACTATTATTAGAAAAATTTAATTTTTGATACAGTTCTTTTAATTTTAGTTCCAGAAGTTTTAAATTCGCGTGTTTGAAATTCTTTGCCCAGCTCATCCTGATCATTATCGATGAGATCAGGTAATTCTAAGTGAAACACACCTGCTCTCAAGCCAGCTTCGATATAATTGTCTATTAGCAATCATTTCGGATGGGGTGTTCAAGTCCCGTTTCTGACAAACTATTTCCTTCAACCGCATCGTTAGAAATAATTGGGATTTTTTTTTAAAATCATTAATAATGATATTTTGATTACAATTTGTTATTTGAGATATGTCAAAATTACTAAATTCATCAACATATAAATTGGCTGGTGAAAGTTTTGCGGAATCAATCAAATTTGATGATTTCCTTAATTTGTATTGCCAAATACTGTACACTATTCTTCGGTTTACTTTGGTGTATTTGGCATTTAGTTTTTCAAATAATAATTTCATCACCATCGTATCAGACATACTTAAAGTTGCATAAGTACATTTCATGGTTTTTAATGCAGCACTGACATTAAATCGTTTTTTTATTACTATAGCGCTTCTTTTTTTATAATATGATTGGATATCCTTAAACAATTTAAGCACAAGTGGAAGCAAAATTTAGTTTCCTAACCCCACAGTGAGACCTCACCATGCAGTCGCGATGGTAGTTTGCCTATACAACAACTAATTAAAAATGTTAATTTGATTGATCAAAAAATTTGAAAGATTTACTCCAAAGCAAAATAAATATACGTATAAGATTTTATAACTTTTAACGCTAGCTAGAGTTGTAACGTCAGCCAAAAATAAATAAATCAAAATAAAATTGAATGGTAAATAAGATGGCTAACATGTACATAAAAAAACTGGTACTGTGATATTATACTAAAATTCAGCCATAGCACTCCCGTCTCAGTCGTTATAGGTTAATTTATTTTGGTCGTAGGTATGTATATCACAGTTGTGCTATGGCGATGTGAAACGTCCGCTACCCATCACACATCAATTCATTCAACTTACCCTTCCATGGTCAAATGAAGAAATTTACGATCTCATTTTGCTAAAGTAATACTAAAATTTTAAATGTATAATCCAAATATAATAAGGCATTTATTATTTAAAAAAACTTCTTCAAGTTACATTATGTATGATTTAAATTAAGAATGTATAATAATAATACCATATAATATATATAAATTCAATTAATAAATGTTTATAAAAACATAACTAACAAAACAAATATTAAATACCTCAGTTAATTTCTTTTGAGAAAACTTTATCAACCTCAATATGAAAAAAAATAAAAAAAAATGAAAATAAATAATTAAATTAGTTTACCTGCATTATCATAATATGTTGAAAGTGCGTTCATCACCATTGATATAATATAATTTAAAAAAAATGTACCAACTAATAAAGGAACTTATGTAAATGTAAATAATTGGTTAATTAACTAAAGCTTACACACAACTAATATAAAAAAAATAAAAGACAAACTATTTCAGATACAAGTTTTTGGTTAGCTTTACAAAATATAGTATGATTTGACGCTATTATATTATAACGCCATTCATTTGGTTATTCCGTCAACAAAGTATAAACGCCTCGTGTCTTTCTTTTTGGTGGGAAAATACACGTTGGACTCGGGCACCTTAATAACGGTTCACGCAGCCTCCAAAATATACTGTACAAAATACAGCTTACATAGATCCAACCTCTTATAAGAAAATATTTTCTTATTATATAATAGTTCACTATATACATGAAATGTACTATTTGTTTTTTTATTTTAATAAATCCAACTATAAAATTTGCTCCAATTATCCAAGTATACAATTTATTTATACCCAAAAGTTCAATTGTTTATCACTATATGTACCGGTGACATTATTATTATTTTGGATTTTGATTATATTTTTAATCATATTAGATTTATATAGGATCACATAGAATGATTATGCTTTTTTTTTAAATAGTTTTAAATATTGCTTACAAGCATATCAAAACTTAAAGTTTGTATCCATGAACTTAGTTTGACAACTTATTTTTTCGACTTGCTCCGACCAATTATCAAAATCAACTCTCCCAAAACAAAATATAAGGTTTCAGCATAACTATTCCCGCCAAAACATAAAGTTTGGTTTTCACCCACAACAAAAGAAAATGTATTCCTCGAATAACATGGTTAGTCGTATCGAAAATAAAAAGATTTTCATATCCATATTTTGATTTCGCTCACTGTACAAAAGTATAATAAAAAATCAAAATTACAGTGAAACCTTCATTCTCAAAAATGTCAATCTCATAAAATGGAACGAAAGTTACAGAGTTTAATTTAAAAAACCGTTTTGTACAACAAAATTACTGAAAAAAATTTTTTGACAAAGTATTTCTTTATTATATTAATTTTTGACGTGAACGAGAGTATAATTTAGTAAAAGTTCGATAAATGTTAACTTAATTTTAAAAATAAATAACAATTTTAAAAAATAGTTTAAAAGTTAACCATAAAAATTCATTAAAGACGTGGCAACGCAGTACAAGAGAAAATAAAATATAGATATGTAAAAGTACCCTTACATTCGACAACAACAAATTAATCGTTACTTCCCAAAATAATCGTATCTCTAGGTTGTTTTCATATGTTAGCTGGTACCTTGACTTACCTGGCCATATATGCCGCTTGGTGAACATATCTCTGCAGTATACCAATTAATGTGAACCCATAGTAACTTCCTAAATAATCGTACCTCAGTCAAATAAAAAAATTTAAAAATAGGTTAGTTCCACCTGATATGGACGTATGGTAGTTTTCACATGTTAGCTAGTATCTTGTCATATCTTAGGTATTGCAGTATGCAAATAAAGGGATCCGTTCACAACTGCATATTTTAAAATGACATTGTTTAAAACGGCATATTCCAAAACGGCATAAGGTTCAAAATGACATTTTTTAAAACGGCATTTTTCAAAACTGCATAAGGTACAAAACGGCATATGGTTCAAAATGACATTTTTTAAAACGGCATTTTTCAAATTTGCAAAAGGTACAAAACGGCATATGGTTCAAAATGACATTTTTTAAAACGGCATTTTTCAAAACTGCATAAGGTACAAAACGGCATATGGTTCAAAATGACAGTTTTTAAAACGGCATTTTTCAAAACTGCATAAGGTACAAAACGGCATATGGTTCAAAATGTCATCTTTCAAACAGGACAAGGTAGAAAATGAAATTCTTAATCGATGACAATGAAATAGACTATGGTATTCTACATATTTTATATACATTAAACTTATACAATTGATTATAGCTTATTTATATGAAAGAAGAAAGTATTCCTTCACTAAATATATTAAATTTGAATCGGTACAATTATATTCTTTATAATATGTATTGTAATACATTCAAAGATATATTATACTCCTTCACTTAAATGTTTAAACAAGTCTCGGATATATTACGATGACGAGGATATAGAAAGCAGAAGTTTTGAATTTCTTGTTGTATATTATTATTATACAGGTATATGAAAATAACCAAGGCGTAATAAAATACGTAATATTTTTATTATCTCTCTAGTAGTTTTTGTCATATTCGTAATTATTGGCAACAATGCATCAACATGTTTTTTATGAATGTTGTTGCTACTTTTATTGTATTATAATATATGAGGTTATAAAAATGTTACTTTGTGTCTTATTCCGCTTTGTACGTTATGTCGCTTTGAAAAATGTCATTTTGAACCATATGCCGTTTTGTACCTTATGCAATTTTGAAAAATGCCGTCTTAAAAAATGTCATTTTGAACCTTATGCCGTTTTGTACCTTATGCCGTTTTGAAAAATGTCGTTTTTAAATATGCTATTTTGAAAAATGACATTTTAAAATATGTCAGTGTGACCCGGACCCGCAAATAACCATATGAAAGCTTTTCACATATAGACATATAAATATCTAATAATTTTTATTTATATCAATATTCTATGTTTTTTCTTATAATAAATAATTTTTTCATTCATGTTCCTTTACATTGCAAATTATTTTATTTGTTTTGAAATCACTTTGTCTTTGACGTTTGTAACTATACAAAATTATAATATCATAATAATTATATTAAGGTATTACAACAAAACTAACTATTTTTTCTAAAATGTACATCTACACTATTCATATAATATTTTTCGGGATAAGACTACACTTTTTCTCGGGATGGTTACACTTTAGTGAAGAAACTTACCAAAATTTTCGTGCTGGTTTTTCTGGCCAACTTCAACGACTTGATGGTGATGGATTGGAAATTATAGGGACACATCTTTACACACAGCATATGATGACCCAAAGATGTTTTTTAAAACACTCCAGATTTAACTGTTGCGAATACGAATACATACGGCGATACGAATACATATGATGAATTTAGAATGATCCTAACCTATCCAACTAACAATAATAACAAAACTAACAAACTCAAATCCCAGCGTGAAAGTGATTATACTATTATAACAATATATAATAATTTACTAAAATTGTAGTTAGCAATGACTCTTAGTCGTTTCTGTGATTAAAATAATATGCTAATATGCTTAGTAGCATAAAATGCTTTTAAAGTAACGTAATTTTTGAAAAATGATTGTAATATGATTCTGAACACTGCCGGTCGATCTGAATCAGTTTTTTCATTATGGCCACATAAGGTGAATTCGCAACTGCTACAAATTTTAACTACTAACCGAGATCATATTTAAAATCTATAATTATATAAAATCACGTAAGATGAGGGAATCAAGTATTATTTAAAATCAGCAAAAGTCAACAACGAAACCCAAATCAAAAAACATTTTTTTCGTTTCATCTCACCTTAAAATTAATTCTATGTTAAAAAGGAGAGAGACAAAATTATACCAGCAAGTGATTTTCGTCATTTGCCTAGTATTCTTCTATAAAACCAAAATGAGAGACGATATTACCATGGTATTTGGTTTAATAAAATCGTAAAGCTGAGAAAGAAATAATGCATATTAATACTCAAATATGTAGCACTTTGCGATTTGCCCAATGAGAGTTTATAGACAAAACAATACCAATAAAGCTCAGGTTAGTATGAGTAAATGGTTAGAAAACAACAAAATTTGTACAATTCGTTCGTAAACGGTCGATTTCTCGTAATTTTTTGATTTTGCTTTGTTGTATCTTACAATACAGGCCTTAACATCAATTTTTGTATATAAGGCATCTAAATATGATTATTTATCAGGACTGTCGTAAAATAATTTTCCCATTTATTGATGATACATACTCAAATTTTTCATTCATAAGAAATTTTCCTGATTTTTGTTTTTATTTTCGGCTAATATTTAAGTTCGATAATATTTCGTTTATCGAATATGATCACATGATCAAAATGGTTCAATGTGATTCGATAAAACTTATAAAGAATGATTTTATAACGTAACTCCTCTTTTGCATTTGAATCTTGTATAGGAAAAACACTCTAGCACACAAAGAATACACAAAGTCACAAAAAATATTTTTTTTTGTTTTGTTTACGTTGATTTTTTTGTTTCTTTTTATTCTTGATGGTACCTTGTCTGTTACTGTTATTGTATTGTATGTTTAAGCCTGATTTCCATTATGAAAAAATACTGACAAAATAGTCAAGGCGAGATAAAAAATTAATTTTTTCTTAAAGTGCGAGTGAAATAAAAAATATTTCCAGTACAAAAAATTTAGTCAGTACTGAATAAATTTTTATGGTTACTGAGAAAATAATTATAGCAGTACTGACAAAATATATCAAGAGAAGTATTTTTACTCAGTACTGGAGAAATATCTTATAGGAAAAATAAAGATGGCTGATTTTTTGTGGACAATGAATAATTTTAACATTTCGTTTTGTGTCATTTATCTTAATTCATTGGGAAAATAATCGAAATAATGCATACTTATGTTTAGTTTATTTTTTTTTAATTTATTGTTGTAGATTTAAAGAGTATTTTGTTCTTTTTTTTTAAAACAAAAAAAAAAATTGAAATTTATTGGTTATGTTACACGCATCTGCCAAAATAAAAAAAAAATAAAAAAGGAAAAACGATTTCCGTCAATCTAATGGAATTTTTAATTTTTTTCTCGCTCTTGCTTTTTCAGTAAAAGATACTGACAAAATTTTTTTCATCATGGAAATCAGCCTTTAAGGCGGTATTCCATTATGAAACAATTTTATTTTCAGCATATTTTGCAGGAAAGTAGAAAGAGAACGATACACTAAAATAACATCAGTGTGATAAAGACAACAAAAAATTTTTTGTTTTTTTATGGTACAATATTATAGCAGATTTTTGACAATTGGATAAAACATAACCAACAAAATTAAAAAAAAAATTTTTGTATTAGTTTTGTTGAATTGTTGATAGCAATTATTATTGATTTTGAAGTGTTGTTAGCAAGTTTTGGTGATTTTATTATAAAATAATTAAATATAAAATGAGTGGTCTGTCGGTGAATGTGGAAAACGACGATATGAAATTGACTCTGATTTGGATATGTTTGACGATCCAATGAGTATCATTTTTTCAAGCAGTGATGACGATGGTAAAGATTATCAAACTCCCAGTAAAAAAAAGTATTGGGTCCGACCTTACTACATGGAGCGAGATAGTAGTGGTGGATTCAACACCGTATTTAATGAACTGCAAAAAAACCCACAGCTTTTTTACAACTACACCCGCATGAACTTGGAGCAGTTTAATGAACTTTTGCTGCTCGTTTTGCCTCTTATTGAGAAACAAACTGTGACAAGAGAGCCTTTGAGTGCCACGTTAAGATTGGCTGTGACATTAAGGTGCGTATATTTTAAATATATATAAAATATAATTACTAAATGACAAATAACAAATTAAATTAAATTAGATATCTTGCAACTGGTGAATCACAGACGAGCTTGGCCATCGCATGCAAGTGTTCACATACTAGTGTTCATCGAATTGTGACTGAAACCACCGAAGCCATTACTGCAGTACTAAATAGCACGGTGTTCTCAGCAATCACAAAATATTTTGTTGGCATACAAAGTAAACACAAAACACATACTAGAATTTTTTGCCACTTCTTCCCATAATCTCGTGCGAATAGTCTTATTGCGATAAGACTGATCGCGAATGTGCCACAGCGCCGGGTGTGAACGCACAGCGTCAATAATTAATTCTAAAATAAAAAAATTATTTATTTATGTTGTTAACAAACAATATATGTATTTTAATATCACATACCAATATTAAGTTCAAGCTCGTTCGTGAGTTGAATACTGGTATTTTCAAACTGAGTAGTTTCGAACGAGTGGTCGATCTGGCTTGGGGTCTGAAACTCCTCATCCTCATCAAAGGTAAAATTACTCACCGGCACTTTGACTACTTTCGTCAGCTTTTGTACAATTATTGTATCGGGATTCAACCCGAACATTTTCCAAAACATAGACTCGCTTATTTTCTAGAATAATAAAAAACACTTATTGTTTATTTTACATATATTGTAATTATAAAAACAAATATTTAAAACTTTTAAATATGTAATCAAATATGTAAACACATGTATATGCACTAAAAAAATTATTTACCGTTTTCCATTTGAAAAATGTCTTTTTAAACGTCTTTTTTATAATTAATATTATATTTCACTTTATTTATTCAATTGTTTATTTAAATATCACATAACCGACAACACTCGTTTTTAAATTTCATTTGGTTTTCGAAGTTGCAGCATAAAGCCTGATTTCCATTATGAAAAAATACTGACAAAATAGTCAAGGCGGGATAAAAAATTAATTTTTTCTTAAAGTGCGAGTGAAATAAAAAATATTTCCAGTACAAAAAATTTAGTCAGTACTGAATAAATTTTTATGGTTACTGAGAAAATAATTATAGCAGTACTGACAAAATATATCAAGAGAAGCATTTTTATTCAGTACTGGAGAAATATCTTATAGGAAAAATAAAGATGGCTGATTTTTTGTGGTCAATGAATAATTTTAACATTTAGTTTTCTCTCATTCGTCTTAATTCATTGTGAAAATAATTGAAATAATGAATACTTATGTTTAGTTTATTTTTTTTAAATTTATTGTTGTAGATTTAAAGAGTATTTTGTTCTTTTTTATTAAAAACCAAAAAAAAAAAATGAAATTTATTGGTTATGTTACACGCATCTGTCAAAATAAAAAAAAGAAAAAAGGAAAAAACGATCTCAGTCACTCTAATGGCATTTTTAATTTTTTTCTCGCTCTTGCTTTTTCAGTAAAAAATACTGACAAAATTTTTTTCATAATGGAAATCAGCCTTAAACAAAAGATGAAAAAAATATTGGTGGGGATAAATTTTTTTGTACATTTTATAGTATGATGCCATAAAAAGTACTCAAAGAAGTAATTTTTTTATAATTTTATGGTAGCACAACAACAAAAATTGAAAAAAATCGCTAGCAAAAATAGATTTTCTGTTTCATTCGCACATCTGATGAATCGTATTTTTTCTCGCTCTATTTTGTGCTGAAGAAAAATGTTTCATAATGGAATACTGCCTTTACTTGTCGGTATGAAAAAAATTGACCAAAAATATATGTAGTTTTTGTCGAATTTAAAATATTGTGGAAATATAAATTTTAATATAAATATAAATATATAAATTTGATATTATTCAATTCATAATTTTATTGACTACTTCGGGTGACAAAATTTGTACAATTGTTAATATAACGAATTAACAATTGTACAAATTCGAAAAATTAAACGAAACATTAATTTAATTATTTTTGGAAATAATAAAATTAACGTCAATTTATTTCCTAGAAATTAAATTAGATTTTGATAATATCTATCTAAAATTCAGATAGATATTATCAAAATCTAAATAAAATTGATAAATATTTATAAACCTAAAAAAAAATAATTCCGAACAGATAAAATTTTATGTATATTGAAAATAAATTACGAAAACATAAAATTTATCATAAAACAAATACATCCTCCCGCAGCAACTGCGCGTAGCAAACTAAAACAAAGCAACAAAATCAAAAATAATAATAAATGATAAATTAAAAACGAAACGACTGCAGGATGCACTAAAAGACAACAAAGCACAACAAACGTAACTGACCAAAATATCAATTTTATAATTTTTATAAAGAATGAAATTAATTTAAGTCATAAAATTCAAACTGTTTTAATAATCCTAAATAAAAATTCTGTTAGCCTAAAAAAAATTAAAACGCATAAAATTGTATGTGATCTAAAAATATTACGTAAAAATAAAATCATACTGACAAAGAACACATACTTTTGCCTCAATTGCTCGTAGCAAACTAAAACAAAGAAACAAAATCAAAAATAAAATAAAAATGAAGCGAAATGCACTAAAAGACAACGAAGAACAAAACTGTTTGCATTTTTTCTAAAAAAATTGAAACGAAGGAAAAATGGAAAAAACGAGTGCGATGCTAAATAAAATCATATTACTACTTGTATGCGGGAACCAGAGAACAATATAACAAACCAACACCACTAAAGATCAGGCCGATTATTCTCTTTTATGAGTTAGTATGAGTAAAGGGTTAGAAAACAACAAAATTTGTACAATTCGTTCGTAAACTGTCGATTTCTCGCAATTTTTTGACTTTGCTTTGTTGTATCTTACAATACAGGCCTTAACATCAATTTTTGTATATGAGGCATCTAAATATGATTATTTATCAAGACTGCTGTACAATAAATTTCCCATTTATTGATACATGCTAAAATTTTTCATTCATAAGAAATTTTCCTGATTTTTATTTTTATTTTCGGCTAATATGTTAGTTCGATAATATTTCGTTTATCGAATATGATCACATGATCAAAATGGTTCAATGTGATTCGAGAAAATGTATAAACAGTGATTATATAACGTAACTCCTCTTTTGCATTTGAATTTTGTATAGGAAAAACACTCTAGCACACAAAGAATACACAAAGTCACGAAAATTATTTTTTTTGTTTTGTTTACGTTGATTTTTTTGTTTCTTTTTGTTTTTGATGGTACATTGTCTGTTACTGTTATTGTATTGTATTGTATGTTTACTTGTCAGTATGAAAAAAATTGACCTAAAATATATTTAATTTTTGGCAAATTTAAAATATATTTGCGAAAATATAAATTTTAATAATCATATAAATATAAATAAATTTTATATTATTCAATTCATAATTTTATTGATTATATCGGTTGACAAAATTTGTATAATTGTTAATTCGTTAATTCTATTTCGAAAAATTAAACGAAACATCAATTTAATTATTTTTGGAAATAATAAAATTAACGTTTTGTTTAATTTATTTCCTAGTCAAAATTCAGATAGATATTATCAAAATCTAAATAAAATTGTTAAATATCTATAAACCTAGAAAAAATAATTCAAACAGGTAAAATTTTATGTAAATTGAAGATAAATTACGAAAACATAAAATTTATCATAAAACAAATACATCCTCCCGTCGCAACTGCTCGTAGCAAACTAAAACAAAACAAAGCAACAAAATCAAAAATAAATTAAAAACGAAACGAATGCACTAAAAGACAACAAAGCACAACAAACGTAATTGACCAAAATATTAATTTTATAATTTTTATAAAGAATAAAAATAATTTAAGTCACACAATTCAAACTGTTTTAATAATCCTAAATAAAAATTCTGTAAGCCTAAAACAAAATTAAAACGCATAAAATTTTATGTAATATAAAAATATTACGTAAATATAAAATCATACTGACAACGAACACGTGCTTTCGCCTCAAATGCTCGTAGCAAACTAAAACAAGGAAACAAAATCAAAAATAAAATAAAAATGAAGCGAAATGCACTAAAAGACAACGAAGCACAAAACTGTTTGCGTTATTTCTAAAAAATATTGAAACGAAGGAAAATGAAAAAAAAACGAGCGGGATGTAAAATAAAATCATATTACTATTTGTAAACGGGAAACAGAGCAAGTTATAACAAACAATATTTATTTAAACCCGATATTACAAATTCATTTCGTTTTATTTCTCTATTCACGATCGAAAATATAAAAATCTAGATTCTTAAATCTTCAAAAACATGAATTAAAATATTGGTTTAAATGAAAATTATTAATCCAGGATTGTTGATAAATAATCATTTTCCAAACTCTGGAAAGTGAGTAATTGGTTATCGGGCATGCCTACCAAGTTATAGGAAGTTAAAAGTCAAAAATTTCGAAAAAATCAGCTTTTTCATACGATTGTTGATGTATTTACCACTTTCTAACCCATTACACATACATAGGATCGGCCATGTTTTTCGATGGGAAACGGCCGTATACATATACGCATTGAACAAACAATATGCATTTAAACCCGATATTATAAATTCATTTCGTTTTATTTTTCTATTCACGATCGAAAATATAAAAATCTAGATTCTTAAATCTTCAAAATCATGAATTAAAATATTGGTTTAAATGAAAATTATTAATCCAGGATTATTGATAAATAATCATTTTCCAAACTCTAAAAAGTGAGTAATTGGTTATGGGGCCTGCCTACCAAGTTATGGGAAGTCAAAAGTCAAAAATTTCGAAAAAATAAACTTTTTCATACGATTGTTGATGTATTTACCACTTTCTAACCCATTACACATACATAGGGCATGTTTTTCGATGGGAAACGGCCGTATACATATACGCATTGGACAAAATCAAAATATAAAATGCTTGAAAATGCAAATAGAAAAGGAAATGCATATGTATGTATATTTTTGAAAGCAATAGAGATGAAATGAATCATTTTATTTTATGTACTCGTCTATGTGTATATTAGATATATTATATGCATTAGATATATTATATGCATGTATTACGAATATTTTACTTTAGAACGTTTTAACATGATTTTTTGAACAGGTTACACACACTTTGCGCGTTTATTTAGAACGAATCTTGTGAATCTATGATAAACGATACTTAAACTATCATTTGTTTGATCTTGATAGAAGTCTAGTAAATGGTAAAGGTGAGCACTGCCCACCTTGCCCATTGTGACGGACCGCGCCTGTTCTCGTTGTCCATTTCGGTTCGAAAAGTAATCATTAATATAATTGCGCAACGTCAACAAATAAACAATGGATTGTGAATGCACGAAAGACCCTTAAATTTTTTAAAAAAATAACTAAATACCGGAATCGTAAATAATAAAGAAGCGTAATAATAAAGATCAAGGGCAATGCCGGCGAGATAGCCCCGAATTACGAGACGAGTGTGTCACCATGTATTGTAGCTGCTCGTTGAAAATTGCAATAAAATATTTGATACCAGAGCTCCACAAATTCGTGGTTAGTTCACTCAATGTGAGAGATAAAGGAAAAATAATTTATTTTTTTTATAACCAACAATTTACAACCAATAGTTTGAGAAAACCATTTTCTGTTAAAACGCGCACTTTAACCGAGGAGTGATGAATAATTTATAATTATTCAAATTTTCAAACAAAATTTTTTATATAAGTGTGGAATTCATGAGTGAGAGAAAAAAATTTTTCAATGGTTATTAAAAATATATAAATGTAAATTAGGAAATAATTAAAAAATGTTTAACAAATTCCACACTTAGCTAATTGTCGTTGCTTCTGCATTTGACAATGATGTCCTCTTTTTTGTATTAAAGTTCCCGTTGCTTTTTATTCTGTTGATGATGATTTTATTATTGCCAATGAGTTACTGACATTTTTGTTGTGTTCGACAAAACCCAATTTTAATTTGTTCTGTCGTAAAAATACATGCGTGGGATCTCATCTGTGAGTAATTATGTATCATCATATGTGAATTTTATTAAAAATTCTTTGCCCCGTACAAACGGGTGTCGAACGCCACCAATATAATGTTTATAAACTACTAGTTTTTAAAAGTTTATAAACTACTAGTACCTGACTGCATGCTGTATTATTTGTAGGTTTAAGAATAAAATGATTTATTCTCATATTTAGCTAGAATAATCCGCAATAGCGACTTGGCGTATTCCTTCGAACCGCCCACACCACATTTGTCCATCTTTAAGTGAATTTGGCTTTGTTGCAGAAACATGAAACGAACCTTCCTGGAAATTCCTGTGCCTTGAGCGCGGAAACGAACTAGCGCGTATTGAAAGAGAAGACAGAAATTCTATTGTGGGAAGTTAACTTTTTGCCGAGTTAGGTTAGGTTAGGCAAGAGGTAGGATGAAATTATCGGGTGAATTGTGTATCGGAAGATCTTGCCGTGTAAAAATTTTCCTTAAACAGGACCTTCGGGGTCACCAATGAAGCGTGTAAAAGTTTACTGTAAAATTTGAATGTGTATTGTAATCCGCGTTGTTGCTTGGGTATCTGTTGTATTCCACTAGGTCGTTTTCAATCTGATCATGGTGTCATTAAATGACTGTGTTCGAAAAGATCAAACCCATCTCATCAGGCTTATGCTACCAGACTTGATATTCACACTGTGCGATTCGTATATATACGATCAGTCGTGACTCAACAGCACTAGTGAATAACAAGAACTTAACTCGAAATATCGATTTTATTAATTACATAATTGTGGCGTGAGATAATTTAATTGTATTTGCGATTTATTGGAGTTGCTCAGAACGTCACAGTTCCATAGACCACGATTTTGGTTTAAAGTTTGTTTTGTGACATATTGTTGAAAGATGATTTGTTATTTTTTGTGATAGTAGTTTTTCAATATTATCGATTGGTTGGTTTAGTGACTTGTTTATTTCCTTGATAATGGTTTTTCATTTTGTTATTACTTTTGTTTGTCTCTGGTTTGTATTGTATTTTATTATGATTGGAAAATCATCGCTACAATAGTTGATGTCCATGTAAGATGTTCCGTTAAGTTTGAGTTACAGATGGTTATGTCCACTGATGATACTGTATGTCTTGTCTCGTTGGTGTTCCGTAATTCAATATTGTCATTCTACTGTCGGTTATTATGTCTACTATTGCGTTTTCAAGGCTGTCCGCTATGTGGCTGTTGTCTCATAGTTCGTTGTGTGCGTTTATGTCTTCTGTTATTATTGTATTACTTTTGTGCTCTGATAATAGGTTTATGAATTCTGTTGAGATCCAAGTTCTTATTATATTTTATGTTTATTGTTAGTATTTCTAGTCGGTATAATATATTTTATGTTTATTGTTAGTATTTCTAGTCGGTTGTATGTAGCTCTTGGGTTAATTAATTTCCATGATTTTTTTTTTGGTTTTCAGGAATCTTACTTCTCTATCCATAATCTATTTGTCCTGTCTAGCGTGATAGTGTCTAAATTATTAAATGATTTTTTTCTGTAGGTTTTGTTCAAGTTTCTGTAATAATGACTTCTTTATTTTATGTAGTGTTCTATGTTAGTGTTAAATGTTTGTTATTTTTAAGGCTGCGGATGTTTATTTGTAATATATTAATGTTATCCAGAAAAGGTTAAGTTGCTAACTTTGTTGATTTTGTCGGTGTCTGCCGGGTTTTGGTGGATATTGACTCCGTCGTAATTTCTTTAATCAGTATGTCTCTTTTTTTTAAATTTTGTTTCCACTCGATTACTATTTTGAGTAGTATATTAATTTTGTCATCTGCTTTTTTGAGGTTTATATTTAGTTTTTCAATTTCTTCGGTGTTTTTTATGTCTTGCAGCCTAACGATTTTGTTTTGATTTGGGACTTGACGTCTTAAACCAAAACGGTGATTTATCGTTTCGTTATATGATGTTTTGTTGATTGTCATGTGTTCCGTGATTTGTCTTTCTTGACAGTCTATGTGATTTGTAATATTTCCGTCTCCGCAGAATTTGCAACGTTGTTTTAGGTTGCATATGTGGTTTTCTTCTTTGAATTTTGCACATGCTGTACACCTTGTTGTATTTGTTGCCCTACATCTGTTTGCGGTGTGTGTAGTTTAAGCAGTTTTTGCAGTGTAGTGGATTGGGTATATAGAAGTGCACTTTCATTAATATATTTTCATACATCACGATATTGTAAGGTATATTGTTTGAGAGGGAAGTTATTTTTATTAGTTGCAAGTTCCCTTTTGTTATCGGGTCCCATTTAGTCATCCTTTAGATTTTTTCGATATCAAATTCCGATTGAATATTATCTTGTAATTCTTTTTCTGTTTGTTCAGTCGGCACGTTTTTGATAATACCGATTGTTTTATTGAAGTAAGATGGGATGAAAGCTGTATATTTGTCAATGGTCTAAAAAGGTTTGATGTAATCTTTATGTTGGCGTCCGTATATATATTGAATGTTACTTTTGCCATGTTTTACTTAGCTGTTTGACTGATACTATATTTTCAAGTTTATTTGTTTTTAAAGCTTTTCCTAAGCCAATCAAGTTTATGTTGTCCTTTTTAGCTATTAATCTAAATGGTCCTATTCCCATATGGTTGGGAGCAATCCACTTGAGAGACCTAAAATTCCAAAATAAAACAAGCGGCGTGCTATTTGTCCTAACGAGATGATTATTTATGTATTTAAATGGCTGTATTGAATTTTTCGTCACTGAGAAACGACTAATAGAATAAATTTAGTTTTTAATAACAAGATGAGTTGAGTGTACGTCTTCCAAACTTATACTAAATTTATTACAGCTAAAATTTTACATTGAAGTCATTTTCAATGAAACGTATCAAAAGAAATTTATGCTCGGTGTATCTAAGATTTAAACCAATGATAAATTTTAAACCAATGATAAAGGAGAACACTGCAAACCCATCAATTTCGGTATCGCGCTTGATAATACATAAATAAATCATTTACAAAAAATGAATGTTGCTTTTCAATCGACCAACCGCTAGCACCCGCTTGTTAACCGATAGTAGTTCGTTGCGTGTCTTTACTAAATAATCCATAGTCAATTTAGCAAAGACACGCAACGAACTACTATCGGTTCACTAGCGGGAACTAGCGGTTGTTCGATTGGAAAGCAACTATAGTAAATTTAACGCAATGAATTACAAGCGGGTACTAGCGGTTGGTCGATTGGAAAGCAACTAATAGTAGTTGCTTTCCAATCGACCAACCGATAGTACCGCTAGTGAACCGCTAGTACTTTGTTGCGTGTACTATCGGTTGATCGATTGGAACATTTTTCCAATGGACCAACCGCTAGTACTCGCTAGTAATTCGTTGTTTGTCTTTGCTAGATTTAATATGGATTATTAAGCAAAGACATGCAACGAAT
Source organism: Tipula lateralis (assembly GCA_963932295.1). NCBI lineage: Eukaryota > Metazoa > Arthropoda > Insecta > Diptera > Tipulidae > Tipula > Tipula lateralis. The sequence continues at coordinate 6,283,688 of OZ010739.1, read as the reverse complement.
TACTAGCGGGTACTATCGGTTGGTCGATTGGCAAGCAACTAATAGTTGCTTTCCAATCGACGATCCGCTAGTACCCGCTAGTGAACCGATAGTAGTTCGTTGCGTGTCTTTGCTAAATTTTCTATGGATTATTTAGTAAAGACACGCAACGAACTACTAGCGGGTACTAGCGGTTGGTCGATTGGAAAGCAACTAATAGTTGCTTTCCAATCGACCAACCGCTAGTACCCGCTAGTAGTTCGTTGCGTGTCTTTGCTATGGTCGATTGGAACGCTAAAATTGATGAATATGTGTAAAACATAACCTATATGTGTAAAACATAACCTATATTTTATAATGTATGCAAAAAAATTGTCAAAAATCTTTATCAAAACTTTTTTTGTTAGTCAAGATTGTTGCTACGATGGAAATAAAATTATTTTTATTTTAAATAGAAATAAAACAATTATTTTTAAACGGAAAATCGAAGCGGTTCTACACTTCGCCACGTAGTGGTGAAATTATGAGTAACTGCTTCTAGCTACTCGTGAAAAATAGCAAGAGCAGTTACGAGTAGATAAATTAGCAAAGACACACGACGAATTACTAGCGGTTCACTAGCGGGTACTAGCGGTTGGTCGATTGGAAAGCAACTATTAGCTGCTTTCCAATCGACCAACCGCTAGTACCCGCTAGTGAACCGATAGTAGTTCGTTGCATGTCTTTGCTTAATTTACTATGAATTATTAAGCAAGGACACGCAACGAACTACTAGCGGTTCACTAGCGGGTACTATCGGTTGGTCGATTGGAAAGCAGCTATTGCAAAACTACGAAATGTCAAAACAATTCAATTGTTCGTAGAACTTAAGGTAAGTAAATATTCTAAATTAAATTTCATTTATTAATTTTAAATCTATTAACTACTTAATTGTAATGTAGATAATGCAAATTAGCTTCACGAGTATTTTGTAGATGTAAGTCTTACTTAGAAACTAATTTATAATTTTTCGTTTTAAGTTTTGTTGATATTTTTAAGTAAGAATGATGTGAGAAACAGTCGTATTATGCCAGGTAAGTATTATACTTTATATGTTCCAACAGTCGTGTCTTTTGTATTTGTTTGTTGAATTGTTATCTTTTTCTCTGATTTTGTTTGCGCCATTTCTGTTAATTCTGTTTTTTCTGTTTTGGTACTGAGCTTTGTTTCCGTTCCGTCTGTTTTGTTATATTTTGTTTTTGACTTTATTCTATTTGTTTCACAGTCACACTTTCGTTGCTGTTAAATCATTTAGTTTTTTTCCTTCTGCCTTTTCCCGTATTTGTTGGTATGTTTTGATTTTTCCACTGCTTCCACGGCTTCTATGTCGGTGTCATAAATTCTGTATTCGTCTGAGTCATTGTCAATGTCTATTGTCAGTTCGTCACGTGTATGAGTCAAGTAGGTTCCCTACTCTCCTCGTTTTTGTCTTTTTGCTTTGTATTTATTTTTCACTTTACTTTATAAGTATTACAAAACTTACCCTTTACAGATATTGATTTAAATAATTGTATAATTTATTTGTTGATAATCCATAATTTGTTATAATCCCAATTTCGACTTTTCCTTCCGAATGTTAGATTGTTAGTGAGGAAATTTTATAATCAATTTTAATAACTTCTAATTAATTAAATTGTTATTTCTTTCTGTCACATTCCACACTTGTTAGCTATATACTGACTAATAGATGTCATAACTGGTAGGCAGAGAATTATATACCGTAAATACTTCTATCTAGTGGTGAATAGATTAAACAGTATATAATAAATAGCACTTTTTTCTTGTATAATAGGTCCTATATTGCATAGATGGCAGGCAATACGCCTTTTAAGTATAGAATTTATAAACAATTGTTCCTTATGTTATAATCTGTTTGATGAATCAAGGGGTTGTTGCGAAAAATTATAATATTGAATCAGTGAGAACTGATTTTTATTTTAAAATGTGAGCCATATGTCACCACAAACATACATAGCTTGACGATATATGTACACAATCGATAATCAAGAAATTTTAAATTTATCCCTGTATCTATATCTATCTATAATATATATATATATATATATATATATATATATATATATATATATATATATATATATATATATATATATATATATATATATATATATATATATATATATATATATATATATATATATATATATATATATATATATATATATATATATATATATATATATATATATATATATATATATATATATATATATATATATATATATATATATATATATATATATATATATATATATATATATATATATATATATATATATATATATATATATATATATATATATATATATATATATATATATATATATATATATATATATATATATATATACATATATTATATATATATATATATATATATATATATATATATATATATATATATATATATATATATATATATATATATATATATATATATATATATATATATATATATATATATATATATATATATATATATATAAATAATATATAAATATAAGTATATATATATATATATGTATATATATATATATATATATATATATATATATATATATATATATATATATATATATGTAGATATATATATATATATATATATATATATATATATATATATATATATATATATATTTATATACATATACATATACATATATATATATATATATATATATATATATATATATATATATATATATATATATATATATATATATATATATATATATACATATATATATATATATATATATATATATATATATATATATATATATATATATATATATATATATATATATATATATATATATATATATATATATATATATATATATATATATATATATATATATATATATCTTGTTATGTAGTTTTGCAAGGCGCGTCAAAAACAACTCTTATAGTTTGTTTGTTTTGCTGTCCTCCTTTATAACGGTATGATATGGTATATAATAGGATATTCATTTGTTAATGGAAGTTGAAATACCTCAGAGCTCAAGTTATTTTCATATTGAAGATCCTACAATTTTTTCAATATTAGAAACTCAATACCATTCTCAATTAATTTCAGTAAGGAACCAAGTGTAGAGCAAGAGCAAAGTGTGAACAATGAACATGAATCGTCAAGCTCAAGCTGTGAACCGGTAAGATTACATCAACATTAAAACAATGGCATTAAGTGTATATTTGTTTTTCTTATTAAATACACTTACGAGAAAACGCATTAGAAAGTCGGATAATTGGAAAATTAACCAACGGCGGAAAGATTTTCAGGCCGGTAAGGAATTCGTTAACCACAGAGGTGCGATGCGCCCTAAACGGGAAATAAAGATTTTAAAAGATTGCAAGAAAGCATGCCAGTTGCATGCCAGTATTCCTTGGACCAGGCTGGGAAATATAATTACATTGCGTCTACCACCGAGCGAATCACGACAAAAAGAAAATCGATAAAAGATCATATTTCGCGAAGATCTTACTCATTTATTTATTATTTCGATATTTACGGTAATCACATTCCGGTAAGAAAAAAATTTTATTTGCGGACACTGAGTATTTCCTAAAACCCTATCTACACCGTCCATCAAAAGATGAATTCCTTGGGCACAGTATCGAACTGTGCAAAACAAACAACTAGCTCGAGAAAAATTTCTAAGGACCGGCTAGATTCAGTGCTTAAACATATTGAAAGCTTTCCTTGTATCGAATCTCATTATTGTCGAGAAAAAACAAAAAAAAATATTTGGACAGTACTTTAAACGTAATAAAGATGTTCGACTTGTATGTAACAAGATGCGATGAATTGGAAATTGAGCCGGTCAAGGAGAGTTTTTACAGAAACATTTTTAATACAAAGTTCAACCTTGACTTTTTTAAACTGAAATCAGACCGATGTTATGTTTGCGAGCTCCACAAAATTGATCCATCTCGGTTAAATAAAGGTGTTTTTGAATCCCACGAAAAGCTTAAATCTACAATGAGAAATTTAAAAGCAATAGATAAAAAATCGGGAGTATAGACTCTGCTTCGACATGCAGAAAGTCATCACGTATCCCAAGAGCAGTATTGATTCATCATATTATCTATCAAAACTGAATATTGATAATATGACTGCTCATTTATCCACCACAAAGACTTTATATTGTGTAATGTGGAATGAGGCAGTTATGAGGCGTACCGGCAATGATATCGCGTTGGCCTTATATTAAATCTTGTAGTAAACAATAAGTAAACAGCCAGCCCCAAAAAAATCACAGGCATGATCCACCAGTAAGCTCGACGAAAAAACCCATTCCCGTCAACAAAATACTTGACATACAAAAAATGTTCCAGTTCATGGGGAGCCAAGATTTGAAATTTTAAAAATATTTAGAAATTAAGTGCGTCTTTAAGATATTGTATATCTGAGTCTTATGAAGTAGGCACTATTTTTTGTTTCAATTCGATAAACGACTGAAAGAAATTATCTGTGTTATATAAGTTTTATAATGAATTATTTATTTTTACATATTGTATGATTTAATTGCATTCGATGTACCACTGAAATAAATTTTTCACACCGATGTACTGGTCTTTATTTAAAATTTACAATTTCTATGATGCGAGTAGACAGATACACTCCATTTTCAAATTTTTTCTAGAGGCAATATAACTACTGAGTTGTATGTGATCAGTTAGAACCTTGTTAAATTTTTTATTTAAAAAATAATTTACTAAATGGTTGTATCTGATAAATTAATTTGCTGATTTATCAAACAAATAATTAAAAAATAGAATTAAGTGATTGCAAATAAGTAAATTTATATATTAAGGAAGTATAACATTTGTAAAAATATTAAGAAAAATGAGGAAACAGGATAAGTTAATCTTTGACTGTTGATTTCTCGAAACAAACAGTAACGAACATACAACTATTTTACTCTGCGGTCGCGATTTCTAAATAATGAATTTTACCTAATACTGCTGATTCTAATGTTCCGAAGTAATCCTCTAAGGTGAGTTTATCATCAAAGTCTATCTCCGCTGAATCGATGCTCTCCAAAGTGCTCTGCAATGCGTTAAACTGTCCATACGTCAATCTAATGCGATTCAATACTGCCTGTAGTTCACCGTTGGTATTATATTCATTTTGTGCCACTTATGGCCACTGTTATTGCTTTTAATCGATTAATTTTAGTATTTAATGCTTCATAATTCAAATCAGTACTATATATTCAGACATTTTCACTTCACTTTGCAATATATTTTTACACGTGTTAAATAATTACTAATCTATAATATGTATTTAAATAAATAACATTTAGACAGATTTCCTGTAAGATAATTGTACTCCCATTGCACGTTGAAATTCGCATGTGGGAAAATTAAAAAAACAGTTAAAGAATAATTAAAATTAACTAACGTAAATCTTCTCTTCTTAACGAGTGCCCTGTGAATGGAGACATTCATGTTTCGTAAATATTACGAAACATGAGACCCATAGAATACCAACACAGTATCCAGAGCTTGTCGTAGGAGGCGACTAAATCTGTTTAGATCGCTGAGCTGACGATCCACCTTCACTACAATGACCCTCCATTTAAACAACAATGACCCCCAATTTAAATACTCGGAAACAAGATTGAGGATTAAAACCTGGCGCATTTGACGACCGTATCACATGTATGAAACAGTATCGGCTGGAACTCGTAGCGCTCCAGGAAACTGGATGGCCTATAAAAGTGGAGACCATGTGGTCGTAGGCTATACGTTGCTACAAAAGGGAGATGACCTCAGAAATCTGGGAGTTGGATTTTTCATTGTGAAACGGGTGCTAAAATAAAAAGGTAGATATTAGAACACACATAAATTAGTTTAGCAAAATCTACAAACCTGGTGTCCATGTATCTAATCCTATTCTTTTCTTAGGCAATAGACTGTCGAAAATGAACAACACTGCAAACCGAAACCACAAGCTGAAATAAAACAAGACAAAGCAATTCGCGGCACCAACATACGCTGGATACGAAACACTGGTGGACAGGAATACGAAATATACTTACCTAATACCTACTAAGATAAACACAAAACACTCGTATCCACAGCATGACAAGCTACATACCCAAGCTACATATCGACATCATGACAAGCTACATATTGTCCTCTGTGGTTGGGGAGAATGCATACAATTCCACCACAGTACCCACTGCTTGTCGTAAAAGGCTACTTAAATGGTTGGATTGTTGGGCTTCACCCACATCCGTAAAACTTTTAATTTTATTTTTTCTTTATAATTTTTACTCGTTATTTACGTTCAATTTATTATTTCACCCGCGTTAATTTATTTTAATTTTGTAGTTTTGCTTTATTTATTTCAATTTTTATTTTTTATTGGGTCGGTTTTTTCGCATTTTTGCGTACAACAATGTTTTTTGTAATAATGAGTAGTAACATTAAAAAATCCCCGAAAAATGCCTCTTCGGATCGCAGGGCGAGGCATAATCGTCGTTAAGATACAATTGATAGCCTTACCATCCATTTTGCCAATGTCCGTGGACTCTTGACTAATATAAAACTGCGCACATCAACATCTCGAATCACGCAGACATATTAGTGCTAACGGAAACAAAAGTATCTTGTAACATCTAGAAGAACGAAACAACAAAAGTACGAAGTTTTCTCAAAGACCGCTCAAACTATTGTACTTAAAATATAACTTCCTAATAAAATCCTTTTTTTAATCAGTTTATATAGATCTCCCAATTAAACGGATTCAGAAACTATGAATTTCTTCGAGGTTCTGTCAGACAAATGTGATGATATTCATATTCGCAATCAACATCCATACTGCGAACTAACTATGGTTGATGACTTTAATGCCCACCATAAAGAATAGTTGAATCGCCAAAATACGAACTGTGCTGGGTGTCAGACGGAGTGGCTTGCTGTTTCGCATGACCTTACGCAGATTGTTAGCGATTCCACATATGTCAAAATTGTACAAGCAGTCATATTCTGGATCTTTGTCTTGTTTACAAGCAGTCATATTCTGGATCGAGGCTGGAATTGGAAATTCTGACCAAAACCTGATAACAGTTAAAATATCTGTCGCAACACCACTAGAGTTTAGACAACAGTCAAGGCGTGTATGGCATTTTAACAAGGCTGACAATGAAGGATTAAGGTCAATTTTCGACATTTCCCGTGGAAGAGCCATTGTTTTTATAACAATCAAATATACGACGTCGTTTCCAATTTCACTGAAACCGTTCTACATGGAATGAATAAATATATCCCATCATTCTTTTCCAATCTCAATCCTAATTTTAAAATCTTTTCCAAAGAAGCTGCCTAAGCAGCCAGTCAAAATAAATCTGCTCACAACAAATATAAGCGCAGCGACATTTCGCTTGAAGAATATAAGGACACGTAACATCTATAAAAAACTCTGTGCTAAGGAACCTAAAAGAGCTGACAACAAGAAAGCCGCAAAGGATTCCGAATTGAAAATCTCCGATCGCAACTTTTACCAGGTGGTCTTATAAGCAAGGTAAATGCTTATGCAGGTTAAAATGTTCTTCAAGGTACCAGAACGCCTGGAAGACTGCGATGGTGCAACCAGTCCTTAAACAACCGGCCAATATCAATTGGGGCTAAAGTTTTTGAGAAATGCATTAACCAACAACTGGTGCATTATCTTGAGGTTAATAAAATAATTTCGGATATACAATATGGCTTCCGCGAAAGCCTCTCCACAACTGATCTTTTGACGTATGTAACAAACAAATGAAATCTCGACCTTGAGCACCACGGGGAAACCTTTGCCATCGCTTTGAATATATCCAAGGCATTTGACAAGGTTTTCATGAGAATCTCATTTGTAAACTTGTGGTATACGGCCTTGATTCGATGACTGTTAAGTGGATAAAAAGCTTTCTCAAAGACCGAAAGATCAACGTTGCGTAAATGGGAGATCATCAACGACACACTCCCCAAATGCCGGAGTCTCTCAATGATCAGTTTAGTCACCAACTTTGTTTTTGTTATTCATTAATGACTTGTTGAATAGCACTGTGAACCCTATCCACAGTTTTGCCGATGTGCAACATTCCACTCTTCTATTTCATTCGAGGTCGAGCCTACTCTTTCAGAGTTAAACGGTAAACGGCTGTAAGTTATCACTTCGCTTAATTCTGAGTTGAGTACAATATTTGAGAGGGGAGTTAAAAAATAAGTCACAACGAATACCTTTTTGTGGTAAAAGGCCACGTTCTCGTGGGTTGTGACTCAATTCGTCTGCTTGAAGTTCAAAAAAACAACAATTTCAAATGAAATGAACACATAATCCTATTGGCCAAATCAGCTTCACGTAAACTCGGGTACCTCAATGGATGCAGACGGTTTTTTTAAATCGCATCAGATTCTCCAGATATATTAGACCTTTATTAGACCATGTATAGAATATTGCTGTCAGGTTTGGGGTGGAGCATATGGCACTGCTCTCTAGTTGCTGGATAGAGTTCAGTGGCGTGCCATCCGAATAATACGAAACTCCAGACTTACGAAAGATCTAGACAGCCTACAACACCGCAGAGATGTTGCAGAACTCTACGTGTTCTATAGATTAATAAATGGTAAATGTTCTGCAGAATTAAAGAAGAAAATACCACCATTTGTTACGCCACGACGGGTAACATGAGGAACGATTAATGCGGATAGGTTTACGGTGAAGCTGCCGAAACCTCGAACTGAAGATGCAAAACGAGAATTTATTTATCGAACATCTAAGAAGTGGAATTCGTTGGCTGGTTTTCAGTTTCCTTGAAGTATAAAATGCACAAGTTTAAGGCAGCTATCAACCTTTACTTGAAGGATCGCGCGTTGGTGCAGGAGCTCTGACAGTTACAAGGAGCTAGGACAGTCGAAAAGTCTGCTCTGCACCCAAATAAAACTAAAGGTAAAAAAAAATACAGTACATTGAACATATAGGAACAATAAACACTCACATTAAACAATTATTACAATGTACATACCCCACACAAAAAGCACAAAAATCTTCATATGACACTGTTCGTCAGATTGTCAGAATAATGTCAAACATACTTCCAAGTTGGTAACATCATAATAATCAACCATAGCTGAATTTGTTCGCTTGCATCGGAATGTAGATGGCGGAAAAAGCGCGGAGAAGATAACTTATTGCCCTAGTTAGAGTGCGATACGAGAAGTTATAAACGGTGATGCGTGTTGTGGAAAAGAGGCTTGTTTTTTCCCTTGTTGCGAGTCAATACGGAAGGATAAACACATGGGTCGAAAATATTAATTTAATCTAAAAATAAATTAAATATTATAAAAATATAAATTAAAAGATTAAATAAAGGAAGCAGGAGTAAGAGCATAGAGAGAGGATGGTCCAATCAACTTACCATCGGCGTCTGAAATGCAGTTGTGATAGGTAGTAGAATTACAGTGTCAAAATTTAAATAATTTGTTTGCAAAAGGTAAAAAAGGCTGAAGTGGATTTTCAGGCAGTTCGCTTGCACATAACTTAGCCAACCTGTCAATTTCATGTATACATGCGCCGACTGATGTTAGCGTACCTCTGATGTTATACATACTCATTCTACAATAATTTGGATAATCTGGTGAGTTCCGACAAGCGACATAAAGATTATGACATAAAAGCAACATTAATCCCCTATTTATCTCACGAACTGGGACAAACCCAAAGCCTTATTGAAAATATGAAGCCACGGAAAATTTAGAGATCGCTGGATTTCATATGTAGCACATGGAAATGAATTACAGGTAATTTTAAAGCAGGTCAAAAGAAACAATATTGCCACCGAGTATTGCATGACAATATTATAAAGAATAAAAAGGAATTTTTGCTCTAAGACAGCTCGTGGATACCATCGAGCACATAGCTAACTACATTAAGTTGTGAGCTAGAAAAAAACACAGCGCTTAAAAACTAAACTAGGTTAAGATGTCAGCGTTATGTACCGATAACCAACGTAGCTAATATAACGGACTGACTGTCGGAACTCTAAGGAAACCGGATTGAACTCATATAAGTACAAACCAGGAAGCCCTAGAGATTTTTATGAAATATAATTCTAATATAGTAAATGGAAATCAATTCTCACATTAGCTACAAAGTTTCAGAGATTATCAAGGTGGTGACAAAAGATAAAATCCGATGGAGCATCGGTTCTTTCGCGAAACCTAAAATTCCAGCCTCAGATATTTTTGGTTTTCCAATGACATGAATTCGCCATAGACGCCATAGTTTGGCCCTGAAATACGTTCCAAGATCATGGAGAAAAATCAGGGTAAAGTGTTCATCCCAAAGGTTGCAATGCCTAAATATGACCAGGCAAACAATTTTCGACCTTAAAGGCTCGTCTTGTTTTCTATACTTTGATAGGGATGATGTACTGGTAGGAAATCCTATATACTCCAAATAACACGTATACCAGAAAGGTAAACCGGTGGAACCAGCACTCCACGAACTCGTGGAATGGATTAAAACTTCACGGGAGAACAAGGAATCTACCTTGGGTTGGGAACATTTCTGGACATCGAAGGTGGATTTTTTTTCGGTTTTTACAGGCCATTGTTGGCCCGTACCGTGTCAACAATCTGACTCCAACAGTTTCGATCACGAGCCAGATCATACTGTTGCAAGCAGTTGGAATATGCCAGATCGCTTTCTACGCCGTGGAGCCATCGACGCCGAAAGCGACCTCTTCGCCTACCGAAAGGCGGTTCTCCCTTTAAAGATCGCTGTATCATTCGGTTCGGATCAGCACGCAGAACGTGGCCAAGCCGGCGTATTCGCTGTCCTTTGATTTCATGCACGATATCAGGAATTCGCATTAAACTCCTGATCTCGTGATTGAATAGAACTCGGTATGTGCCATCATCGTCGCGTTTTGGGCCATATATCACACGCATGATTCTTCTCTCGAATGTAACAAGCCATTTTTAGTACTCATCCGTCAAGGTCCAACTCTCACATCCATACATGACAACGGGTCTGCTCAACACTCTGTACAGCTTCATCTTATCCGTATTTGCAAGATATTTTGATTTCAGCAGTGGACGTAGAGGATATAAATCCCGATTGCCAGCGGCAAGGCGAACCTTGATATCCTCTCCCACACTATTATCGTGAGTAATGAGAGATCCAAGATACTTGAATCTTATCACTCCTTTAAACGTGTGGTTTCCACTACTGAAATCAATTGCGTCTTGGTCTCGAAAACCAGAGATCAGATATTTGGTTTTGGACTCATTGATTTTGAGACCAACCGAAGCTGAAAACTGTTCCAGCGGATCAAGTATCTCCTTCACTCCGTTGCCATTTAATCCAATCACACAGGCATCATCTGCATATGCAAGAAGTTGATTGGATTGTCGGAATAAGATATTGTCCTGAGGTGTTTCACTTTTACGAAGGATGTATTACAACATGAGATTAAAAAGTATCGGGGACAGCGCATCTCCTTGTCGAACACCACAAGTAATTGCAAAAATTCTCGATAGCCTGTTCTCAACTTTGACACAGCATTGTGACTGCGTTACTGTCATTTGACAAAGATGTACATATTTTTTCGGTATTCCTAAATATTCAAACGCATACCATAGCCTCTCTCGATTGATCGAGTCATAGGTTTGCTTGAAATCTAGGAACACCTGGTGTACATCGCAAGATGTTTCGTAGTACTTGGAAAGAATCATCCGTAGCGAAAAAACTTGATCAGTGACTGACCGATTTGCTCCGCCAGAGGAGTAATTCTTCCCAAGATAAGGTATGACAGTAACTTGTTTGCTGTGCAAAGAAGAGCTATGCCGCGATAGTTTTCGCGATCAACTTCTTGAATATTGGGCATAACGCGGCTACTTTCCATTCATCAGGCATAACTTCATTTCGCCATACCAATCGAACAAGGTTGAAAAGACAGTTTCACAAAGTTAGCCCTCCGAATATCAAGAGCTCTGAATTAATGCAATCAACCCCTGGCGAACGATTTTTCTTTAATCTCTGCATGGCCATTGTGAATTCCCCATATAGGATGGATCCTCAATGAACATCTCTGCAGTCTGTATTTGAGGGTATTCAAATACAGCTTGTGATACATGTGGAACATTAAGTAGATCAGAAAAATGTTCACGCCATGTATCGAGTACCGCATCGACGTTAACACAGAGGTGTCCATCCTGGTCCTGAATGGCAGTTGACCGAGATCTTAAGGTATGGTGCAATTCGGTGATTCCTTTAAAGAAACCACGCGAATTGTGCTCATTGCTGAGATGTTGTACTCTTAAGACCATGGCTTTCCACCATTCGTGCTTCTTGTGTCTACAAATGTGTTTATCTGTCCTCCTAGTAAGAACTGCCTTGTTTTTCCTTGCAATTGTAAACCGAGTCTGCGCTTCATTGTGGGCTACATTGCGTTGCTCAACAGCAAGACGACACTCGTCAAACCAATCATTTTTGGGTTTAGTTTTCACTATACCGAGAGTGTGCTGGGTCCGAGGTGTTCAATACTTCCCGGACACTGTTCACATCATCAGATTGGTAATTGGATTGCATAATGATATTGCTAACAAGATTTTGATATTTTCGTTGCGTTTCTTCATTTATCAGACCTTCACAGGAGAATCGCGTTTTATATTCTCCTGTCCTCCCTGACCTGCACGAAAACTTCCATCGTAGCTTTGCAGCAACCTTAAAATGGTCACTGCCTACGAATTTCGTTGACGACCGATATGATCTTACATCTTGGACAACCCGAGTCCGCCCTTTAGAAATCAACACATGATCAATTTGGCTTCGGGATGTTTTACGTGGATGTGTTCATGTTTCCAAATGGATGTTTTTATGGGGAAAGAATGTACTTGCCACTTGGAGATCATGTGCGATCGCAAAGTACATCATTCTTTCCCCATTTTCGGTCGCAGTTTCGTGTCGGGAGTACGGACCTATATTATTACATAAGTCGGTCTGATTTCTGCCAGCTCTAGCATTAAATTCACCAATCACCAATCTGATATCGTGCTCAGGTATAGAGCCCATCAGATTATCCAAATTATTGTAAAAAGAGTCTTTATCTTGGGGTTGGCTTACATCAGTGGGCGCATGTACACAAACAATTGACCGGTTGGCTAATCTCATGTGGAAGCGAAGCTTACACATTCGATTATCGACTGCTTGGAAGTCCAACACAGCCTTTTTTACCTGCGGCCCAATGAGAAAGCCAACTCCAAGATTTCCGAGGTCATCTCCACTGTGTAGCAACGTATAGCCGTGGGACACATGGTCTCCACTTTAAGGCCATCGAGTTTCTTGGAGCGCTACGAGTTCCAGCCGATACTCCTTCATACATGTGATAAGGCCGTCCAACGCGCCAGGTTTTCTTAGTGACTGCACGTTCCACACGTGCTGATCCTCAATCTCGTGTCCGGGTACTTAAGCGGGTGGTCATTGTTATTTAGGCGGTCTCCGATTTTTTTTGTTTTTGTTGACCGTAATTGTTTTTTACGGATGCGGGTCGTCAGCCCAGCGATCCAACCAGATTTAGTCGTCTCCTACGCCAAGCTCTGGGTACTGTGGTGGTATTCTATGGATCTCATGTTTCGTTCGAAATATTTACGAAACATGTTTGCCCCCACCCACAGGGCTAGTGATCCACCACAGGTGGATTTCATAACGCTTTCTTCAGTGCAATGATCTGTGCAGCTGAAAGACATGGCATGGAGACCATACTTTTTCTTTGTCTTAATGATATACTTAGGTCAAGAGAATTATTGCAGACTTAGCCAGTGATTTGACGACAGTGACCGCCATTAAGAGATGATTTCAGTGTGAAGTTCTGTCTCAACTCTTGTGGTCAACTGTCAGGGTTATACAGATGTCATTGCAATAATACTGATTCATAAATATGCGATCAACATAGTTCTATTCTGGTGTAGTGATAATGGTCTATGAGTCAACCCTAGAAAAACTGAGATGGTTCTTTTCACATTACGCATGAAAAACCGTAGAAAATTAGAGATCTTATACCATCTCGCGCTCTTGAGAAGTTAAGTTTCTAGAAAACTGGTAAGATCGGAAGACTACCTAAAAAAACATGGAAGATAAATACAATAACATTTACTGGAACCGCAAACAGTCATTTGGTAAATCATGAGCTTAAAATCCAGATGCGTGTACTGGCTATACGTTTAGGTTTTAAGACCTCTAATCTCGTTTACAGTACTATTTGGCGGCATAGAACAATGAATGGGATTATCGGGAAATCTGTAAACGACCTTCATAGACTTGTATTGTGAAAGTTTGCACATTACTACATCTCTTGAGATGGCTGTGGATTTGCTGCCGCTTGATCTTTGGGTTAGAAGGTTTGTGGCGCCTATAGGTACTCGCATACAATGCAGCGACAATCTATGAGGCCCTTCTGGGCACTGTGAAATATGGAGTGGCGGATACTACAATGTCAGTAATCTGGCTGATTATACACACAAATCCTGAGTTCAAATTATTTATCTCCCATGGTACGTACGCTAGTGTCTTTCAGGCGGAAATTGCTGCAATTTTGAGAACATCAGTCTTTGCAAAGGAGATGAATTGCAGAAATTGTCATATCTGCATCCTTTCCGACAGCCAGGCTTCTCTAAGGGCGATTGTCAACATTGTTTTATCGAAACTTGTTTGGAAAGCAACAATGGTCGTAAATCGACTAGAGAGTCTGAATGAAGTGAGACTTCACTAGATACACAGTCAAATATAGAAGAAAATGTATTGGCTGGTAAATTGGTTCGTTTGGGTTAAGGTTCCACATTAAATGGGCCTGAGCTCGCTCCAAGAGTGACGTCATTTTCTCTTTAAAGAAATATTGACAATCACTTTGATGATCTGCACCAGAAGAGCTGGAAAAACCTCATCCCTTGTTGCCTATCCAACTTCTTATTTGGGTCAATAAATCAGCTAAGATCTTAGTACTTTTTTAATTGTGATATACAGGGCATTCTCACGGGACAGTGTTCTCTGAATAATCATATGTTCCGAATAAAAAATAGAAACAACTCTGTGAACAGTGTGGGGAGTGAAAGAAGAAACTGTTGAGAAGTTGTTGTGCTCGTGCTCTTGATACTGTCTCCCCATAGACCATAGGATACCTTGACTATTAATTTTTTTTAGCGGTTTTAACAGACCATTATTGGCTCGTACTGAGTCAACAATCTGACTCCATCGGTTTTGAGCACAAACCAGCTCTTAATATTGTTGAAAACAATTAGAAGATGCCAGATCGCTCTCTACGCCGTGGAGCCATCGTCACCGACAGCGACCTCTTCGTCTACCGAAAGACGGCTCTCACTTCAAAGATCGCTGTATCATTCGGTTCTGATCAGCACGCACAACGTGGCCAAGCCAGCGTACTCGCGGCCCTTTGATTTCATGCACGATACCAGGAATTCGCATTAAATTACTGATCTTGTGAATGAAAAAAAAATTGGTATGTGCCATCAACGTCGCGTATTGAATCAAATATCACACGCATGATTCTTCTCTCGAATGTTAGAAGTCATCTTCCGTACTCATTCGTCAAGGTCCAACTCTCACATCAATACTTGACAACGGGTCTAATCAACACTCTGTACGGTTTCAGCTTATCCGTATTTGCCAGATATTTCGATTTCAAAAGTGGAAAGGGTATATAAAGCCCGTTCGCCAGCGGCAAGGCGTCCTTTAATATTCTGTCCCACACTTTTAGCGTGAGTAATGAGAGATCCAAAATACTTGAATCTCATCACTCCTTCAAACGTGTGATTTCCACTACTGAAATCAATTGCGTCTTGGTCTCTAAAATCGGAGATCAGGTATTTGGTTTTGAACTCATTGATTTTGAGACCAAGGTAGGCTAAACACTGTTCCAGTGGATCAAGTATCTCTTTCACACATATATCATCTGCATATGCTAAAAGTTGATTGGATTGTCGGAGTAAGATATTGTCCTGAGGTGTTCCACTTTTATGAAGGATGTATTCCATCATGAGATTAAAAAGTATCAGGGACAGCGCATCTCCTTGTCGAACCCCAGAAATAATTGTAAAACGACTAGATAGCCTGTTTTTGGTATTCCTAAATATTCAAGCGAATACCATAGTCCCTCTCGATTGATCGAGTCATAGGTTTGTTTGAAATCTAGGTATACCTGGTGTACATCGCGAGATGTTTCGTCGTACTTGGAAAGAATCATTCGTAGTGAGAAAACATGATCAGTGACTGACCGATGTGAACGGAATCCTCCTTAGAGTTCACCGATAATTTCCTCCGCCAGAGGAGTAATTCTTTCCAAGATGATGTATGACTGTAACTTTTGCTGTCCAAAGGAAAGCTTTACCTTGAATTTCAAGCGCTCACCTTTGTTAAATATAGGGCATAACGCGGCCACTTTCCAATCTTCAGGCATAACTTCATTTCGTCAAACTAGTTTCACAAAATTAGCCCTCCGAATATCAAGAGCTCTGAACTGATACAATCCACTCCTGATGAACGATTTTTCTTTGATCTCTGCATGGCCACGGTGAATTCCTCATAGAACGGATCCTAAATGAACATCTCTGCGGTTTGTATTTGAGGGTATTAACGCACAGCTTGTGTTACATGTCGAACATAAGAAAGGGCAGAGAAATGTTCACGCCATGTATTGAGTACCACATTGACGTTAACACAGAGGTTTCCATCCTGGTCCCGAATGGCAGTTGACCGAGATCTTAAGGTATGGTTCAAGTCGGTGATTCCTTTAAAGAGACCACGCGAATTGTGCTCATTGCTGAGTTGTTGTACTCTTAAGATTCTAGCCTTTCACCATTCTCGCTTCGTCAAATACGTTTCTTGTAATTGTAAACGGAGTTTGCGCTTCATTATGGGCTATATGACATTTTTCAGCAGCAAGACGACACTCCTCATCAAACCAATCATTTTTGGGCTTAGTTTTTAGTATACCGAGAATATGTTGGGCAGCATCGACAATCGAAGCTGCAAGTGAAAATAAACCTTTTTTGCCTGTGACCCAATGAGAAATCCAACTTCAAGATTTCCGAAGTCATCTCCACTGTGAAGCAATCTATAGTCTTGGAACACATGGTTCCCTTTTTTACGTCATCGAGTTTCTTGGAGCGCTACGAGTTCCAGCCAATACTCTTGCATACATGTGATGAGGCCGTCGAACGCGCTAGGTCTTCTAAGTGACTGTACGTAACACGTGCTGATCCTCAATCTCATTTCCGGATTGTTGAACCGGGGTCATTGTTGTTTGGGCGGTATCCGATTTATCTTTTGTTAGTTGACATTTTTAACATTGTTGTTTTTTACAGATGCGGGTCGTCAGCCCAGCGTTCCAGCCAGATTTAGTCGCTTTCAACGATAACCTCTGGATACTGTGGTGGTATTCCATGAGTCTCATTTTTCATTCGAAATATTTCCGAAACATGAATGCCCACAGCCAAAGTGCTTGACTTTTAGTTAGTAATAAATGATCCAACCCGGCCTGAGTGACGGAGAAAAAAAGCTGATCTCGATTATCATTACATCTTGAGACATCTCTCGTTCTTTCAAACATAGTTGAAGTACTATGCGCTTCAATATGGGCCACTGTGTAGAAAAGATGGGCCGCCCGCCCATCCTACCTAAACATTACCTACTTAAATTGATCAGTTACGTGAGTGCTTTGGATCCTCAACAGATTGTGGACACACATAACAACCACAAAATACTCCTTAAAGCCATATTTAAGATGATTATCCTGAGTTTGTTAATAAGAGAGATTACGATAGGCAATCAACAACGAACAACACTAATTCTCTTATATTACAGCCCTTTGTTTTCTTTTATGCCGTAAGTAAAAAAGGGATTAGCATACTTTAAGGAGAAAATATGAGAACGTGTTAAATTTTTTGCCGATCAGGTTGTTACTTTAACAACCTATAAATTTGGGTGAACACTCTCAGCGGATACAAACTCCCCTGTAATTAAAGCAATATAAATATTAAAAGTAAAACGTAAGACAATATTAAGGAAACAATCTTTTTCTTTTCGTAAGCGATATGATAATAAAAAAATATCGCGGAAAAATCTCTATCTATTCAACTGATGGTTTTAATTCTTTAAAAGATGTAATTTTTACAATAGTAACTTTTCTTTAACAAAACAGAAAGGAAAGAAATGAATTTCACGACAAAGCTTAATATAATTTAGGGGTTGGAAGTTTAAAGGTTAAGAATAACATTAAAAATAAGAATAAAAGGAAAACAAGATGACCCCCTTATGAATTTATAATTTATTTTCCTAACGAAAAAATAAAATCTTATCCTTAATCTTTTAAAATACTTGGGAAAAAATTCTTATATGAACACAAGAAAATGTTGTTTTGTATAAAGAAATGAGAATGGGATTCAATTAATGATGATTTAATTAGAAAATTTTCATTTTTTTATTTTTAATTAGAAAAAGAAAATTTTGATGTATTTTAACCAAGGCGACATGTTTCGTATATATAAATATATATACTCGTGCATACATACACACATATGAAAATATATGCAAAACTTTTCCTTTCATATCTATTACTTAGTTACGAACAATGCCCAAATCCCGTCGAAAAAAAAAAATGTAAAATCAACATCCGATTCCGCTCAGATTTGTACGACATCCCTCGCCCTGGTTATATTACCGCTGGACATAATTTAATGTCAACCTGATACAGGTTTTTGTGTATCGTCGAATTGGGAACGGGGTTGAGACCAACATGGGAAACTAAAAACTTTTTATTTTATTGTTGTGATGTCATCGCATATCATTTTGTCTACGGAATGGATCGGGTATTGTTCGAGAGCCCATATATGTTTATACGATTGTCATATATGCGAATCTATTATGAAACGAAACAAAAACTTTTTGATGGACATATTTGTTAGTTCGTTTCGAACTGGTGTACCAAGAGACGAAACAAAATAATTGGGACTCATTCGAAATGTAAAAATATCTACGTATTTCCCGCACCACGAGCAGATTACTAAGCTACAATTTTTTGTCTAATTACTTTAGTGAATAAAAAGAAAACTGTTTAATGATAAGAAAATTAAGTAGCTCGTATAAAGATTTTTATCTCAGTACGACAAGGTACCGTGACAGTTGAAAACAATTTTTTCCCCGGAGTTTTATGTCTTAAGAATACAGTGTTGTTTGAAGATAAAATAATGAGATAGACACATTCTATTTATTTACACAAATTTGTAGACTGTCTTATATATTATATATAATAACGAAAGTCCTTCCCCCGTCTGAATATTGATTTTCAATATAAACTTTTTGTGCTTGGTGGTCAGGTGTGAAGTTGCCTAAGAAAATTAAATTGATATGTTTTTTTGTCTGTTATTATCTTTGCAATCTGTTTTGTTGCTCAAGGCTCTTCCTACTCTATCGCCGCAGGTTTAACCACTGCGCCATCTGGCCAGTGATATGTTTAAGCATCATGTAACAATAAGTTTTGACCTGATTAAGGTATTAAACGTAAAATTCTTATAATTAACCAGGCTGAGACTAAGTCTACTATTTTGACCCAGTATCTAAAAGGTGCAACTAAAAATTAACGGAACATGAGAAGTAAAGCCGGTCACTTAAAATCAAAGAAATAAAAAGACGTATAATAAATATGGTCTCCTATTGCCCTAACTACCATACCAGAAGGGATAGGAAAGCTCTTATTAACCAACGAAACGTTGGCATAAACTCTGTCTATATAAAAGCCAAAGGATAGCACCCGCTCTTAAGAACCCGCTAGTGGTGATAGTTGTTCATAAAGCCCAGGAGGATAGTCATGGAAGAATGAGGGACGGGAGAATCAGGTCAAGTTGATAGTCTGTGACGAATTAAAATTTCTATTTCTTAAAAGAAGGGTTTTTTTTGGTGGAGGAGGACTGAATCTTCAATAAACATGACATGTGGACCATTACTAGATATACGAGTTTATCGACTAAACGCTAACCCCAGTTTCTTTGGCGTTCTACTCCATATTACAACCGGTAGGTATTACTTCACGAGGCAGTCTCAGCTATAAGCCAATGCCTTACGATTCCACCATAAAATCGATAACGTTGTCTGGTGTAAGATTATAATGCTCCCGTGCACAAATGTCTGTCAGGTGACTCTTCGGGCTTAAAATTGAACATGTTTGAAATTGAAGGCTTATTAAATGCAAGATCGATCTGTATCGTGCCAATCGAAGAACTTATATCACACCAGTGCACTTCTTAATTGAACGATCAACCACACAACTTCCGTCAAAGAGTATCTGTCAAGATATCGAAACTAAATAGATAGAAAATTATACATCAAATGGACTATTATTTCTGGGAACGATGGCACAAAGAATATCTAACAAATCTTCCAAACAAAATCAAGTGCCACATAAATGCTCTAAAGCATTCATGGCCCCAAATGGATTAAATAGTAATGTAATATTCTGTGGAACTCATCTTTTGTTTCATGAGCATGTCTCAAATACCATGTCCCGTTAGGGTACCTGTGGGGGTAAAGATAGGTGGATAAAAAATTCTTCCTATCTTTACCCCCACAGGTACCTAACGGTCGGTTGGGTGACTTTGTTTCTCACGTTATGCTCTGTAATTTTTTCGTGCTAGTGATTACAACTGCTTTTGCTTTATGTTTTGCTAACTCCAGGCCAGCTGATGTTAATCATTGTTGAATGTGTCGGATCATTCTGTTACAAAATATTTCTGTGCTTTGCGACTGCCATTATGGTAAGGAGATTTACATGGTAAGGAAAGTCAAAGCACACCATCGTACATCATATTCCAGAGCGTATACCCTTAAACGGACTCTAGACGAACTCCACTAGTTACCACTCATGTTTTAGGGTAAAATAGTGAGCAAATACTCGCAATAGTATTTTCGGTACCTCCACGCGGGCAGTAGCATAAGCACAATTTCCGGTAACAACATCTCTAAATAACTTTGATAGCACCCTTCAGTTCCTATCTAGTGTCATTATACGTTGGTATTTTCTTCGAATTTTAAATTACTTACTTCGTAACATCCACTATTTTTCTGGACATTGATGCAATACGTAAGTTGGCCCGGTTCGTGGCCCGCTGCCTCCGTTCGGATTAGATGGAAGAGAGTGTGGATACTCTTGCTCACTCGGAGGTGGCAATAACACAGTAGTGTGCTCTCAGCGTTAACAGTCGGGCGAGAAGTTTGACTACGATGAGGAAATATACCTACCTGTCTTATTATAAAATTGGAGTTGTCCTGGGCAGCGAAGTGAATTCCTATATAAAAATCTGTGGAAGTACAAACACACATGTATGAGGTGAATTACTCTTTGATTTCAATGCTTATGTATATTTAATATTAGGTGCCAGGCCACTTTTATGAAGCAAGTAAATTTCATTTTCGTCCCACAGTTCATCTGTGATTGAAGACATTGGTGGAGGCCTTGGACTTGCTTGAGCTTATAAGCTGATATTAATGTGTGTACTTTACAAAATTGTAAATTAAACAGTAAACCAATCAAACAATAAATGACAAGGCAGGCAATAGCCTTTGCGCATTCTTGAAGGCTTCTTGTTAACCACGCCTTCTCATAGAAGCAACAATATAAACAGCAGATGAGTACCTTCTTAAATAATTGTTTGTTTTGAAATCGCTAAGATATACTAGAGGTTATACTTGTCTTAGATTTTATTAAGGATATCAATAAGGACACTTTTAGAATTATTCCGAGTATTTACTATCGGAATTGGGCCACAAACCACCTTTATAACAACAGCTTGCTGATTTGATAGATAAAATATTTAAGACTTTCAATGAAGCTTGGAATTCTCTGGGAATTCTAGACCATGATACTGCCATGGTATAGGCAATACTTATGATAAGAACGATTATGTGAAACTGGTTTGGGATCATAAGACTACTATAAGGCTTTAGAATGATGCTAAAGTCGTATCCAGACATCATCCGGTGAACTTCTCT
This sequence comes from Tipula lateralis, assembly GCA_963932295.1. Taxonomy (NCBI): domain Eukaryota; kingdom Metazoa; phylum Arthropoda; class Insecta; order Diptera; family Tipulidae; genus Tipula; species Tipula lateralis. Next base: position 6,261,598 of record OZ010739.1, on the reverse strand, counting down.
GAGGAATTACCTGTCGCAAGAGATTGAGAGACCGCTGTGAGATGGATATAGACCTGGTGAGCGTTGTCTAGGACAATAAATAGATGAATCTGCATGTAAAAATATGTGAAGAGGTAAAACAAGGTTTTTACTCAGGGTAAATTTATACTGGAATGGAGATACAACTTTTGACACAAAAACGTTAAAAGGTGCCACTCCGCGGCAAAGAGAATTTTATTTAAGAAACCAGACCAACCTATGACATCTGTTAATCAGTTTAAGGAGGGAAATGTCATTGCAGTGGCGTGCACCGAAACCTAGCAGTAAGCTCAGCTATGAAGGTTTCTATGACCGGCCAAGTGAGCGATGTGCCAATATCAGTCTTGGGTTCCGCATTCCAGACTGATTTTAATTTCAGAAAGGGTACAGAATGAGATATTGTTGAGGTTCTCCCAGTGTTCTCAGGACTCATTTTGTCCGTTGAGCAGTTAAATGGTGTTCAGAAGAAAATTCTGGATATGATGTTAAAACAGGAGGAAAAGAAACTAATTCGTTTCTTGGTAGTCTATTTCGGATTGGAGGATAAAGGTAACATGCGCCAACAGACCCATTTCCAATGGCTCAAAGAATCGTTTATAAAATTAAGCTATATGTTGCAAATCTGGAAGTTGCAAATCTCCAGAAGGTCAAGCTAAATAATCCGGCTCGACCCCATGGCTCGGCATGGTGGTAATTCATGATCAATGGACGTTAGGTAATCTAAACACATTAAGAGGCTACCAAAACAATCAGATAAATTAATTTATCATAATGAAACTCAGAGTGCAAGAGATCTGACCATTCTGGTCAATTCACAAATAAATTTTATTTTCGTTTCACAGGTTATCTCCAGAGGTCCTTGGTCTTGACTTACTACGAATGAGCTTATAAGCTCAAAGTAGAATGCGTACCTCAGAAAATTTTATAATAATCATTAAAACCTAAAGTAATCAAACTGATAAGCAAGAGATTCCAGGCAATAGCCTTTGCGCACTCTTGAAGACTACTTAGAGACAACACCTCTTTATAGAACTTGAAAAGCAAACATTACAGTGATGCTTGCTAATAATGTAGACATTGTCAACAGTGGAAGTAGGCCTACTTTAATAAATGCGATAAGTCCTGAAGTTCCTTACTTAAACTTAGCTAGCCCGTATTTAAGCTATAGTATATTGATGCACATTATGTTTTCAATTCCAAAACTGCCTGATTAGGACCTAAGCACGTTACTACTCGGAGAACAGTTGTCCTCTACCGTGAAAAATCTAGAACCTTGATGGTCAGAATTTAATTCAGCACAACAGCATAACTCTATACACTCAGCTTATGTGAACAATTGTTCTGAGAAAATATATAAAAAATCAAGGATATTTTTAATCAGCTAAATTGACGAAGTACAACCTTGCAATGATGAGGTCCAAAAGTACGACGTGGAGGAGTTTCTGTGATACTCGACGGTACCAGGATACATTAGAGGCGGGTAATGAGGCTGCTGCTGTCGTGAAGTTGCTACTACTACTTTCATTGGACCAAAACCCTTATTTACTAAAGAAAACCTTAGACCAGCGTCAACACGCTGGTAGAATCTTGAGCAGATCTCCTACCGGCACAGAATTGGTCTCCAGCATGCGACAATATTTACTTCACCCTCGTCGACTCAAGTAAACGAGTTTCTTTCATTGCAGATCATAGTTTAACTTTTTAATCGGATTCTTCGCAGTTCACGTTTTGTTAAGATACTATCTTAAAACATAGATTTCGGATGTGGTTTCCAGCTGGTTTTATTTGTTTGGTTTTCATCTTTTCGCGGTTCGCTTATTTCCGTCCTATCTTACGCCATTACAGCCAAATCGAGGACGTACGGTTGTCCGATTGAAGTAGAACTATCTACACATTGCATAGATCCATGCCACCCTATAGCACTGACATGAAAGATGAGCTGGTCCATGAGTTCTGCACTCCAACAGGGGGTCATAGATGTGTTCATTCACACCACCGACCGTAATCAGATGATAAAAAATCCCTTTTGCATACCGCCTCTATCGGGTTTCGAGAACCTGTGTATAGACGTAATATGAAAATACCGTTGATGTGTACCGTTTTGTTTGGTTTAAATTTTTTATGTGTTTGTCTCCCTTCCTTTTGTTTATATTTGATTCGTATACGTTTTGTTTATATTTCTCGTCGTTAACCGTTCAAACATCGTGATTGTACATGATAAATCTATTTTCCTTTCTGTTCGATGAGTCACATATACTATCGTGGTCAGATCTAAAAATTTTTAATATCATTTTACGTTATGATCTTCGGTTTCGCCTTTCAAATGTATTGATTCAAGTGTTGTTTTTCAACGGTAGTCTAACTGTTTTTGTAGACTGGAAGATGGTTTTTGTTATGGATTTTCTGTTGATGGCAAATTTGATCGGTTGATGGCAAATTTGGTCGGTGTGTTGAATGTTTTTTAGGCGGTTGACCGTTTTAGATGATTTATTTGGTTGGATCGTGGTGTGTTCTTTAGGTTAAATGTGTTTGACTGTTGAATGGTTCGCTTAAAGATGAGCTAGTGGTTTATTAGATGATCTTGTTCTAGTTGAGAGTGTCGTGTTCTACAATGGATGGTGATGGGTTGTAAGGGATGGGTAGACATCATCTCGTGGATATTCTGTTTGGTACCATGTAACCTGGGATCGCCGTTGTTAATATTACGGATTCGGGATAATTTTTATTAATAGAAATTTAATTATATATTAAATCTTATTATCGTAATTACAATAATGAAGTGGTACTCGTGGACACTCATAATTTTGAACATTTTCACTAGCTATAAGTTTTAAGAGTTTTCACCTTTTACCTTTCACAGTTAGCGATTTATGTAAAATAACTATGAGATTGTCCAGCAATTAAACAATTTGCTGCATGTTTTTTTGTCGGCTTTTACAAGCCATTATTGGTCCGTACCGTGTCAACAATCTGACTCCATCGGTTTCGATCACGCAAACAACCGGAAGATGCCAGATCGCTCTCTACGCCGTGGAGCTATCGTCGCCGAAAGTGACCTCTTCGCCTACTGAAAGGTGGTTCTCCCTTCAAAGATCGCTGTATCATTCGGTTCGGATCAGCACGCAGAACGTGACCGAGCCAGTGTATTCGCTGTCGTTTGATTTCATGCACGATATCAGGAATTCGCATTAAATTCCTGATCTCGTGATTGAGTTCTATCGGTATGTGCTATCATCGTCGCGTTTTGGGCCATATATACCACGCGTGATTCTTCTCTCGAATGTAAGAAGCCATCTTTCGTACTCATCTGTCAAGGTCCAACTCTCACATCTATTCATGACAACGGGTCTGATCAACACTCTGTACAGCTTCAGCTTATCCGCATTTGCTGCATGTTACTAGTGTAAAATTGTTAGGTTTGGGTAGTGAAAATTCTAAGTATTTTTGATTAAAACCTGTAGGTCCTTCTGTGTATGCTGGTAATGAAAGGTTTTCTTGTCTGAATTTGGAATTAAGAGTGGTGTTTCTACCATCACTCGGATGTCTCTTTTGCTAGATGAGGGTGATAATTCCTCCACTATGGTCATCTTGTGTAAAATGTGTTCAACCATATGTTGATTTTGGTGATTTGATGATTTTGGTGGCCGTAAGGAGGTAGTAAGATCTATCCCGAGATTGTTTATAACTGGTTAGAAATTAATGACAGGTGACCTCAGATTGAGAATGAAAAATAAGGGTTTCTAGTTTAGTAGATTAGTTATGAGTTACTTAAGGATTCTAAATTGTATGAAAATAAATCTTATTAATTTAACTAAATGTTACAGATTCCTGAGCCTTTATAGGTTATGTTTCGTTAAGATATGATCTTTCCTGTAAGCTATGATAGAATGATGCTTATACCGCCCAAATATACTATCTCGTTGAGAGTCTGCAAATTGATTAAGAGGTTTAACTACCTAGGGTCCTAGTACAATGAATTCTGCATATTCTTTGAAAAAGTCTTGTTGATCCGTGTTCGTCAACCACTATCTGGTTATACGCCCGATGGGGATTACAAGTCTTACTTACAAGGAGGTAATATATGATTTGATAAATGTTAAGAATTTCTCTGCAGCCCAATGAACCGGAAATTGATTCGACAGGGAAAGCTATTGATCTTGTGAACACTATGGAAAAAAATGTACGAAGAAAATAGGTTTATTGATTTGTGCACCCCTACTTTCGATGTAAACAAATAAAATAAATATAAATAAAAACTTGATGGACAATCGTAAAGGTGGTTGGAAAATTAAATTTTTTTCAGTTACCGAAACAAACACAATACATAAAATAATTTTGTTTAGTTTTGAATTTTTGTTCATTGGAATGACAAAAATGTATGTGGTTATGAATAATACGAATACTGGATTCATAGATAGGACCGCCTTCAGGTACTTTATCTTTTGAAAAAATAATAACATTAAAACACTTGCTATTTGTTGTTTTAGGATAGTTTTTTCCCCAAATGGCAAGTGAAAATATAATGTGTCTTACACAAACTTGGGTGAATGTTTAAATTTTTTGTTTGCAGTATAGCTAAGTGGAATTGGAATTGTTGCTGTTCTCTATTCTTAAAACGAGGAGTACATATTCCTTCCATAGTCCATAGTCCTAATTTTTATCTTAGATTTAAATTTTAATTTATAGACAACATACTCGTTGGCAACATAAACATAAGCGACTCAGCATATTTCCTTTTTTATGTTTAATTTTATTTGGAAAACAATAAAAACGAAAAAGGGGTTTTCCATGTTTTTCTATGGGTGAACAACAAATATGAACAAAAAAGAAACGAACAATGACAAAATTTATCTTTATATCAATTTCCATATGATTACAACAAATACTTGGAGGAAAATTGTTCTCAATTAACAATGTCTCTCTATGACGTTACGTTAAAAATATATCCAGAAATATGGTAGGTCCTGATCGTCTCCATATATTTATGTTGTGGTACGATATGGTTTATGACGGATTATATATTTTTAAACAATTTAAAACTTTTAGATCTCTATTGGATTCAGTGTCACAAGAAAAATGTATCTCCTTAACATGAATACAATATTTAACTTCCTCATTAACTGAAGTTCATAATTCATCGTAATTTTAAATGACGAAATACTTGCTACACATCAAATTGCAGTTACTCCTCTTCCATACATGTCACGGATTGAATAGGTAATTTTTAGGAACCGGTTTCTCAACCTTAGACAAAAACTGAGTAGAACTGGATTAAATGCATGAAATACACCAAGCTCAGTGGGTTTGATAACGACCCTATAGTTAAAAACACACTGCCGCAATGACTCTACTAAACACGAAGAACTTCGGAAGATTAGCCGCAGTGGTCGTAACAGAGCGCTCATATCTAAACAGCTCAAAGGTAGTTTAGTAGCAACTGACATGTGTCTAAAGAAGCCTCTTTATCAGACTATTTGCACATTCAGTTTGATATAGATGTCGAGCCCAATCAGCGAAAGAATTGAGAATGCTCAAACTAACCGATTGAGGCTTAAACTGCTAGGAACAACTAAAAGAAGTGCACCTAAGTCAGCAAATACACGACCACAGTTATAACATAAAGAAAGCACTACCATGGACAACGAATTTAACATATCCAACAACAATAGAACAAAACTAAGTACAGGAACAGCAATGAACCACACAATCACTATTCGAACAATTATACGATGGACAGTACCAGGAACTTAATCTTATACCAAATCAAATAGTACAAATCCCAACGGCCCATCAGTCATCACTTACAAAGGAATTGCGCTCTACGGAACCAGCACAACAACAGTTGAACCCAATCTTTAGACCAGTAAATGGATGACATAACTGCTCAAGGTGCAAAACAATCGGCTAAACAACCTTCACACTAACAAAACAAATGTTACATTCTCACCTTCTAACGGGAGACGACAGAGATGGAATGAAATACATGCCAACTGGAGTCTGTTTTTAAAGCTGGCAAGCTTAACTAATATATGCCGGATCTAGTATGTCATTAACGTCAGACAAACCTCTAACGACAGTAGTTCCGTGGTGGTCTTCTGAAATCAAATGGGCCATCACCGATAAAGCAACCGACAGAAAGTCAAGTAATAAATAAGGCAATAGTTAAGAAAGTACAAAACTGTTTCAATATAACATGTATAATTTACTATAACGAAAAAACGTACGAAAGGTTTCGAAGGGAAGCTGGAACAGCAAAGGATCCATTATACATTTTATTTAAATTATTTGAGAGACCGTTGTTTTCAAGTGTTATTAGGAAACGTTAGGTCCCAAACTATCGTGCAACGGAGCTATAATCGGTTCATGCCTGGCAGTTACATTATTTCTGAACGCAATCGACTCCATTAGGCATGTGTTTTGCCTTTCTAAAGAAAGGTTTGTATTATATGCTGACCATCTAAGATTATTTTACGGCGAGTTAGATTTTTCAAAAAACGAACAAGAAATTTCTCTTAAAATCGATCAAATGTAACTTTGGTGCAAAAAAAAAGGTGTAAGTACCTCTGCAAGAAGCACAGATGCATCCTTACAGCGATCACACTCAATCACAACACTCTAGAAAAGGCTGAAACGCGTTGCTTCCTGCGGAAATGACTCTAAGTCATCCGAATGAGTTGGAAGGCACATATATATAATATCAAGCAAAACTGCGGGAGTTATAGGGCGACACTTATACAAGTATTCCATATCAGCTTCATATTCAAAACAGACTACGGCAGCCAATTTGATCAAAACGCTATCAAATGGATAATCGTGCTGCAGAAGCAGTTATTCAGAATCTCTGCAAGAGAAGGATTCTCCATCTCAACCTATTCCAACTTCTTACTCTTAAGTCTGATATATAAAAGGTCAGAACTGTTGATTCGGTACAACATTCCAACAAACATAATAAGCATACATGCCACTACTAGTCAACACGATGGTAGAATCATGAAAAGATTTCAGACTAGCACAGAACTGGTCTGCAGCATCCAAAAATATTTATGTCATCCTCATCGAATCGAGTAAACGAGTTTCTTTCCTGTCAGATCTTAGTTGACCTTTTTAACCGGATTCTTTACTATACACGTTTCGTTGAGATACTATAGATATAAAACATAGACCTGTGTAGGTGCAGTGTTAATCGTGACACAAATCGGACGTGTTTTTCCAGTCTGTGTTTTGTTTTATTTGTATGTTAATAAAAATACTAGTGTAATATGCTCAACCAAATTATCAATAAAAGCATAAGGATAGCTTCCGGAGCTTTTAGAATCTTTCCCACCGCTTTCTTAATTACAGGGATAAGCAGGGATCCTGAACCTCTCCAAGAGAGGGGAACCAAATAAGTTGCTCCATCCCAACTTATCCCAATTTCTTACCCTTAAGTCTGAGATATAAAAGGTCGGAACTGTTGGTTCTGTACAACAAACATTATAAGCATATATCCCACTACTCAACAGATCCTATGCAAAAAACGTAAGATATCTTAAGTCATAAAGCTTTATCAGTACTTCTTTTTTTGTTTTATCTCTAATCTGTTTTGGGGCTCAAGGCACTCCCTACTTGTTTGTGGCTCGTTTGTTTACGTCCTTACTTTTACGCGATTACAGCCAATTCGAGGGCGTACGGCTTATAGGTCCGATTTTCCTAACCATCTGCACATTGCATAGCTCCATGCCAGTCTATAGTGCTGACATGGAAGATGGATCGGTCCATGAGTTCTACACTCCAATAGAGGCTCATAATTGTGTTCATTCACACCACATATCGTAATCTCATGGTGAAAAATTCCTTTTGCACCCTGCCCCTATCGGGATTCGAACCCGGTACCTCCCGCTCCGACTGCAGCAGCTTTAACCACTGCGCCACCTGGGCGTTCATCAGTACTTCAAAGTGAATACCCCACCTGCAGCATTCGTTCTATAATGTGTTAAATTGCTGGGTAACATACACCCCAACACACATATACAGTACACCGATGGTTCTGAATCACAAATTGAGACGAAATTCGTAGTTACTAACATGGCAAAAGCTCGACTAAAAAAACAAACATTAAACGACTAGGTCAATTAGTATGGAGACAACCGCAGTTCGCTAAGTAGTCGGAATCGCATTTGATTATCCCTTCGTAATCGGCTTGGACTGCCGAGATCGCTAGCGAAATCGAAAAAGGCTATACAATAAAGAAAGACGTAGCCAAACTAGTATAAATAAAGCCATTCGGTGAGCCAAAGCTAGCCACTGGTTAGTGACATAATGAATAGTCTAATAAAATACCTGAAGGAGGTGAAGGTAAATAATAGAATTCAGTCCACCAAAGTAAACCATAGTCGAAAATGTCATCACTTAGATAGAAAAACTACAAAAATATCAAAAAGGTCAAAAGTTAACAAATACAACAAATTATTGTAAATGACCAAAGGCGACAATGGTTTAATGGTTGGTCGTTTACGAATAAGTAAATAAAACAAATGTTAGCCAAGGGATAAGTGGTTAAAATTACGGCAGTTGGAGCGGGGAGGTACTGGATTAGAATCCTGATTACGATCGCAAATGTGAATGAATACATCTACGTAATATAATGTGACCCCCTGTTGAGTTTAGAATCCATGGGCTGGTCTATCTTCCATTTAAGTATACTATGGGCTGGCATGGAGCTTTCCAATATGCAGATAGTGCTACGTAAATCAGAATAATAGCCACGTCAACGGGATGTCACAATTGAGCCTGAGTGACGAGGGACTAAAAAAATGGTTGAGTGGTTATATTAAGGTCTAAACGTAGTAGTGGTCAAAATCGAAGCTGTTCAGTTTATTTTTGAAGAGTGAGAAATGTTATCATCTGACGCCTCAATCGGTAATGATAGACGCGCTTAAATTTATACACTACTATATTGAATAGAATGATATAAAATCCTTTCGATTTGTTCAGAATCAGTGCTAAATCAGCGTATCGAACAGGTCTTATCTTAACAAGTAAAATGTTAAAGTGATAACAGTGAAGAGTGAACTGGTGACATAGCCTCCACCAGTGACAAGCGGCTAATCTTTCACAATCTCTCTCGGGCTGCTACTGCCGCAGCCCTCTAGTTATAGTGCCACCTGCCATGTTAAATAGTTAACTAAACAACCAACTGCCACTGACACTGCCGTTGGTTGGGTTCTACACCGTCCGTTTTCTAACCTGTGTTTCAATTTTACTGTTATTCTGTTCGGTCAAAATCATAAAAATTCTCCATTAAATCTGTTCTCTTCGATTTACTAAGGAAGAGCTCTTCTTACAGGAACTCACCCTAGTACAAATCAAGACCAAACCAGGATAATTTCTACTACTACTTGTGCTGCTACTACAGCAACCCCTTAGTTATATAGCCATCTGCCCATGGTTCCTATATAAAAGTTATGTCTTGTAAACCAATTGCCACTGGTGCCGCCTTTGGTGGGGCTTTCTAACGTCCAAACAGATCTAGGTGTTTTGAAACTCAGTCACGCTTAAATTCGATAGATAATTTTATTTTCATTCGCAGACATATCTACTGAAACATAGTCGCTCGACGAGCCGAAATGCCCCTTAGAAAGATCTTGCTACCAACTTTCAATTTTTCTGTTATTTTGACGTAACCTAGGCCGCTTTTTAAGAGTGGTCCTCATCGACCTTAGACGCCTTGCATTTTCCATGGTGTCTCAGTTCTCTGAGATTTACTAAGAGAATAGCTTTTCTTATTGGAACTTTATTGTTTTTTATTTTATTTTTATTTTTTTTTTTAAATTATTTATTTATTAAAAATGATTTACAAATCATCTAGTAATTTATCTTGCATTTTTATTTAAATTCACGATTGAAGGGTTATAGCCCTTAGGCTAGTACCTTTTACATAATTTTATTATATTTTTAGCCGATCCAGGTTGGATCTAGTAGATCAAGTGGTTTCTCCCTTCGCAGCCTTCTAACTGGATTTGTGTCATCCAACATTCGGCGTCTTGCGTATTTATTTATTTCTACGCTAACGAAATCCATCTTGAAATCTCTATGGATGTTGTCATTTCTCTCGTACCACGGTGCATTAACTATTCCACGTAGGACTTTGCTTTGGAATGACTGGATGATATTGACTTTTGTTTGCTTTGTACAGCCCCAGAGTTGAATACCGTAAGTCCATACAGGCTTAAGAATTTGCCGGTACAGTAGCAATTTATTATGTGAAGTAAGCTCAGAACTTTTCCCTAAGAGCCAATTCATCTTTCTGTATCTATTGTTTAATTCTTCTTTTTTCTTTTTCACATGCTCTTTCCATTTTAGTTTCGCGTCAAGAGTCATGCCTAAGTATTTTGCTGTGTTTGCATATGGAATTTGCTGGGAGTTTAGTTCTACTGGTATCCAATCAACCTTTTTATTGGTGAAATTTACATGAACAGATTTTGCTTCATTCAGTTTTATTCGCCACCTTTTCGTGCAAGTGTTAACCATATTAGTCGCTCTTTGCAATTTGCTTGTGGATTCTTCTATGTTATGAGCAACTGCTAATATGGCTGTGTCATCTGCAAACGTTGATATAGTTGTCTCTTTTATCGTTGGCAGATCAGAGGTATATTGTACATATAAAGTTGGTCCCAGAACGCTACCTTGTCGTACTCCTGCTGATATTTTCTTTATTTCCGAGTATTCACCGTTTAGTTTAACACGGAAGTGCCGGTTAGCTATGTAAGATTTAAGTATTTCATAGAATTGCTTTGGTAAATCTCGTTTTAATTTATATTCCAAGCCTTTATGCCAAACGTTATCGAAAGCTTGTGCTTCATCCAAAAAAATACATCTTTTTTTTTAAGTACATCTTCAATTATTTTTGTAATCCGATGTACTTGCTCGATTGTTGAATGATTTTATCTAAAGTCAAAATGATGAGGTGTAATAAGATTTCTTTCTTCAATTATTGGTTTGAGTCGCTTAAGCAGTAATTTCTCGAATATTTTTGAAATTATTGGGAGTAAGGAAATCGGTCTATACGAATTTTTGTCATTTAATGGTTTGTTTGGTTTTGGTATCATAATTACTTCAGCGACTTTCCATTGATTTGGAACGTGTTTAAGTCTGAATACTGCATTAATTATTTGGTGTAGCTTGTGTTCCTTTTTCGGGTAAGGCTTTTATTATTTGTCCTGTAATTAAGTCATATCCTGGAAATTTCTTTGCATTTAAGTTAGTTTTGATTTCATCTTCTAATGATAAATAACATTCTAATGATAAATAATAACTTCCAAGGGATAAATAACATTCTTACGTGTTTTTGTTGTATTTGATGGTGTACTACTCCACGCCGCTTGTTGTATGACGCTGTTAAATTGTTCTAGTTCTTCTTCTAGCTGTATCGATTTGTAATTGGCACTTGGAGATTAATATTATCCTCAATTAGTTTCTGAAAATTTTCCCAGCAGGTTTTGTTGTTTGATAGCCATGGTGGACTTGTTTTCTTAACAATCGTCGCACTGATCGTCATAATACCAGGTGTGTGATCTGACATAATCCCGTCGCTGCTTTCTAGGTATATGTAATTATCGTCAATACCTTAGGTGACATAGAAGTCTATAAGATCGGGTAATTTGTTTTTAGCCGTAGGCCAATATGTTGGTTGATCTCCGAGTGAAAATAGCAGCTGCATTGTTGCCCTGCTGCAAGCAATTCTCTTCCTTTTTAGAGGTTACTCTTGATCCCCAGAATGTGTCCTTTGCGTTAAAATCGTTGTTATTTATATATACTTTTATTGTAACTTCTTGCATAAATTCTTCTTCAATTTTGAGATCTATTTAATGTTTGATGTTTTCTTTAATTACCACTGACGATCCTCCTCTTGCTCTTTCTGCTGGATGAATGGCATGGTAGCAGCTGTATCCATATAATTTGATATATGAAGTTGTATTAAAATGGGTTTCAGATATTAGGCATATAAAAGTTTCTAGTTCTGGAAGATGTTGCATTAGCCCGTTTGCATTCAAGATAACTATTCTTAATGTTTTATTTATTGCTGTTTAAGACATTTTAATAGAGAATGGATGCCATTTCATTTAAAGAGGCTTGCTTGTCTAGCCTATTACTTAGGGATTCAAGACATTTCTCTTGCTTAGCTAGTCTAATGTTAAGTGCTTCTATGCTTATTATTATCTTTTGAAGCACGGTTGTATCCTCAGTGCTCCTTGAAATGATAGATTTTGGCATTACCACTTGCGAGTAAAGTTTCCGTTCTCCCGTTACATTTGGTTCCGCTTTGGTGAAAGGTTGATTAGTTTTCTCCGGTATTACTGAATTTTGCTTTCGTTATTTATCTCTTAATCTCAGTAGCTCCTTTGCTATTTCACATTCCCTGTAATTTGCCGGATGTGGCTGTAAGCAATTAATACATTTTGCAGGAATATACCAACCGAGCATACCTGAGCATGATGTTTACCAGCACACCTAACGCATCTAGGCAATATTTCTGAGTATGGTTAAAACCTTGACATTTTTTGCACTGCGGTATGCGACCGCTATTTTGTTCAATGGCTCTATTTTTACTCTCATGTTAAGTATTGCCTTGATATTATAAACATCTTCTACTTCTCTTTATTATTAAAAGTGAGCATAAATAGTGGAAGCCCTCTTTTCTTGATTTGAACTCCTTGTTCGGTTTCGATTTTTTCTTTCTTTATGATGTTTACGGCATTTTCTATTTGATGACCCTTTTGCTTGAGATCTTCAATAATTTCCTCTGTTGTGCAGGTTGGGTGAAGATCCCTAGCCATAACCTTTATTGGACGATTATTCTTGTCCTCATAGGTAAACCACTGATATCCCTCGGAATTTAGCTTCGTAGCTAAAAATCTATAGGTGTTAGAATCCGTCACATTAATTTTCCAGACCCCATTGCTTAGAGATACAAGTTTATATTCAGCTGTCGTAACCGATTTCATAATCGATTGTATAGTGGAATAATTAGATATTCCAACGATGCTAATTGGTGGAGGTACTTTCTAGTTGTTTTTTAAATATTATCTGACTTCTAGAAACATCTTTTAAAGTTGAAGGTAAATTTTCTGCCATTCCCGTAGAGCGTTGAGCTTTCCTTTTCTTGCTTGGTCTTCTAATTTGATGTAAGACCCAACTACTGCTGGTGTTTTTACAGCTTTCTGAAGTTCTTCATTTTCTTTCTTTAAGATTGTAAATTCTTCTTTCAATTAATCTGTGAATTGTTTTATTTCTCTCAGTTGTTCGTGGAGCTCGGCGTTTTCTTTTTCTTACTGAAATATATTTTCAGTTGAAGATTTTGGTGATCTCTGCAGTTTGGAATTTCGTCCAAATGGGTTTAACAATGATTGGCCCACTCTTGAATCATTTGGGCCAACCTCCAAAGTTGTGTTATGTGAGTATAGTTATTGACTTTGCACTTTTAATAAGTATAATTATTTAAAAAATTATATTTATGAAAATCACTTTGAGTATTTATAAAAAAAAAAGACTTTAGATCAATTTGTAATCATGAAGAAACTGGATATCTTAGCCTTCATTCGGATAACAAGCCAATTTTGGGACTGAGAGCATTCTGGAGGTCCTAATAGTTCAAATGAGCCTGAGTAGTAAAATATATGTTTTAGTAATCGATTTTTATGATTTCCTATATATCAAACCCTCAGTCTCAGAAGACGAGGAAGTGAAGAGTATCCTATCTATTTCAATTGAAACGTACATGTATACGTGAACAACATGGAAAAGAGTTGTAAACGGAAATATTTCTCCAATTATCCCATTTAAAAGGCAAAAAGGAAAGAAGGAAATCTCTTACACTCATTCAAATTACTTCTTAAATTTAATTCTTAAAATGAACTTAAAAGATTGTAACAGTGGAAATGAATGGTCCCTTGAGAACATTCTATTAATGAAATCAACAATTAATCTACTTCTTGTTTTTATTTTTTCTTGCTTGTATCTTATAATAACATTTCTTATATTTTTTATTTCGTTTTCAAATTTTCTTTAACACATACATACATACATTTTTTGTCATCGTATATATATATATATATATATATATATATATATATATATATATATATATATATATATACATATATTATATATATATATATATATATATATATATATATATATATATATATATATATATATATATATCGAAATATTTAGGTAATATAACAATTTTCCAAGTATTTGAAAGATGTGTATGATGAAGCCATACCCTTCTTCCTTATAACATATTATCACCCTTCTTTGAGGGAAAAATATTTTTATACACGACGAGTACGTACGTATATCATTTCCTTACATTTTTGTATAACATATCAGTGATTGAGTAACGATGATCCTTTCCTTTTGTTATGAAGGAAATTAAGGACTAATTAAAGTTTACAAACAAGTTTGTATTCAAAATCCCTAAAATTCGTACACTCATAAAATCTGAGCTTAACAATTTAGTTGAAATGTATCTGTTCAAGATTTCATACTCTTGATGTAATCATAATTATTACATACGACGGTGGATCAATAAGACTGACTCCTCCCGACAGAAATTTTGAGCAACCAGTTCTGCTGTAATCTTATATATAATCCAATGTCATTCAATTTTAGACATAATTCGTTTAGGTTATATTTTAACCTATAAGGAAGTTTTTACAACAAATGTCTAAGTTTTTGTGCCCATTAAATATTGAGGCATTGTGGCGTTCACAAATACGACGAATAGTCACGCCACAATAGTGAAGTATAAACAAAAATAATCGAAAAAAGATTTCGAGTCAAATTCTGTAAATTCGCTAGAACTGTTGCAACATAGCCTAACAATATATATATAGAAACGAGATGCAACACACATCAAGTCCGGTCGCATATGCCTGATGAGATGGATTTGATCTTTTCGATCACACAACGAGTCAATGACGTCATCAGATCGAAACCGGCCTAGCGAAGCGAATATTAAAGACCACATCAAGATGCCATACATTTCAAGACAAATGTCTTCATCGGCTGGTTGATCCAGCGCCCTAGCTGTCAATCAATGCCACTCTGTGGAGTTCAAAGTTCAACTCCCACCATTCATCCATCATTAGCTGTCACGATTACAGCACCCAGCATCACAAATCACACTTCAACAGCATTCAATTGTAAATATTCTTATGCATGTATGTAGATTTGCTCAGCTGTGCAGTGATAAAAAGCTGCGAATTGTGGAGTGCGATTGTACCTGGTTCGAATCTCGATAGGGGCAGGATGTGAAAAGAGATTTTCGCCATCGATCGTTTGAGCTGTGCGATTGGTAAAGCGAATGAACTCATCTGATGAGATCCTGTTGAGTTTAGAATATATGTCAGTACTATTGGATAGCGTGAAGCTCTGCAATGTGCAAATGGTTCCTATATAAAATCGGGCCTATAGCCAGCCGGAACGTCAAGTAAAAGTGGGATGACCAAAGTATTGGTCAACGAGACAAAATGAAGTCTTTACTGCAATATTAATGGTCAATACAAGGAATGTAATTAAAGGTATTGTTATGAACATAACATGAGCATATCATTTTTACTCTATTTTCTAGAACAGAAATAATACTTCCGTCATAACTTAAATATATTTGAGTCTTGCAAATAATGCATAGTAAATGTTTTTTAGCATCATTTAATTCACATGTAATTATGCATAGTATGTGGTTTAATATACGAACTTTGTGTATATAAACCAGACGATTAATAGAATAAAGTTTATTAGTTTTCGACTATTCTCTACGAGTAGAATTAAATCAACAGTGCTTATTTCGTGTAGTTAAGACGTTTATCCATTAAACAATTCATCTCAGTAAAAATAGTATAGAATTTATATAACAAAAATTCTGTAACTTAACGTTGGTCCTTCGAGCAAAAAAGAATCGCGCTATAGGAGATATATTAACCACGAAGCCATCCAACAACCGGCATATCTATAACCAAATTGATATCAAATTGGACACAAAGCCAGCCAATAACCGGCATCTATAGAGGAAAACTTAAAAAGTTCAAAGACAACCACTGATCAAATAAATAAAATGAAAGAGTTACTCTAAGCACAACGTGAGCTGGGCGATCAATTGATTAAACTAATCGCTAACATAAAAAAGATCCAGCTGCCAAAAGAATAATAAACCACCTTCAGAAGACAAAAAGTGAAGTAGTGGAACTTCTCGACAGGTATAAATTAAACGATCAACGGTTGATTCAATACGAAGGCATAGCAGATTTGTCATATATAGAGGAGCGCGTTCAGATACAAAAGGCATATGAGAACATAACGTCTGAAATCAACAGTAGAATGGAAACTGCTCCTTAAGCATATATATAACCTTAGCTGAGATCGTAAATATAAGCAATGCAATAGCATGCATCACGAGTTGCTTCACGCAAAATATCTACTAGACGATATACTAACGATCTCAGTCGCAGCTTATACACCTATTGAAGGAAGGGGGATTCAACCTACGAAAATGGGCAAGTAATAACAACGAGTTAACAACACATTTGCCTAAAAATGCCCGTGAAGGTGGATCATGCCCCATTAAAAGTGATGACACAATAAAAACTCTTGGAATTAGCTGGAACCCCAACTCAGACGTCTTCGAGTTTAAAATGTCATCGTCCCCAAATATTCTTGAGCCAACAAAAAGGAACATATTGGCAGAAGTCACCAAGTTATTCACCCGCTAGGATGGTTCGCGCCGGTAATCATCCAAGCGAAACTGTTAATGTAGAATCTATGGATATAGCTGGGCTTGATTGGGATGAGAAACTAAGCACCGAGCTCCAACAACAATGGGTTGAAATCAGGGACAGCTTAAGTGAAATTAATAACACTATCATACCTAGGTGGAAAGAACAAGAATCACATACGAGAAATGAAATACATGGGTTCAGTGACGCGTCCGAAAAAACATTTGCAGCAGTAGTATACTACAAAACAACAAACTCTCAAGGGAAGCCAGCAATTCATTTAATAACAGCTAAAACCAAGGTCGCTGACATAAAAACCAGAATATCATTACCAAGGATATAGTTGTGTGGTGCTGTGCTATTAGCTAGGTTGTTAAAGACAGTCCAAGAGGCAATGGACTTAAGCCACACAACCGTGTATGCATGGACGGATTCTATGATAACCCTAGAGTGGATAAGAGGCAGTCCCAACAAATATAAAACCTTTGTAGGTAATCGCATAGCTGAAATTCAGTCACTTACGCATCCTAGTCAGTGAAATTACGTAAAATTCAATTGCAACCTAGCCGATATTGCCTTACGGGGCATAAATGCTTGCCAATTGCAGAATAATCAACTTTGGTGGGGTGGTCCCAGTTGGCTAAAAAGCTCGGATTATTCTCTAAAACTTCAACCAACTGAAGAAGCAGCTAATGAGGAACTAAAAATCAACTGTCTGCTCACCAGCACATCTACTACATCAGAGCTAATAGATTTTACACGATTTCCATCAGCCCTAAAAATAATAAGAACAGTAGCATATTGCTACAGATTAATCGGCATTATGCAAAAAAGAATAAAACAAGTGGCATTATGCAAAAAAGAATAAAACAGTTTTCTCACTGTAGAGGAATTATCAAAAGCAGACATAGCACTAATAAGAATAGTTCAAGGTGCGGAATTCGATGCAGATCTCAAATCCCTTCTAACACCAGGAAAAATTGAGACCAATAGCAAATTGGTATCTCTCAACCCATTCATTGACAATAATGGTCTATTGAGGGTTGGTGGAAGGCTCCAAAGATCTCAGCTAAGGTTTGATCAAAAACATCAACTGATTTTACCCAAAAATCACATGTACGCGAAACTAATTGCTCGAGAAGCACATCGTCTCTCACTACATGGAGGGATACAATCAACTTTACTACAAACACGTACAAAATTTTGGATCCTGAATGGTAAAAGTCTAGTGCTAGCAACAATACATAATTGCATAAAATGCTTTCGATTTAGGAGAGTTGGATCACAACTACTAATGAGTATGCTATCCGAAGCTAGGGTAACTCCGTCTGCCCCATTTTCCAATACAGGAATCGACTATGCGGGTCCATTTGCAATTCGTGTATCCAAAGGAAGAGGCAATAAATCCTACAAGGGTTATATTGCTTTATCCGTTTGTTTTTCAACTGAAGCAATACATCTAGAAGTAGTGAGTGACCTAACCACAGCAGCTTTTTTTGCAGCCTTTAAAAGGTTCACTTCAAGGAGAGGCACACCCCTAAACATTTACAGTGACAATGGGTTGGTACCATTTGTAGGTGCTCGAAATGAGCTAAGTAAAGAATTAAAGTTGACTTTACAACAAGCGAACCACAATGCAGCTCATCAAGCAGCATTTCAACTGGCATTTTATCCCAGCTGGTAGTTCACACTTCGGTGGCATCTGGGAATCTGGAGTCAAGTCTACAAAAACACACCTAAAAAAGATTATCGGTGAAACAACCTTGACCTATGAAGAGTTTAGTACGCTACTAACACAAATCGAAGCATCTCTAAGCTCTACCCCGATTCATCCGCT
Source organism: Tipula lateralis (assembly GCA_963932295.1). Taxonomy (NCBI): domain Eukaryota; kingdom Metazoa; phylum Arthropoda; class Insecta; order Diptera; family Tipulidae; genus Tipula; species Tipula lateralis. The sequence continues at coordinate 6,242,986 of OZ010739.1, read as the reverse complement.
ATCAAGTGATCTCAATGACTGCAAAGCTCTAACGCCCGGCCATTTCTTAATCGGAAGACCATTAATTTCACCTTCTGAGTCAGATAAAACCAAACTAAGTGCGACACAGAGATGGAGCTTGCTGTCGTTACGCAGGGATCTTGGAAAAAATGGTCAAATGAATATCTAACCAATCTACAACAAAGGTTCAAGTGGACAACGTCAACAGAGAACTATGAGGTTGGACAACTAGTGTTTATAAAAGAAGAACAACTCCCACCTACAAAATGGGCAATGGGAATAATAATAAATACTCACCCAGGGTCAGATGGTTTGACCTGAGTTGTATCATTAAAGGGTCCCAGAAACACCAGCTTCAAGAGACCTATTACCAAAATTATTCTTCTGCCAACTGACGATAATAAAGAACTAGTGAAGAAGTAAAATGAGAATGGAACCAACAAAAAGGTGGGAAGAACCAAGGTTTTTAGGCAAAATGCTACCCTAAACATGTTGATCTACGCACCATTGATGATGCTTCTGGTTACACTCAATTTGTGCCTGTCGATCACACTGCCTTTCAATATTACTAGATTCGAAAATGAACCAGGTATATATTTTGAATCCATAGGACAACTTAAGCTCACAATAATTGGAACATAATAGTGTATTACAATCTTACCAACTATTATGCAGAAATGAACGCGTATAAGCGGTGTTTAAGCAAGTTGAATCATCTCTGCTCAGTTTCGGACCACAATTTTACGAACTCCTGTATCACTAAGAGATCAACAGAAAATATATGTGGACTGATAGAGTCATTTTTCAAACAATCTTAAGAAATAGATCAAAAGAAATAGATCACAAGGACGAACTACTTCATAACCATAGAGTGAGCTTTGGAAGAAGCAAACGAGGAGCTCTCGATATAGTAGGAAATATAGCTAATTCGGAGTACTAGATAATAGAGCTGCGGCACACTATGAACAAGAAATAGAGAAGCTCAACTTAAACAACAACCATTATGCGGCATTGTTGAAGAATCAAACATCAATTCGACGGTTAATGTATTTAAAAAGAGGCAAGAAGACATTGGCAATCATTGGATAGCTTTCAGAAATCAACTATAGAAGGCACTAGGAAACAATGATGAAATAAGCCATCTACTAGCTTTATTAATACACACAACGTTAGTGATGATCTCGTTCAGGGAAATTCAAGATACACTAATCGATGCAGTATTGGCGAATTAGATTTTATGGTGAGACATCTACCCCCTGAACTTATGGTGCCGACCATTGATGACACTGATGATATATTGGCCTTATACCAACTTATAACAACCAAAACTAGGCTACAAGGAAGGTTATTAATATTTGAAGTAAAGGCGCCGCTAACATACAAAGAGACATACCAGATATATAGACCAATACCATTTCCCACCCCCAACAATCCATCTATATTCATTCAGCCTAAATTAGAACTACTTGTAACTGATTTACATCGACATACATATACCACAATGACAATCTCCAAATGGCAAGCTTGTATTACTTTCAACCATTTTAGAATATGTCAACTAACCCAGGCCATTCATCAAAGCCAAGAAGATACTTCTGTTACGACAAGAGCGAAAGAACAACCAGTGTGAGGTAGTTAAAAGAAAGGTATCGAATAAACCTGATACGTGGATTCAACTGAGAGATTACCAATGGCTCTACTCACTACCAAAACAACGGATGGTGACAATTGTTTGTCACCAACAGCCATTTGTTACGAAAATATCAAATAGCGGTATTTTAAGTTTAGGCTCTGGTTGCACACTGAAGGGAAGAACAGTCACCATACCATCAAAGCAGAAATACTTTCATGAAGTATACTCATCACTACTACCAACATTTAATATCTCAATGGAAATGACAACTTTACGACAAGAAAAAGGATCTTCTTACTCGTATCATTTCAAAGAGCTGGAAAAATCACAAGGAATCGAACAGTTACAACTACATATAAAGGAGGTTTTAGTAGATACAGGAAATGAATTATCTTACCACCACTACACACTTTCCTATAGTCTGGTTGCAATTGCATTCATTATCCTATTGGTCGTGGCAATCAAAAAGAAACAAAAGTGTGCTGCAGCAAAACATAAACCAAAGCCTATAGCTCCACTTGAGGCGTTGGTATAAAGTACCTAGGTGATAAAAATATATAACTTAAATATATTTGAGTCTTGCAAATAACGCATAGTAAATGTTTTTTAGCATCATTTAATTCACATGTAATTATGCATAGTATGTGGTTTAATATACGAACTTTGTGTATATAAATCATACCGGATAAAGAAGAATCTCTTTATCCTTTGATGGAGGCCTATTTCATTAACATGATGCTTTAAGAGTATTTTGTTAAGCCTCAACCTGATAAGAATCTCAGCCATGACTCAATCCCTTCAGATGAAGTTGTGAATAGGAAAATATAGTTAATTCGCAACCTCACATTCTCTTCTAGTTCATAGCCACCTGCCCGTGGTTTATTTTACCGGGTTTTATGCTGCAACTGTGATTTCCCAGAGCCAGCGACTAGTGTGAATCAAACAATAAAACTCGATTTATTGAAAACAGTGAATCGAGATAGTTGGCGACATATTCCCACAAAAGATAATCCAGCTGATTGTGCGTCGCGTGGAATTCTGCCAGCTCAAATATTACGTCATGAGTTATGGTGGCCGGTACCTAAGTGGTTACGAAGTGGTTTAGACAGTTGGCCTGAACAAAAATTCAACTATGGATCTAATCAAGAAGAACGCATATTTATATATTCCAATACTACCAAGCATTTCTACTACATTATTCAGCTAATTCCACTATACTGGCCCCGTTCATCAAATCGTCGACATATGTTCATGTACTTAATGCATTTGCAACTGGTCACGATCTGTAAATGTGATTTTATTTCATACTCGTGTTGCTAAATATGGAGCTGCTAATGTTCCGTGTGTTAAAGTTTTCAGCTTAAAAATATTTCAACGAAATATTTGTTTATCGTTCGACCGCCAAACTATTCCTTGATCTGTTGATGATCCTCATGCAACAAAATTTGTAGATACATCTTTCCAATACCAGCGCTAATTGCTTTTTTGTGTGGACGAAACCAAAGTAGTATAGCGTAAAACGTAGGTTGTACTTGTTGGCCGACCATCAGTAAAAAAACCAGTTGACGTTTTTGCAGAAGCCTCAAGGTTAGGTTAGGTTAGGTTGAATGGCTGCTACAGCACACGTAGACCGGTGACGGTCCGTTGTTATACCACAGGATCTGATTTCCCTATTACCCTTAGGAGAACCAGCTTCTTATATTGCGTGATAAGTCTCGCACCTTACAGTTTCCGAAATCAGAGAGGCAGTCCATTAAGAATTTACCCAAATATTCATGTGTTTTGTATGATAAAGCCGGGTATGAGCGTATGAGGTTGACTACCGTCTCTTCCTCCTTATCGTCCACACATCTTCTGTAAAAGTCATAAGCTTCTAGACGTAGCTTTCCTCGGAAGTTCCCCAAGTAGGCAGTGTCCTGTGAGTATCCCAATGATCGTTTTTAGATCATGTTTTCGCAAGATTTTCCTTGCTACACTACGTCAGAGCGTGTCGTCCGCATTTCATTCGCTGAGGCTATTACCATTGCTTTGAGCATACTCTTGTCTTCGCAACATTGCCCTTTCCCCATGACGTCCGAGTGACCGAGAACCCAGACTATCTGAATGTTGAAATGCTCACTCATCTTATTTAGAGTCAAGTGGCAATCCAACGCTACTCTAGCCGCCAAAGACACTGAGTCCAGCGACTTCATTGCCGCCTTACTGTCCGCATAGATTATCAGTCAAGGATATCACAGTATGTCTCAACAAATTCAGGACCTCCTCAATCGCTATCTCCTCTGCCTGGTACACGCTGTAGTGATCAGGAAGACGAACTGATATATCTACACAGAAGACTCCAGCTTCTACTTCAACGTGTAGCTTGGTGCCATCCGTAAAGAACTGCAATTCTTCCGTTTCCGCAACCGACCCGCTTCTCCACGATGGTCAGGAAGCTCGGAACCTTTTCTCGAAGCACAAAGTCGGTGTTAGGTTAGGTTAGGTTGATTGGCTGCTACCGCACACTTAGACCGGCAACGGTCCGTTGTGATACCACAGGATCTTACTCCCCTTTTACCCCTATGAGAACCAGTTAGAGCTGCTTACGTAGCGTAAAAAGTCTCGCACATTACAGTTCTCGAGATCGGAAAGGCAGTCCATTAAAAACTTACCTAGATGTTCATGTCTTTTGTGTGCCAAAGCCGGGCATGAGCATAGGAGGTGGACTAACGTCTCTTCCTCCTCCTCGTCCCTACAGCTTCTGCAAAAGTCATTTACTTCCAGACCCAGCCTTCTCGCATGTTCTCCAAGAAGGCAGTGTCCTGTGAGTATCCCCACGATCGTTTTAAGTTCACGTCTTCGCAGGGAGATAAGTGCCTTTGAGCGTTTCAAGTTCAGCTTTGGCCAGACTTGTCTTGCCACTCTACATGAGAGGGTGTTCGTCCACCTATTGTTCGCAGAGGCTTCCGCCTCTTTTTAAGCACAGTCCTTAGTGCGTTATAGGTCTCCCCAACTTCGCCCTTTCCGGTAGCAGTTGGAGAGTTGTACCGTGCCTCACTAGTTCGTCCGCCCTGCAGTTTCCCATAACGTCTGAGTGGCCGGGGACCCAGACTACCTGGATGTTGAAATGCTCACTCATCTCATTAAGAGACGAGCGGCAACCCAACGCCACTCTAGACGTTAGAGAAACAGAACCCAGCGACTTGATTGCCGCCTGACTGTCCACATAACTTGCGATATCAGTCGAGGATACCACATTATGTTTCAACCAGTTCAGGACCTCTTCAATCGCTATCACTTCTGCCTGGTACACACTGCAGTGATCAGGGAGGCGAACTGCTATATCTACCTCTAGTTTATCACAGAAGACTCCAGCTCCTACTTTACCGTCTAGCTTGGAGCCATCCGTAAAGAACTGCAATGCTCCCGTTTCAGCTGCCAACCCGCTCCTCCAGGATTCCCTTGAAGAGCAGGTGGTTTCGAACCTTTTCTCGAAGCACAGAGTCGGTGTAACATAGTCAATATTCGCCAGTTCTTTCCTCAGCGATCTGACTATCGTCGAGTGTCCTATTTGAAGACTTTTCCACTGAGATATGGCTGATAGTCGAGTGGCCGTAATCGCCGCCATCTGCTTACCATAAATGTCCACGGGGAGATGGTGAAACAAGACCTCTAGGGCACTTGTAGGTGTTGTCCTCAGTGCCCCGCTTATAAGCATGCAGGCCGTTCTTTGCATCTTTTCAATCCTTTTCCTGTATGTTACTTTATCAAGAGCTGGCCACCACACGCTCACCCCATACATAAGTACAGGTGTTACTACGGAAGTGTATAGCCAGTGTACCAGCTCCGGCGTCAGGCCCCATCTCTTTCCGATGGCGTTCCTACACGAGTACAAAGCTATATTGGCCTTGTTTACTCTTTCCAGAATGTTGGGCTTCCAGCTTAGCTTACTGTCCAAGATTACGCCTAGAAATCTTGCCTTGTCCGTAGAAGCTAGTCTGTTGCCATTTAGGAGAGGTGGATCTACTACAGGGATTTTATATTTCCTCGTAAATAGTACCAATTCAGTTTTAGACGCGCTAATTGCCAGTCCACATTTGGTGGCCCACCTCGTTATAATTAGGAGGGCATTTTGGATTACCTCCGCCACTGTGCTTATGTATTTCCCAGAGACAGCTATCGCTACATCATCTGCATAAGCAATCACTCCGATCCCTTCTCTCTCCAGCTTTAATAGCAGCTCATTGATTGCTATGTTCCAGAGCAGAGGAGACAGAACACCTCCTTGTGGGGTTCCCCTTGTCACCCGTCTCCTGATGGTGGATTCCCCTAGCTCTGAGTTAATCATCCTGCACCCAAGCATATGATTGATTAACCTACTTATAGGGTAATCCACACCTAGTAGCGACAATCCCTCCAGAATTGCCTCCTTCCTTACATTGTTAAAGGCGCCTTCAATGTCAAGAAACGCCACCATACAAAACTCTTGCGAGAATAATGATTTCTCAATTGTACTTACCAGGGCATGCAGAGCTGTGTCCACAGACTTCCCTTTACAGTAAGCGTGCTGAGTCTGAGCCCAGTCACTAGGTCTTATTTTTGAGCGTATGTAGATATCTATCAGCCTTTCCAAGGTTTTCAATAGAAAGGATGATAGAGTTATTGGTCTTAAGTCTTTTGGGTAGCCCTGCGAGCATTTACCCGCTTTCGGAATAAAAATCACTCTGACCTCCATCCACTCCCGCGGAGTACAGACAAGTTTTAAACACCCTTTGAAGATTACCGCCAACCAGGGGAGCATAATCCTCGAGTTGTTCTGAAGCTCCGCGGGAATAATACGGTCAGGGCCCGCCGATTTATAGGGTTTGAACCCTTCAATTGCCCATAGGATCCGTTCTTTGGTTACGATATCTTCTATGCGCATTACGTTTGCTTCTTGATGAGTACCAGTCCCTGTCGAGTCATCGAAGCTTCCTGGAAAGTGGGTTTCGATGAGAAGTTCCAAGGATTCCTTACTAGAAGCAGTCCAGGATCCATCTGGTTTAATTAAATAGCTGGGACTGGTAGGATTGGTAGACAAAATCTTCCTAAGACGAGAGGTCTCGGAGACTTCTTCTATTTTGTCACAGAAGAGTCTCCATGATTTCCTCTGTGCCTTTCTTAATTTTTTTTTGTATATCTTGAGGTCCTCCTTGTAGGAGTCCCAGTCCTGAGCCTCTCTCGTACTTTTGGCTCTATTAAATGCTGTTCTACACGCCTTCCGGTAGGTCCCCAGTTCCTTGGACCACCATGCCGGTTTTTGCTTGCCCCTGGGTTTAGCTATTGGGCAAGCAGCGTTGAAGGACCGATTGCAGGCAATTGTGAAAGTTTCCACTATGCTGTTCAGTTCCTCCACTGTCGCTGGTGGCTCAGGGGTCTCTGGTAATAGTAGTCCTATAAGCGTTTCCCCGTACTTGCTCCAGTTTGTCTTTCTGGGATTCCTGAAAGGTTTCCGGGTGGCAGGGGAAACGTTAAGACTAAATGTTATTTAACGATGGTCAGAGAAGGAGTGTTCCTTCGCCACTCTCCATTCCTTGACCAAAGGGTACAGGTTTTTTGAGGCGAAGGTTACGTCCAGAACCTCCTGCCGATTTTTAGTAATAAAAGTGGGTTCTTGCCCAATATTACACACCATGAGGTTGTTGTTTAAAATGTAATCAAAAAGTAACTCACCTCTCTCGTTGATATCAGTACTTCCCCAGATTGCGTGGTGCGCATTTACATCACATCCAAGGAGCACCCCAATCTTCTTCCTGTACGATTCGAGGACCAGGTCCCCCAGGTTATCCGGCGGAACCTGTTTGTCCCGGTCCAAATAGGCTGAGACCAGCCAAAATATACTGCCACCAAACTCTAGGCTGACCGCAGTTACGTCACCATTGCTGTATTGAGGAAGAAGGAGCATATTTAAATTATTTTTTCCAAGAATGCAGGATCTGATATTCCCCGAATTTCTTGAGTATAATAAGTTATACCCCTTCATTTTAAGGCCACAGATCCTGTTGGTGTTTATCCAAGGTTCTTGAATAAGGACCACGTCCTCTTCTGATCTAGTCAGTCTGAGGGGTAAGGCGGCCGACGCCGCCTTTGAATGGTGTAGGTTAATTTGTATTAAATTTAGTATACATTTACCAAGTTGAGCCTACTTACCTGTTTACTCCCCGCTACCGCAGGCTAGTTTCCTTTGTTTCCATTGGAGTCGCCGGTGTCTCCCGTCTCTCGCCCCATGGAACTTGTTTCCCCGACGTTTGCAGTCCTTCCGTCCCTTGGGTCCGACAGGTCTTCTTCGTCTGACGCCAGGGACAGTCGGCTGCCCATCTCCTCTCCAAGTGCGGTCACCTCGGAGAGCTCCATCGGTTGGGCTGTCTCTCCTCCAAGTGCAACTGCATCAGTTGTGGACGGGCTGCCTTCCTCTCGTGTTTCAGCCTCGTCTTTTTTGTATTCTTTGAGAGTAATCGACCCGAAACCGAAGTCGATTACTCCCTTAGTCGCGGCAAGCGGCGCCAGGGACTCCGTGTTGATTATCATAGTTGATAATCTGGAGCCCCCCTTTGCATCCTCTTGCCTCACGATCTTCCAGTTTCCTGTCGGAAGATCGGGGTTGCTGATTCTGATTATCTCAAGAATCTCTTCTGGGCTAGCTGGTTCGGTTGGCAGCCAGACGCGTGCTCTTGGCCTGCTAGGAATCTCTTCCCTGCTTACAGCCGCCAGCTTCGCGCCTTGTCACAAAGTCGGTGTTACGTAGTCTAGATTCACCGGTTCCTTCCTTAGCGATATAATTATCGTCGAGTGTCCTGTCTGAAGACATTTAAAATGAGATATGGCTGATAGTCGGGTGGCCGTAATTGCCACCAACTGCTTACCATAAATATCGACGAGGAAAAGGTAAAACATAACCTGCAAGGCACGTGATGGTGTTGTCCTAAGCGCCCCGCTTATAAGCATGCATACTGTTCTTTGCATCTTCTCCATCCCCTTTTTGTACATTACTTTATCAACAGCTGGCCACCACACGCTGGCCCGATACATAATTACAGGTCTTACTACAGAAGTGAATAGTCGGAGTACCAGCTTTCCGATGGCGTTTCAGCACGAGTACATGGCTATTTTAGCCTTGTTTACTCTTTCAAAAATATTGGGCTTCCAACTAAGCTTACTGTCTGGAAGCGTCTGATACCACACGAAATGTAGACATATCCGCCTTTAGTATGCCATGATGCGGCAAGTAGTTCATATTCTCTGCTTCGACATCATTTATTTCTGCCATATTACTAAGCTCTTAAGAGATTTTCAAGAGTTTATGCTTTGAAGTTAAACAGAAATTTAACTATATATCTAAGCCATTAGGAGGTCGACAGGTAGTCGTCCTGTAAATTCTTTCGCAGTTTTCTTCCTACCCTTGGAATTTCTTCAACTTTCTTCACCGGGGGTTGTTTCAACACCAACTACATTGCTGTGGTGTTTAATAAGTCCTGGAAGTAGTACGTTGACCACTTGTTGTTCACCTAAAATGATATCAACCTCTTTTGATGTGTTAAATTTTCGGTCAGCTAACAATACCATATGATTTGATCAAAGCAGTTGTAATGAAAGGATTGGGTATGTAGTTTCGAACATAGTGTCGTCATAATCAGCGCTTCAACCTGGATTTGGTGTTGATAGTCATACTGGGAATTAAATGTGACGCCATTTGTTACTTGATTCCGCAAGCCGCTGATACAAGTTACAATATTTCGGTGTTTTCTTCTGAGTAATTTTAGAATATTGCAAAGCTTCTCTGAGGAAAAGTGGAAATAGAACCAGAATCTGTCAATACAGGGTCATTAAATGAGTCCGTAGGATAACACATAGATGGCGTAACTAGAATTTTTTCCATGCGATTTTTACTAAGTACTAACCTATGGTTTCCACTTGGTATGATTGCAAATATTCGCAAAGAGAATTTTTTTTAGTTCTTGTGACTGTATTAGTATATAATACTTTTGTATGTGTGTATATTTTTGACATATCTTAAAAGTGCGATCTAATTGTGTTTTGAGTTGTTTGGTTTGAAAAGTGTATTTGGCGATTGTTAATTAAAATAAATATTAAATTGATAAAATCGTATAAGTTACCATTTGTGCTCCATTGAAGACGAATTAAATCTTCAACCGCGAAGGAAATGCGAAATGTTCTAGTAGAATATTTTATGACAGACGAATCAGTACAACGGGAGTGAGATAGCATTTAATATTTGAAAACAAAAGACTGGAAATCACTGTTGTACATTTTACATGTAAATAACGTAAATTACAAAAAATTCGTGTATTTTACAAAAATAAGTAAATTATATTGTGAATTTAAAATGTGGTCGTATCAGCACAAGTGATGCAGAGCGCAGTGGACGCCCAAGTGAGGCTGTTCTTCGAGAAAACATTAAAAAAATTCACAAATTGGTTATGAACCATCGCAAATTGAAGGTGCACGAGCTAGCTGACATTATAAAGATATGCGATGGTAGTGTTTTTACCATTTTACATGAACATTTGGGTATGTGAAAGCTCTGTGCAAAGTGGGTGCCGCGAAACGATGCTTCAAAGTAGTGTTTGGCGCTGTTAAACCAAAATAAAATATAATTCTATCGTCGATATGTGACAATGGATGAGACATGGCGTCTCACACACCAGAATCCAAAAGACAGTCAGCTGATTGGACAGCAGTCGACGAACCGAAACCAAAGCGAGCAATGGCGCAACTGTCAGCCAGTAAGGTGATGGCGTCTGTATTTTGGGATGCGAACGGAATAATATTTATCGACTATCTCCAAAAAGGAACCACCATCAAAAGCTATTACTGTTCACTCTTGAATCAATTTAAGAGGCTGAAATCGCATAGAAACAGCCACATTTGCAAAAGAAAAAAGTGTTGTTTCACCAAGGCAATGCAGCGTGCCACACATCGATTTCACAATTGAATGGATTGGGCTTCGTATTGTTTACCCCAGTGACTTTTCTTGTTCTCAGATCTCAAGAGAATGCTTGCTGGAAAGAAATGTAAGTCCAATGATGAAGTAATCGCTGGAACTGAGGCGTATTTCGACGAGAAAGAGAAATCGTGCGTTAATACTCGTTGTATCGCCCTCGAAGGCAATTATGTTGAATAATAAAATCGAGTTTTGTCAAAATATTGTTTGCTTTTATGTACTGTCGATGCTCTGAAACTGAGAATTGTTTGAATTTGTGGCATTCTACTGACTTCTGCTGCGACGAACACCTTAGAAGTTGTTTGGGCCGTTAAGCGTTTAGTTACCACTGGCTTTAAAGGTTCAAGTGCATCAGATCGGTATAACAGGAATTTGAAGAATTCTTCTGAGTTGGGTAAATCTTCTTGGCTAGCATCATGGACCCATAATGCTCAAGTTTCTACATCTAGTTTTTCCTCTACAATGTACAAAAGCCATGCATCGCTGTATTCCGCGTCTTTGCCTTATACTTTAAGCCTCTTATAACTTCGTCTGGACTGTTCAGAAGTTTTCTGAAGTTTGACGCGTTCGTATGATATAATAGTTGGTTGATCCATAGAACTCCTAATGAACGCCTTTAAAATGTCTTTATTTCGGTTATATTGAGCACATAACTTTCGTAAGGCTTCGAGATCATTGCTCTTAGTGATTGGCATATGGTAAATCAAATTGTAAGCATCACCCTTTAATAATCCTTTTAAGTATTGAAACTTGTGAGCAGCAGAAAAATTTGTATTTTCGTGTATAGTTTTAACATATAAATGATAAAAAGACTGTCAGTTCATATAGTTCCCGGCAAAAAGTTCGATGGTGATTTTTTGAAGTCAACAGGTTGTACCCTTGATGCATTAATGCTATTTTGTACTGGAATATGGGATTCATGCGGGTTTTGAGCATTATATTGGCGTATGTAATGGTTGAACATTTATTCCACGATATAATATTGGTCAGTGAAATCGATCAACTTATTCTGAATCTATCTCAAAAATCGCATTTTCTATGTCCTCAAATTGTTTCACTAGTACTCATGTTCGTGCAACTTTAGATTGAAAGGCATTGATGTCCTCTTTGTCCACAGGAGCATCAACGTAATTATGCATGCTAGTTACTGATCAGAGTATCGATAGGAGCAAAATGGTATTAACAAAGGTTGGTTTAGTTCCAATGTTAGTCACTTCCATATTTTCAGCAACTTAATATTCAAAGAGATTTGTATCAATGCTGCTCCATATTTGCATCATTTTCGATGGTAAAGTTTAGCCGTTTTCCCTTGAAGTAGACCATAAGTCGTTTGATTTCCACGGGAAGTACTTGATCTTTTTCCTCCAGGAAGTAATCAGGTGCTATTCCACTTCACACTTTCTCAACTCTGGAAGCTCTGTCATGATAGCAACTAAATCATTTACAACTCCATCGCAGCTAGTTACTTCTATCTTCAGCAAAAAAAAATGCGGAGGAATGGAAAGGATAGCTAACGAGCTAAAAGAATTACTAATCAAGACCTAAAGAGCTCTTAAAGTAAGGTGGTGATAGAAGATAGAATACGAAGAAGCATCAGTTATCTCTAGATATTTAAATCACTAAGCCCAAATGAGATATTGCCGGCTCTCCTATAGGGAGGACTTGAAATCATCTTAGACCACCTTGCACATTTTTTCAGAGCCAGTTTGGCTTTAGGATAAATTCCAATGGATGCAAAGCCTAGATATGATCAGGTAAAAAGTATTCGACACATATAGGCTTTTCTTCTTTTCTTTTTAAATGTTTAGAGCGATTGGTTGATAAGTAATTAGGGGATATGCACTAGTGGAAAATAAAATACCTTCGTAAAATAACAACAACGTGTGTACTAGATAGGTAACAGAACACCACCAAGTCATTTGGCGAATTGCAATTTTGAGAGCAGCACTCTATGCAAAGGAAGATAAATTGCAGAGATTGTCGTATCTGCATTCTATCTGACAGCCAGGCTGCTCTAAAGGATGCGAATGAAGTTTATACTAAATATAATTCTAAAATAACAACAAAAACATGTTAGTGCAATTAATCATATGTATGCTAATAATGCGATTAGTTATTATATATGCTAATAATTATATTAAATATTTGCTATTGAGGTGAATATAGGATCATTTCACACATATGTAAAAGTATATGCCTGTGAAGTTTTCTACAGATTTTATGCATGTGTTAGTTTTACACTGTTCACTTAAAATCCAATAAGAAGAATGATAATTCCGAATGAAATTTCTGAGTGAAAGATGAAATACTAAAAAAAATATCATTTATATAAAATATTTATGTTGCTAAATGCATTAGATATGAATACAAAAGCATAGATTTCATAAGAAAATGAATGAGTAAAGAGTTCATTTTATTTTCACTCAAAATTGTACTTCACTAAATGAAATTTCGGAGAAATTTTCTCTTCAGGATATGCAAAATACATTAAGCGTCCGAAATTCTAAATATAATTAAAAATTTATATTATGTTCATCGAACCTGAGTCCATATCTCTAGCATTAGTCGATAATGGCCTTCAAACAGTTTGAGTCGAAATTGTACTTGAATTGTATGGAATTTAATGGCCTATTTGATTCATTCAAGTACAATTTCGACTCAAACTATTTGAAGGTCATTATCGGCCAATACCAGAGATTTGGACTCAGGTTCAGATAACACATCAAATTAGCCATTAAATTCCTCATCTAATGAGCATAACTGGTGGTCTCCAACCCCCGAAGAGAATTGTCCTCAAATATTATTCATTCAAGTACAATTTCGACTCCAACTATTTGAAGGCCATTATCGGCCAATACCAGGGATTTGGACTTAGGTTCAGATAATACATAAAATAGGCCATTAAATTCCTCATCTAATGAGCATAAGTGATGGTCTCCAACCCTCGTAGCAAATTGGCCCCAAATATTATTCATTCAAGTACAATTTCGACTCCAACAATTTGAAGGTCATTATCGGCCAATACCAGAGATTTGGACTCAGGTTCGGATAACACATCAAATAGGCCATTAAATTCCTCATCTGATGAGCATAACTGGTGGTCTCCAACCCCCAAAGAGAATTGTCCTAAAATATTATTCATTCAAGTACAATTTCGACTCCAACTATTTGAAGGCCGTTATCGGCCAATACCAGGGATTTGGACTTAGGTTCAGATGATACATAAAATAGGCCATTAAATTCCTCATCTAATGAGCATAAGTGATGGTCTCCAACCCTCGTAGCAAATTGGCCCCAAATATTATTCATTCAAGTACAATTTCGACTCCAACAATTTGAAGGTCATTATCGGCCAATACCAGAGATTTGGACTCAGGTTCGGATAACACATCAAATAGGCCATTAAATTCCTCATCTGATGAGCATAACTGGTGGTCTCCAACCCCCGAAGAGAATTGTCCTCAAATATTATTCATTCAAGTACAATTTCGACTCCAACTATTTGAAAGCCATTATCGGCCATTGTTAGAGATTTGGACTCAGGTTCGGGTAATACATCAATTTTTTTTTTTTTTTTTTTTTTTTTTTTTTTTTTTTTTTTTTTTCAGGCCATTATTGGCCCGTACCGTGTCAACAATCTGGCTCCAACAGTTTCGATCACGAGCCAGCTCTTCATACTGTTGCAAGCAACCTGAAGATGCCAGATCGCTCTCTACGCCGTGGAGCCATCGTCGCCGACAGCGACCTCTTCGTCTACCGAAAGGCGGTTCTCCCTTCAAAGATCGCTGTATCATTCGTTTCGGATCAGCACGCAGAACGTGACCGAGCCAGCGTATTCGCTGTCCTTTGATTTCATGCACGATATCAGGAATTTGCATTAAATTCCTGATCTCGTGATTGAAAAGAACTCGGTATGTGCCATCAACGTCGCGTTTTGGGCCATATATCACACGCATGATTCTTCTCTCGAATGTTAGAAGCCATCTTTCGTATTCATCCGTCAAGGTCCAACTCTCACATCCATACATGACAACGGGTCTGATCAACACTCTGTACAGCTTCAGCTTATCCGTATTTGCAAGATATTTTGATTTCAGCAGTGGACGTAGAGGATACAAAGCCCGATTGCCAGCGGCAAGCCGAACCTTTATATCCTCTCCCACACTATTATCGTGAGTAATGAGAGATCCAAGATACTTGAATCTCATCACTCCTTCAAACGTGTGGTTTCCACTACTGAAATCACTTGCGTCTTGGTCTCGAAAACCAGAGATCAGATATTTGGTTTTGGACTCATTGATTTTGAGACCAACGGAAGCTGAAAACTGTTCCAGTGGATCAAGTATCTCTTTCACTCCGTTGCCATTTAATCCAATCACACAGATATCATCTGCATACGCAAGAAGTTGATTGGATTGTCGGAATAAGATATTGTCCTGAGGTGTTGCACTTTTACGAAGGATGTATTCCAACATGAGATTAAAAAGTATCTGGGACAGCGCATCTCCTTGTCGAACACTTGAATTGATTGCAAAAATTCTCGATAGCCTGTTCTCAACTTTGACACAGCATTGTGACTGCGTTACTGTCATTTTACACAGATGTACATATTTTTGTGGTATTCCTAAATATTCAAGCGCATACCATAGCCTCTCTCGATTGATCGAGTCATAGGCTTGCTTGAAATCTAGGAACACCTGGTGTACATCGCGAGATGTTTCGTAGTACTTGGAAAGAATCATCCGTAGCGAAAAAACTTGATCAGTGACTGACCGATTTGGACGAAATCCTCCTTGGTAGTCACCGACAATTTCCTCCGCCAGAGGAGTAATTCTTCCCAAGATGATGTAAGATAGTAACTTATATGCTGTGCAAAGGAGAGCTATACCGCGATAATTCTCGCATTTCATGCGATCACCCTTTTTGAAAATTGGGCATAACGCGGCCACTTTCTATTCGTCAGGCATAACTTCATTTCGCCATACCAATCGAATAAGGTCGAAAAGACAGTTCCACAAAGTTAGCCCTCCGAATATCAAGAGCTCTGAATTAATGCAATCAACCCCTGGTGAACGATTTTTCTTTAATCTCTGCATGGCCATTGTGAATTCCTCATAGGATGGATCCTCAATGAACATCTCCGCGGTCTGTATTTGAGGGTATTCAAATACAGCTTGTGATACATGTGGAACATTAAGTAGATCAGAAAAATGTTCACGCCATGTATCGAGTACCGCATCGACGTTAACACAGAGGTTTCCATCCTGGTCCCGAATGGCAGTTGACCGAGATCTTAAGGTATGGTGCAATTCGGTGATTCCTTTAAAGAAACCACGCGAATTGTGCTCATTGCTGAGTTGTTGTACTCTTAAGACCTTGACCTTCCACCATTCGCGCTTCTTCTGTCTACAAATGCGTTTAGCTGTCCTCCTAGCAAGAACTGCCTTGTTTTTCCTTGCAATTGTAAACCGAGTCTGCGCTTCATTGTGGGCTATATTGCGTTGCTCAACAGCAAGACGACACTCCTCATCAAACCAATCATTTTTGGGCTTAGTTTTCACTATACCGAGAGTGTGCTGGGCGGCATCGACAACCGAGGTTTTCAATACTTCCCAGACACTGTTCACATCATCAGATTGGTAATTGGATCGTAAGATGCTATTGCTGACAAGATCTTGGTATTTTCGTTGCGTTTCTTCATTTATCAGACCTTCACAGGAGAATCGCGTTTTATATTCTCCTGTCCTCCTTGACTTGTACGAAAATTTCCATCGCAGCTTTGCAGCAACCATAAAATGGTCACTGCCTACGAATTTTGTTGACGACCGATACGATCTCACGTCTTGAACAACCCTATCAATACATCAAATAGGTGATTAAATTCCCTATCTGTTTAGTGTAAGTTGTGTTTCCCAATCCCAGGAATAATTTATATACATGCCCGGTAAACCACAAGTCCAAATATTTTTGAAAAGTTATTCTTATGACTGACAATGTCGTCGGAATTGATAATTTGACTGGTGTGAACGGTTTATTGTCTACATAAAATAAACTTATTGGTAGAACCTTTATTTCGGGTGTAAGTGCTTATTGTAGAACAGAAATTTAAACCGCGTTACAAAATTCTGACTTTTAAGTGTGGTTTACAACAGACTTAAATCACGTAGATCTAACTTTAACTTAAAAGCAGTGTTGTGCGATTACGCGTATTTTGATATTGTCGACATGTTGGTGTCGACAATTAGTAGACAATGTCGACAATTCGTAGACAATGTCGACAATTCGTAGACAATGTCGACAATTCGTAGACAATGTCGATAATTCTTGGACAATGTCGACGTTTAATAAACAATTCCGAAGTATACCAAATATGTTAGCTTATTATAACTATACAGATTAGCGAAAATAATATAATATTATTTAAAAGCAAAATTCTTACGAATTTTTAATAATGTCATAGAAAATTACAATAGATAAAGAGTTTCTATGGTAAGAAAATTCCCTATATAAAATAAAAATATATTTTATGAAATTTGTTGGTGTAACTTTTGTAATAGATTTTGTAATTATATCTGTCTACCTTTTTCTAACATTAATGTATTGTATAAGTATGATCATAATTTTTGTGTGTACAAAAACAGTTTAAAACTAGAACAAAAAAAATCGCGTTCTATAACTCAAACAATATATTTTTTCAAATGTCATTTCTACTTACTTCCCTCTAAACGCTTGCTAAGATCTATATTTTCAAATTTTTCTTTAATAAACGCAATAATCCAACAAAATTGTAGGCGACATATCGTCAGCGAAAACAAGACCGTGTTTCTGTAAAAAACATACATATTTGTGTATCGGAAAACAATGTACCAACGATACGAATTTTTTTTTTAGGAAAGAAATACGATTTTTGTTTTGTGTTGCAGCTGATTACTGAAATTGGTGTTATTTACATAATTTACATTTACATTATCACAATCTGAAAGTTCACCGAGAGTGGTTCTATCATTGGCCTTAGTCACATCTAAGGGTGTTTTCCAAACACCGACTTTTTTGCTTATACCAACTTATTCAAATAAGTATACTATCGAGTTGACTTACTTTCTACCTTTTTCTTTCAGCAGAATACTTATTTGATCATGTAAAATAATTTGATCATGTAAACACGATTGTCGACTTGCACTAATAATAAATGTCAAACAAACAAATAAACTTGAATTAAATGTATTTATGAATTTGTATAAATTGCAATATAAAATTTTCTATAGTTAAATTCAAACATTTGTTCTGGATATGAAAAGTACAACATTGTATTCAATTAAAAAATAATTTGTAAAATTTGTTTTGATTAGTAGTTGTCACAATAAGTCACCAAAATTAATTGGAACAGCTTGACTGACTTATTCAAGATGGCGTCAAATAAGTCAATAAGTTTGAAATAAGACGGTAATTTGAAAACACTCTAACAATCGTATTTATTTATGAAATTTTGTGGTTTCGATGAATCGAGAGGTGTCAAGCAAGTTTTAAGTTCGATCGAATGCGCAAAAGCAGTTCTTTTTAAAAATTGACTGAATTTTGAACTCAAAACAGTAGCACAATTTTAGTTCTTAAAAATGACACTCATAATAAAAATTGGCGCTTTAAGCAAAAGATCAACTAACCTTAAGTTTATTCAAAGTGAAATCTAAACCAAAAACCCTCTTAAAACCATATTTGAAAATCAGTTGAGTACTACAGTAAAAATTTGTCTAGGGCACCCTTAGAGCACAATATTATTATTTATTTTTAAACTAATAAAATCAATTTTATTGAAACACCTCATGAGGTATTGTAATTTACTTATTTAATTTAATTTATTTAGTTAATATGATTTTAGCTCAGCTACTTAAATTATTTGATTTATACGCACAGTGCTATAAAGAATCTAAAGTTCATTTGTTAATTATTATAATTCGTTTAACTATAGTCGAACCACCACAGTAGACATTTTGTATAATAAACACAAAACGTCAAAAGATATTAAAGCTAAATATCAGGCATAGTACTGATAAAATGTATGGAAATCGAATTACATATTTAAATTACACAACAATTTATAATTTCGATAGCTTAAATCATTTAAACTAGCTTAAACCTTAAAATAAAGTAAATGTAAGAAATCATCATTCAATAACTTTTTAAACGTTATTTTGAACTAATCAGAAATTAAGAAATGTATAAAGTATCTCCGATTGTGATCCACTGTAAACGCGAAAAGTCCCAGAAACTATGTTATTTTTAATTGACTGCTTTAAATTTTTTTTTTGTTTGATTTTGTCACGTGAGAAATTATTATACCAAATCAAACAAAACGTTTTTTTTTATCAAAATGTGTCAAAGCGTGGCTAAACATCAGATAACGAGTGGTAATACCTGAAATCTTAAAATAAACAAACCATATAACTTTTTAAATATTTTCATCATCTATATTTATAATAAACTAACATATTATTCGGTATGGTACGCAATATTTTATCAATTGTCGATATTGTCTACGATTTGTCGACATTGTTTACATTGTCGACACAACTTTTTTAATTGTCGACATACATTGTCGCCACGTGTAGACAATGAATTGTCTACGTCAAGTAGACAATACGGCACAACACTGCTTAAAAGTCAATCGCTTAATAGAAAATCAATCCAATTACCTAGATTTGGCTATGAAGTATGTTACATTATTGATTGTTAAAGACAATTACAGAATACTGACTATAATGTCTAATATTTGACTAACATAAACATCAGTTACAGTTGTATGGCTTTGATGTCTATCTTTATAAATAAATGCTGAAGCCGTTTTCTGATCTTCAACTTAAACGTCTATTATCTGACGGTTATGAATATCTATTACTGAAATTTAGAATTAAAGTCTGTAGTTAGATGAACAACGATGTCGAATACAGAAAACCAAACCGAAAGCCGGTTGTTTGTTAACAAATAGTTAGCTTCCTTGTCGATAAAATGAAAATACTACATTGTGTGTAGTGGTTGATCGGCCATTAAGTAGATAACATCGCATTATGATAGTTACAGGTAAGTAGAGTTTATTGTTTTATTATTTATTTATTAATAATTGAGTACTGTCGTTGAACAATAGAATCTGGATTCAATTTTAAAAAATAATAAACGAAGAAATAAATATATAAATAATATTAAATATAAGTTTAAAAATTTTTTTACAGAAAAATGCGTGTGGAAAATGAAAAAAATAAATTAATCAGAAAGTGGTATTAATAGCCTCGTGTTGGTCCTTCGAGCCGGATAGCTGTTCAAAAAATGTACGGATGTGTAATGATTCCAAATAAAATTTATAAAAAAAAACTAACAAAACTACTGTGTTTAAAGTCTTATATTCTTGATATTTATTCACAAAAATTCTTAATTTTAATTCACAAAAAAATGATTGAAATTTTTGATTTGGCTGCTCTGCGGTCAAAAAGTAAGTGGATGAGCAAAATAAAGTTCAATAAAAATGTAACAGTTGAGCTTATCAGCAGTTAAAAGGGCGGTAATATAAATTCAAATAAATATGCTTAATACTTGTGCTACCAATTATTAGTTACACTCTGCAAACATAGAGCATTACTTAAAATATCAACTATCGATAAAACAATTTTCTACATTATCATGGGTATAGATGACAATTATAAATGTCAAGGTTTGCAGACCAGCTGATTGCATTCAACATTTAAGATAAGTGATTGATTTACATTAATTCATAAATAACTTCATAATAACTTTAAATCTTACAGATATATATAAGAAGTAAATTGGACTTAATTTCCACGAATGCCAGACAATAATTGCCCGATTCAACTAAATATAAGATAAGTTAATTTAAATTAATTTTGTTTACTAGTACATGTAAAATTATTGTTTTTCAGCTTCTGATCCTGAACATCCCGCGCCGCTTGGCTCACCAGAGCCAGAAGGTAATATACATATTTTGGTAACTGGCCTCTTTATTTCACCCAGTTTTGTTTTGATGACGACCACTCTGATTAGTCCATCCTGACCTGGAACTACCGATATAATACGACCCATGAGCCATCTTGTTGGTGGAACATCATTATCCATCACAACCACCAAATTCCCGATGCTTGGATTCATTGTGGGATACTTCTATTTGTGGCGTTGCTGTAATGTTAAGATATATTCCTTATGCCATCTCTGCCAAAATGGCTGGACCATCCTTTGAATGTGTTGCCAACGTGATAACCGGTTCTCTTTTAAAGGTAGCGAGTTGGGTTCTGGGATTAGATTTATAGGATGCCTAATTAACAAATGACCTGGTGTGAGTGGATCGAATTCATCAGCTGACATCTCACACAGTGGTCGTGAATTAAGGATCGCTTCTATTTCGACTAACAATGTCAACATTTCTTCATTTGTAAGCCGTGGTTCTCCAAGTACCCGCTTCATATAAAATTTAGTTGATTTAATGGCAGCCACCCATAAACCACCAAAATTAGGAGCAGCTGGAGGAATAAAATGCCATTCGACGTTGTTTAAGGTGATGTACCTCATAACTGTCTCATCTTTCAATATCAATTCGAAATTTCGTTGTAGTTCCTTTTGGGCACCAACAAAATTCGTCCCGTTGTCACTATATATGTGACTGCAAATGCCGCGTCGAGCATGGAATCGTCGCAGAGCCGCCAAGAAAGCTTCCGTCGTCATATCGCCGACTAATTCCAAATGTACCGCCTTGGTCGCATACACACAAAAAGTGCCAGATACGCTTTGATTAATTTGGCACCTCGCAATTTGGACGCTTTTATAAACGGCGGTCCTGCGTAATCTACACCAGTGAATAAGAATGGACGCTGCAATGTGACTCTGCATTGTGGTAACTGACCCATTAGTTGATGTTGTTGCTTTGCCTTCAATCTCACACATATATACGCATCGCCCAATGACTGCTCGAATTTCATCCTTGCATCTGAGTATATGAAATTTCTGCTTCAAAGTAGACATTAAAAAGGTTTGGGCTGCATGGAAATGCTTAAGATGTTCCTCCCTTATAATTAATGTTGTCACTTGATGCCCTGCTGGTATGATGATTGGATATTTTTGATCAAACGTAACATTCGCGTTACACAATCTGCCTCCAACTCGTAATAAACCAAATTTGTCTAGAAAGGGAAAAAGTAACGTTAATTTTGAATTTTTACAAATTGGTTTGTTATTGGTGAGCGCATTTATTTCTGATGAGAAACTCTTCGACTGGACTCGTCGGATAATGAAATTGAATGCATCAATCTTGGCCTCGTTCTCAAATCTCAAAATCTCGAACTTCTCAACTGCCCTGGTCTTTGATTTTTTTCTAAACAGCATCAGAATTCTAGTAATGGTGAAGATGACTTTCGTGAATCTCGAACATCGGTCAATGAGTCTAAACACCCAATCGCTCTGCCATATTCAATTGTGTTGCTCAACACCACTGCATTAATCTTTTGCTCTCTCAATACCGCTTCTGATAGATCATTCTTCAACCTTGTTTGAATTGGCCATTCTTCTTCGACTTTCTTCAACCAATACGGACCATTCCACCATAACTCGTGATTTAGCAACTCCTCCGTAAATATCCCTTTCGAAGCACAGTCAGCTGGGTTATCGTTTGAGGATACATGGCTCCATTGACTTCGATTTGTATGCTGCAAGATAAATGATACACGATTTGCCACATACGTCTGCCATCTCCGTGGACATGATGATAACCAACTGAGCACAATCGTGGAATCTGTCCACAAACGATAGGTTCTAATGACTTGGCCGTTAAATATTTCCAGCACGGACATTAATAATTTTGTCAGTAATGTAGCGGCACACAGTTCAAGGCGTGGAATGCTGATCGATTTCAATGGAGCCACCTTAGTTTTTGCTGTAACTATATTGGTCTTGTACTCATCTTTAGTCTTTACCCTGCTATAAATAACTGCAGCATATGCCAGTTCAGAGGCATCCGCAAATCCGTGCAATTCTATTTCTCCCTCTGTGAACAACCACCTATTGATTCTGATGTCCTCTAGTCGCTTTAAGTTGATTCTTATCGCTTCGTACTCTTGATACACTGGGTCCGGTAGAAGTTCATCTCAATCGATTCCTATTAGCCACAATTTCTGAAAGATGATCTTTATTTTGATTACTGTCGGTGATAACCAACCTATGGGGTCAAAAATCTTTGAAGTCTTGGATAGCATATATCGTTTGGTTAGTTTATGAACTTCTAATTTAAATTTAAATTGGAAACAATCTAATCGTATTGAAATCGCTTGTGACCCGTCTACAATATCCAAAATTGTGGAGGCTCGATTTATTTCAGGAATGTTACGCACAAGTTCTTCACAATAAGATGCCCACTTCCGAAGATTGAATCCTCCCTAGTTCATTAAGGTTATTTGGTCTTGAACTATGACTTTAGCATCCTTTAGGTTGCTCGTACCTGACATGAGGTCATCGACATAAAAATCTCGTTTTACTATTTTGGTGGCTTCTGGATCGTCTTGCTCATAATCAGAAGCAAGTTGGTTTAGCGTTTGCGTCGCTAAAAACGGAGCTGATGACGTGCCATATGTTACAGTAAGAAGCTTGTATACGTTTAATTCTTCAGATGGCTTCTTTCTCCATACAATTTTTTGGTAGTCGCTATCTACTCGGTTAACCCAAATTTGCCGATACATCTTTTCGATGTCAGCCGTGAAAATAATCTTGTGAGTTCGAAATCTTAATAAAAGCTCGAACAGACTTGATTGCACCTGCGGCCGTACTGCTAATTGGTCATTCAGCTAGTTTCAATACAAAATTTTTCTTCGTCTGTGTATGGAACAGTATTCTTGATTTCTTCGAGCTCCCAAAATTTTCGAAGAGTCGAGTCAACATCAACGTGTAGGTTTACTGGGAATGGTTTAGCACCTTCAGTTGGCATTGGCGTTCCTGCTATGATCCATCCAAGTCTCGTATTGTGTGCTATTAGCCTGGAGTTGGGAATGTACTTTTTGCCATCATACAGTAGCTAAAAAAATATGTCACTGCCTAAAAGGATATATATTCTTTTGTTTTTGTAGAAATTTGGATCGGCGAGTTTCAACGTGTCCAAACTTCGTATAGATCGTCCAATCCTGTTATTGATGATTGATATGATGATATCTTTGGTACTATCAGAACTTTTGCTGTGGTCCTATAACTATCATTCTGGAATCTAGATTTATTGCGTATGCTTGACATGCCCTTTGAAATTCCTGACGTAGCATCGTTTAATCCTTGAATCTAGATTCGACCAGTTTCTCTTTTTAAACCGAGACGCTGAAAACAGTCTTCCGTTACGAAAGATGTCTGTGATCCGGAGTCCAAAAGCGCACGAGACCATTCCCAGTCTCCATTATGACATTCTATTTCCAGTTGTACTGTAGGAAGAATTGTGTTATTAATTAAATTGGCATGACTACACGTCGTTTGCTTGGAGGTACTTGCAGGGGTTTCTGAATGCAAAATTTCATGATTCTTTTTCTGGCACAAATTGCATCTTCGTCTCGATTTGCATTGATAGACCAAATGATTAATTTGTAGACAATTGTAATCTCTTTTTTGCTGAATTTCCAGTTCTGAAAATTTAGGACACTCAGGTAAATTGTGACCATTACCACAAAATGCACAATTTACTGCGACTGCTGTGTGCATTGCTTTTAAATGTTGTGATTGTTTTGTAACGGTTCGGTTTCCACGGGGTTCATGCTTGATTCATTGTAGGGAATCCATTCGTTTCGTTAACACTGATAACAAATTTCCCATTGTAGGATATTCCAGCTCTGTAGTCTCCAATTTCCACATTTGCCTCGTTTCGGGATCCATTTTCTGGGTAGCTATGTAAATGAGCCATGGATCTCGACTCTCTGCTTCCGTACCAAGTGCATTAAGCCCACGTATCACTTCATCGCACGTATCGTGTAAACGTGTAATGGATTGGGCTGTTGCTTGATTTACATTTGGTTGATCGAAAAACGTTTGAACAAATGACTCTACAATGTATCGCTTTTTATCATACCGTTTACACAATTTTTGGTATGCCTCAATGTTATTAGCATCATTTATTGGAAAGTGACGAACGAGTGCTAATGCTTCGTCCGTTAGATGTCCTTTAAGTAGCTGGAATTTTTGCGCAGGCGACAGGTTGGAATTTTCATGTACCGTTGATCCAAACAGGTCAAAGAACGATTGCCATTCCTTAAAATTCCCATTAAAGGGGGCAATAGTAATTCGTGGTAAACGAAAATCGATAGATGCGGATTGTGACATGTTAAGCGTTTGATCTAAATTTGGCACGGGTGGACCCACATTACTTTTACGTATAGCTGCTTGTAATTTGGGGACAATGCTATAATACTGATCGTCCATGGTTTCGATGCCAGTTTCCACTACATCAGATATTTCGATCATTTGATGTTCGATATCTACGAAATCTTTGTACAAAAGATGGATTTTTTCTAATCTGACTGTTAATTCGTCTACACTCATGTCATCCTTAATTGTACGAACAAAGTTTTCAAGTCTGGTAATTTGACTTTAACATATGTTCTTTTACCTTTCAGGGCTTCCACACAGGAAATTAACTGTGTAGTAAATTGGGCTTCCACAATTTACTACACAGTAACACGGGAATAAGAAAGAACGCTCGAGAATTCAACTAATAGTTCTATTGAATTGTATCAAATTATCATAATATTTTAATGCTTTAATTTTCACTTGCACTAAACACTAATATAGTTTGGGCGGATTTGGGCGAGTTCACTCAATATAAGGGAGTTCACTAAACTAAAGGAGTTCACTAAATTGTTAGCATGACTATATAAATTCCAAAGTTTATGTAATTTAAATAAATAACCTCGTATAATTGAGAACTCAAAGAAAATTTAATATAGTTTGTAAACTTTATTGATTATTATATAAAATAAATTGATACTCAATGCGTTTTTCTTTTCTGAATGCTTCCATTCCATGTGGTTTTGTCTGTGTTTTCTCAATTCTGGATCGTAAACAGCTATCCGGCTCGAAGGACCAAAAAGTGTACGGATGTGTAATGATTCCAAATAAAATTTATAAAAAAAAATAACAAACTAGTGTGTTTAAAGTCTTATATTCTTGATATTTATTCACAAAAATTCTTAATTTTAATTCACAAAAAAATGATTGAAATTTTTGATTTGGCTGCTCTGCGGTCAAAAAGTAAGTGGATGAGAAAAATAAAGTTCAATAAAAATGTAACAGTTGAGCTTATCAGCAGTTAAAAGGGCGGTAATATAAATTCAAATAAATATGCTTAATACTTGTGCTACCAATTATTAGTTACACTCTGCAAACATAGAGCATTACTTAAAAGATCAACTATCGATAAAACAATTTTCTACATTATCATGGGTATAGATGACAATTATTAATGTCAAGGTTTGCAGACCAGCTGATTGCATTCAACATTTAAGATATGTGATTGATTTACATTAATTCATAAATAACTACATAATAACTTTAAATCTTACAGATAAATATAAGAAGTAAATTGGACTTAATTTCCACGAATGCCAGACAATAATTGCCCGATTCAACTAAATATAAGATAAGTTAATTTAAATTCATTTTGTTTACTAGTACATGTAACTATTTAATTATTGTTTTTCAGCTTCTGATCCTGAACATCCCGCGCCGCTTGGCTCACCATAGCCAGAAGGTAATATAAATATTTTGGTAACTGGCCTCTTTATTTCACCCAGTTTTGTTTTCATGACGACCACTCTGATTAGTCCATCCTGACCTGGAACTACCGATATAATACGACCCATGAGCCATCTTGTTGGTGGAACATCATTATCCATCACAACCACCAAATTCCCGATGCTTGGATTCATTGTGGGATACTTCTATTTGTGGCGTTGCTGTAATGTTAAGATATATTCCTTATGCCATCTCTGCCAAAATGGCTGGACCATCCTTTGAATGTGTTGCCAACGTGATAACCGGTTCTCTTTTAAAGGTAGCAAGTTGGGTTCTGGGATTAGATTTATAGGATGCCTAATTAACAAATGACCTGGTGTGAGCGGATCGAATTCATCAGCTGACATCTCACACAGTGGTCGTGAATTAAGGATCGCTTCTATTTCGACTAACGATGTCAACATTTCTTCATTTGTAAGCCGTGGTTCTTCAAGTACCCGCTTCATATAAAATTTAGTTGATTTAATGGCAGCCACCCATAAACCACCAAAATTAGGAGCAGCTGGAGGAATAAAATGCCATTCGACGTTGTTTAAGGTGATGTACCTCATAACTGTCTCATCTTTCAATATCAATTCGAAATTTCGTTGTAGTTCCTTTTGGGCACCAACAAAATTCGTCCCGTTGTCACTATATATGTGACTGCAAATGCCGCGTCGAGCATGGAATCGTCGCAGAGCCGCCAAGAAAGCTTCCGTCGTCATATCGCCGACTAATTCCAAATGTACCGCCTTGGTCGCATACACACAAAAAGTGCCAGATACGCTTTGATTATTTTGGCACCTCGCAATTTGGACGCGTTTATAAACGGCGGTCCTGCGTAATCTACACCCGTGGATAAGAATGGACGCTGCAATGTGACTCTGCATTGTGGTAATTGACCACCCATTAGTTGATGTTGTTGCTTTGCCTTCAATCTCACACATATACGCATCGCCCAATGACTGCTCGAATTTCATCCTTGCATCTGAGTATATGAAATTTCTGCTTCAAAGTAGACATTAAAAAGGTTTGGGCTGCATGGAAATCCTTAAGATGTTCCTCCCTTATAATTAATGTTGTCACTTGATGCCCTGCTGGTATAATGATTGGATATTTTTGATCAAACGTAACATTCGCGTTACACAATCTGCCTCCAACTCGTAATAAACCAAATTTGTCTAGAAAGGGAAAAAGTAACGTTAATTTTGAATTTTTACAAATTGGTTTGTTATTGGTGAGCGCATTTATTTCTGATGAGAAACTCTTCGACTGGACTCGTCGGATAATGAAATTGAATGCATCAATCTTGGCCTCGTTCTCAAATCTCAAAATCTCGAACTTCTCAACTGCCCTGGTCTTTGATTTTCTTCTAAACAGCATCAGAATTCTAGTAATGGTGAAGATGACTTTCGTGAATCTCGAACATCGGTCAATGGTGTAACATGACCATAGGTCATGGTGCTGAGAATTCGCTCAGGAAAACTCGAACAGAGAGAGATTGTTTATTCAGGGACTTCGGGACGGTCTATTTTAGCCGGCTTGAGCTCAGGGTAAGGGAGTGGGATTTCCCGAAGTATGAATAAACCTAGTTAAGACCGCGAAAGGAAAGAAAAGGAAATCGGGATTTAAATGGTGAAGAACAGGGTAGATAACCAGCCTCCCATAACATAAACTCCACTTACCTCATCTCGTTCACCCGCCGCCAGGTTCCGCTACTCAGCCCGTCATTTTAATTTTTCCACGTTTTTTTTTTTTAGATATTTTCTTAATTTCACTTCACTCACAAGAAAAAAGTAAGAAACAAAAAAAAAAATAAAAGAAAACAGTAGACTAAATTTGAAGTAACACTGTATTTATACAAAAATAAATTCAAAAAAAATTAAAAAAAAAAAAAATTACAAATTTCTACACTACCCATTACCCATCGTAATTTATTAAACAACCAAATAATCTAATTCTACACTACTTAAACTAATCTACTTAAAAAGTTTTGTTTTTCGAGAAAACCACTTATAATTGCTTGGCACTTTCAATGTTTCTTTTTGTCTTTAGTTTTATTTCGGGCCATTCACTCACAAAAAAAAATCTTCTTTTTATCACTAGATATAGGATATAGTATCTTATCGTTTATGTATCATTTTATTATAAGATATTCTCCATCACTCTCTTATAATTAGTAATTATTATTATTACCATTACTATTATTATTAAGTATTATTATTGATTATTATTATTATTAATTATTATTATTATTAATTATTATTATTATTAATTATTATTATTTATTATTATTACTATTAATTATAATTATTATTTATTATTATTACTATTAATTATAATTATCATTCATTATCATTATTTATTATAATTATTATTCATTATTATTATTTATTATAATTACTATCAATCATCGATATTTTTCAATTTTTATCTTCAATTTCTGATGTGCGATCGTCTTCCACCTTCGCCTTCTCTCCCAACTCTCTCGTCCAAGAAAAAAAAAACTCCACCTCCATCATCGTTTTCTTTTTCTTCCCGCGGTCATGGTTTCGCATCAAGCTTCGAAAAACTCGGTTTCGTGTGGTTTTCTCATTGGTTTCTCGAAATCTCGAATTTTGAGCCCTAATTCTAAGCTTAAAATAAAATACCTTAATTATTTCGGAGTTATAATATATATTTGATTCGGTTCGAATCTGTGCTAGCCAATCGGTTCTACATTAAGTTTGATATGTTGAACCGTAGATGGCAGCAACTATAGCTTAGATCTAAAAACCAATAACACACATCTATTACAAAAAAACAAATTGAAAAACAAATCCAAATGTCATTAGGTTACCATGAAAATAAACAAAATTGCCAGGAAAAAAAACAAAGATAAGCATAATGATATTTATAATTATTATTTAGTTTCATAATAATTTTGTTTATTTTAGATAAATATCAACACGGTTATGGAATGTAGTTATGAAGAGATTTCTTTTTCTGTTTCTTCCTGTTTTCTGGAGAATTTTTTTTTTTTTTTTATAGAAGCGAATTCGCTACAAATCGTGGTGACGTACCCACTGATCCCTGAGGTCTCATTATGCTGGGCCTAACAAAACAATTCAACGGTTGAATGAAAATGTGATTTTAAAAGATAGATGATAATTATATGTTATTCTGGTTTATGGAATTCAATTGACCAATTTTGAAATCATATGCGCACGTCTTTAAAATGAAAGATGCCGAGTGAACTTCCAGCATCGTTGACTACCTCACAAGAAACGTTCCCGATTAGTCGTGAAATTGAAGCTTTGAGGAACTTCGGTGCCAATTTCGCCGAATAGAAATCCGTAGCTTTGCTCTGTGTGAAATTCCTGACAAAGACTTTTTGTCCCACGTAGAATTTTGGTGGTCGACTTCTCAAATTATAGGGTGCATGCGATTTTATTTGTGCTTTAAATAAATTTTCTTTGACCTTTTCAGAAATAATTAATAATTCGTCGGGCTTTTCTTCAGGTTGCATATAATTTCCTGAGGTTGTAAAAACATCTCGAAGCAATTCATACACTGATCCGTGCATGATGGGATGCTGTCCGAAAACAAGTAGATGAGGGGCATACCCGGTAGATTCGTGGATGGTTCCGCGTATTGCCTGGGTAACGGCGTCAAGATTTGTATCCCACATTTTGTGGTCATCCTTGATATACGAGCGGATGCCCGCCAGTATTGTCCGATTGACTCGCTCTGATGAGTTACTTTGAGGTGAATATTTTGCCGTAAGTACATGCTGAACCCCGTATTTCTTGAACAACCTTTTGACTAAGGTGGAGGTAAATTGACGCCCATTGTCAGTCACAAGGCTCTCTGGAACGCCAAACAGAAAAAAAATACTTTTTTCAAGAAACTTGACAACCTCCTCGGCGGTTGCTTGCCGCACAGCTCGCGTGATCACGAATTTGGAATAGTGGTCTACTGCAATGAGGATGGCTGTATTTCCTGCTTTCGTTCGAGGATACGGTCCCAGAAAATCGACGTAAACCCTCTGCCATGGCCGAAATGTCATCGGGAATGAACTTAGTGGGGGTCTTAGCTGGTGATTTGGTGCCTTGCTGCATTTGCATAAATCACAGGAGGATATAAAATTACGAATGTCCTTCGTCATGCATGGCCAAAAATAATAACGTTTAACCAATTCTGTGGTTTTAGCGATACCCAAATGAGCTGCAGTTGGGGGTGTGTGAGCCGATTGTATTAATGCATTCCGAAGAGCTTCTGGTACAATTAACTTCCAACTGGGCACATCAAACTTCCCATCAGGGTTCAACGGATGGACATTTAGGAACAATTTCCCGTTAATTACCTTCAGGTTTGAGGGTTTCGAAGAAGATTCGACTTGATTTACTTGTTTTAAATAATCGGAGTCCTTAAAATGCACGGAATCAAGATCCACATGGACTGGATCCTCACCATCGCAGAGAGCAACTTGAGTTTTTACTAATTCGCCAGAGAGTTCGTCCATATATACTCGAGAGAGTGCGTCAGGAACACAATTCTGTGTCCCCTTTCTGTACTCAATCTCAAAATTGAACCCCTGCAACTTCAAGCTCCATCTCGCCAATCTACCGGTGAGGTCCTTCTGCGACATCAACCATGTGAGACTCGCGTGATCGGTTATCACTGTGAAAGGTAAACCTTCCACATATGACCGAAATTTTTTAATGGCCAACACCGCACCCAAGCATTCTAGCTCTGTCACACTGTAGTTTCGTTGAGCTCCGTTGAGCTTGTGAGACATGAACTCTATGGGCGTGTCTTGGCCATCCTCCGTCTTTTGAAACAGAACGGCTCCGACTCCCGTTGAACTAGCGTCACACTGTATGTAAAAGTGTTTATTGAAATCAGCCGTGTTCAGCACAGGGGCGGTGGTAAGGGCTGATTTCAATAAATCAAAAGCGTTTTGGGCTGATTCGGACCAAACAAATTTTTGGTTCTTTTTCAATAAGTTCGTCAGTGGCGTTGAAATTGACGAATATTGGTCGAGAAAGCGTCTATACCAGCCACAAATACCCAGAAACCTCCTTACCTGACGTACCGTTTTTGGCACCGGATAATCCACAATTGCCTTCACCTTATCCGGATTGGGGCGTAAAGTACCCCCACCAACTACATAACCAAGATACTCGATCTCTCTCAGTAAAAATTTACTTTTGTCCACATTAATAGTAAGCCCTGCAGCAGCTAACCGAGATGCTACATCGGTTAGAAGTGACAGGTGCTCCTCTAATGTTGGCGTTGTAATGAGCAGATCATCGAGGTATACGAATACTCGATCATGCAGATGGTGTGGGATAACTTTATGCATCAATCGGCACAAGGTTTGCGGCGCATTGCAAAGTCCGAATGGCATAACAGTAAAATGGTATAGCGGGCGTCCTGGCACAGTGAAAGCTGTCTTCTCCATAGACTCTGAATCTAAGGGAATCTGCCAGAACGCATCCTTTAAGTCAAGACTAGACATGAACTGAGATTTGTCTAGTCGACTTAGTAAACCATCGATTAAAGGTAAGGGGTAGGCATCTTTCCTTGTAACGCTATTCAATTTACGGGCGTCTAAGCAAAGTCGAACCTTCCCGTTAGATTTTCTGACTAGGGCCATTGGGGAACACCAAGGACTTGTACTCTCTTGGATAACACCGAGGGACAACATGCGATCTAATTCTGCATACATCTCTTTTTGGACCGCGGGTGACACAGCGAAGAACCGCTGTTTAATGGGACTTGCATCACCAGTGTCGATTCGGTGTGTGGCCAGAGATGTTCGACCAAGCCCTAGCTCTGCAGAACTCGGGAACTGGTTTATTATTTCTTGAACTCGCTTTAGCTGAGGACTTGTCAGATCGTGAACTTTTAGATGTGGATTTGATCGCGAATTTGATTGTTTACTTGTCATCTCCTCAATCTGTATTGGTCTCAGACCAAATAAGGTCCAAAAGTCATATCCTAGATATAACTCTTACTGTAGCTCGGGAACTAAGAAGAGCTGCATGGTCAAAGTTTTTCCGCTATAGACTATTTCTACGTTCACGTAGCCTAGCACTGACTGTTTGGTTCCGTCAGCCGTTTGAACAGAAGCACTTAGGGGATATAATTTTAAACCGTGATTTTTAATAAAATCAAGACAACCTTTCCCTAAGGCACTAATTGAGGCACCGCTATCTAGCAATCCGCAAATGTCAGTTTCACATATAGTGATGGTGGCATACGGGCGATTGTCAATGGGAAAAGCTGAGTTCACGGAGGAAAAATTAGCTTTTGCTAATTTGTGACGTAATTTCCTCTTATGACGAAAATATTTAATTGACCGAGATTTATGACGATAGGCCGAAGAAAGATAATTATTAGGAGTTAAGTTATTGATTGGTAAAAGTGAAACAGGTTGTGTGTCTATTTGTGGTGGCGTAACCGAGCGTAAAACTCGGGGTCGGTATTCGTTGCCGCCTCCACAATATTTTGTCTGGGAGGTGGAAGAGTTGTCTGTTGGAAATAAGGATTCCCAGTGATCCTCATTTCCGTCTGCGAGTTTACCGATCTCCAGTTACAATTTACACATCCTGTAGTGTTGTTTTGCATAGGATGGCCACAATTCGAACAGAACCGGGAATTACTCCTATTGGCTATCGGTGGTTGGATATTCTGCGGGGCGAAGATCTGCTGGGGAGTAATGCCTGCTTGAACTGGGACTGGACGAGCGATGAGATTATCTGGATGAGCATACAAATTTGCCTCGGGTGAATGGGCGATAATTTCATGTACAGCCCGGGAAAATCCAGGACCCATAGCTACTTCTGGGTTATATCCCATGCCCTTCCACGCTTCCTCAATGGACACGCATCGATTTACCATCAAGGGTACAGAAGCAAACACTTCTCCTGCAACAGCCACACGAAGTCCGGGGCGCATGTTTTTTTTTAAAATGTCCGTGAGTTCGGTTTCAGTCAACGGAGTTCGCAGAGGCTGCGCTAGACTTAGTATCTGATAATAGAAATCGACGAACGATTCTTTTATCTTTTGTTTACGTTGGTCCAAAGAATTTTTAATATCCGAATCACTTCGACGATCTTGAAATCGGTGCAAAAATCCGTCTTTTAACTGGTTCCATCCACAATGTGGATGCTGCTCGAGTATGAGCCAATAGTGTTCACGAGCGATACCCTCCAATAATGGACCAATATTGTAAACAAGTGATTCCTTTGGTACACCATGCGTTTCGGCCATTAACTCCACTCTGAAGAAAAATCTCTCCACAGGCGTGCTACTCGCAGTTCCATCAAATGAGATGTTCCATTTGTGAATATCATACCTTGTCTGTTGAGGTACTGGAATCATCTGAATAGGCATTGGTAGTGGCGTTTGGACTGGATTCACGTTCTGTGGATGCATGTAATTAGGATACGGCATCCGATTATAATTGTCTGGCCAAGGGATAGGGTAGTTTATGCCTCTTGATGGCTGTTTGCCAGATGGAGCCATTTGGGATGGATCCGAAGCAATAGGTTTGAATGCATCCTGTGACATTATGGGCACTTGTGTTGCTGAAGTTAATTTAGCTTGATTATGGGGTGATGCATTGGTTTGAAAATGGACATGTTGAGGTAAAACCGAAGGAGCAAGAAGTTTTAGATTGTCTAATTGATGTTGCCTTGGATGTCGATTTTCATTCCCGATTTCCCGTTGCTTAGAATTAAGCGCATAAGATGGGCCTGGTCGAGCACTCGATACATCTACTGCGTACTTAGATTTAAAGGTTGGTGACACTTCTTTTCTCCCGGCTGGAGGTTGGCGACTTGAATCCCGTTCAGACTGAGACTGCTGATCTTCGTCATCCGAAGAACGATTGGCTTTCTTACCTGAGTCATCTTGGAGATGAATGGAATTAAGTTTATCCAAAGACTTATCAAGATTCGGGGGTGTCTCTTTTAAGTTAGCCACCAGCTCCAGTAAAGACTGGCAAGAAGTCATTAACGTTCCAACCGAACGAGCAACACTTTTGGAGGCTGAAATTCGGGATATTCGCTGCTGGACGTGGAGAAGACGAGAAGTTAAACACGAGAGGTTTTCAAGAACTTGATCAGGTTCAGACGCTATTCTTGTTTTAAGTTCTGCATGGATCGCTTTCAACTTATCGCAGCAAGAAGCCGTTTCTCGCTGAGGAGTTTTTAGGGCTCGCAGGTGAGCACGAGTTGGTAATTCGTTAGGGTCCACGCTTTCCTTATCAAAATGGTTCTGTAATTCCACAAAGAGAGAAGCCATAGGTCCTTTAAGTCCTCTAACTTCGCATTCAATTGCGAACTCGTCTGATTCCAACTCTTGGCAATTTATTAACGTTTCCATTATAAAACAAAACGGTAACTAAAATAAACTATGATTGGATATGATTTCAAAATGGTTCGGATGAATTTTATAAAAAAAAATTATTGTAATATAAATAATTGGACCACGATGAAATCCTCAGTGGAAAGTAGGTATCAACAAGTGGAAAAGTTATACTTGAAGTTCAAAATTAGAAATATGACGCGTTTATGCAAAAAAAAAAAATGATAAATTTAAATGATTATGTTATGTGAAAACCACGTTGAAAATAATTAGTTAAATAGCTAAAAAAAAATGTAAATTATTTATATTGGTTATGTTAGCGGGGTGAGATGAGATAAGCGGGTACGGTCAGTTCAGCTACTGATCCTTGGTACGACTGGGGCTGGTATCTGTAAAATTCTTAAATTTAGGAAAGGATAGGAGAGTGGATTAAAAAGAGGTTAAAAAGGAATACGGAATAAATTACTAAGCTTTCAAATTATACACCAAAATCAACAAACTTAATTAGAATAAGGTGTGTTTGAAAGCCGAGGTACGAAAATCGGTATATATTTTTGCTTCTGTGCTAACATGGTGGTCACACAAGGAGTAGAATACCCACGCGAGCGTGCAAAAATATACTTTACGTATCATGCCGGGGTTGATGATGTAAGAACTCACACTGGAATCAACATAATACAATAGAGCCTGTGTGGTTACGTCATCAATTCCGATCAGAAAAAAAAAGTTTAACAAATTTGTAATAAACGGAAAGCCACGTGTTTTCCGACAATGGATCAACCACGGATGAGATCGCATTGTGCACGTGTTAAAAAAACGGAGGAAGAGGGAATAGGGATAAGGAAAGAAATGGATAGATAGGGAATAGCCTATACGTAGCTTGGGCGCCACTGTAACATGACCATAGGTCATGGTGCTGAGAATTCGCTCAGGAAAACTCGAACAGAGAGAGATTGTTTATTCAGGGACTTCGGGACGGTCTATTTTAGCCGGCTTGAGCTCAGGGTAAGGGAGTGGGATTTCCCGAAGTATGAATAAACCTAGTTAAGACCGCGAAAGGAAAGAAAAGGAAATCGGGATTTAAATGGTGAAGAACAGGGTAGATAACCAGCCTCCCATAACATAAACTCCACTTACCTCATCTCGTTCACCCGCCGCCAGGTTCCGCTACTCAGCCCGTCATTTTAATTTTTCCACGTTTTTTTTTTTTAGATATTTTCTTAATTTCACTTCACTCACAAGAAAAAAGTAAGAAACAAAAAAAAAAATAAAAGAAAACAGTAGACTAAATTTGAAGTAACACTGTATTTATACAAAAATAAATTCAAAAAAAATTAAAAAAAAAAAAAATTACAAATTTCTACACTACCCATTACCCATCGTAATTTATTAAACAACCAAATAATCTAATTCTACACTACTTAAACTAATCTACTTAAAAAGTTTTGTTTTTCGAGAAAACCACTTATAATTGCTTGGCACTTTCAATGTTTCTTTTTGTCTTTAGTTTTATTTCGGGCCATTCACTCACAAAAAAAAATCTTCTTTTTATCACTAGATATAGGATATAGTATCTTATCGTTTATGTATCATTTTATTATAAGATATTCTCCATCACTCTCTTATAATTAGTAATTATTATTATTACCATTACTATTATTATTAAGTATTATTATTGATTATTATTATTATTAATTATTATTATTATTAATTATTATTATTATTAATTATTATTATTTATTATTATTACTATTAATTATAATTATTATTTATTATTATTACTATTAATTATAATTATCATTCATTATCATTATTTATTATAATTATTATTCATTATTATTATTTATTATAATTACTATCAATCATCGATATTTTTCAATTTTTATCTTCAATTTCTGATGTGCGATCGTCTTCCACCTTCGCCTTCTCTCCCAACTCTCTCGTCCAAGAAAAAAAAAACTCCACCTCCATCATCGTTTTCTTTTTCTTCCCGCGGTCATGGTTTCGCATCAAGCTTCGAAAAACTCGGTTTCGTGTGGTTTTCTCATTGGTTTCTCGAAATCTCGAATTTTGAGCCCTAATTCTAAGCTTAAAATAAAATACCTTAATTATTTCGGAGTTATAATATATATTTGATTCGGTTCGAATCTGTGCTAGCCAATCGGTTCTACATTAAGTTTGATATGTTGAACCGTAGATGGCAGCAACTATAGCTTAGATCTAAAAACCAATAACACACATCTATTACAAAAAAACAAATTGAAAAACAAATCCAAATGTCATTAGGTTACCATGAAAATAAACAAAATTGCCAGGAAAAAAAACAAAGATAAGCATAATGATATTTATAATTATTATTTAGTTTCATAATAATTTTGTTTATTTTAGATAAATATCAACACGGTTATGGAATGTAGTTATGAAGAGATTTCTTTTTCTGTTTCTTCCTGTTTTCTGGAGAATTTTTTTTTTTTTTTTATAGAAGCGAATTCGCTACAATGGGTCTAAACACCCAATCGCTCTGCCATATTCAATTGTGTTGCTCAACACCACTGCATTAATCTTTTGCTCTCTCAATACCGCTTCTGATAGATCATTCTTTAACCTTGTTTGAATTGGCCATTCTTCTTCGACTTTCTTCAACCAATACGGACCATTCCACCATAACTCGTTATTTAGCAACTCCTCCGGAAATATCCCTTTCGAAGCACAGTCAGCTGGGTTATCGTTTGAGGATACATGGCTCCATTGACTTCGATTTGTATGCTGCAAGATAAATGATACACGATTTGCCACATACGTCTACCATCTCCGTGGACATGATGATAACCAACTGAGCACAATCGTGGAATCTGTCCACAAACGATAGGTTCTAATGACTTGGCCCTTAAATATTTCCAGCACGGACATTAATAATTTTGTCAGTAATGTAGCGGCACACAGTTCAAGGCGTGGAATGCTGATCGATTTCAATGGAGCCACCTTAGTTTTTGCTGTAACTATATTGGTCTTCTACTCATCTTTAGTCTTTACCCTGCTATAAATAACTGCAGCATATGCCAGTTCAGAGGCATCCGCAAATCCGTGCAATTCTATTTCTCCCTCTGTGAACAACCACCTATTGATTCTGATGTCCTCTAGTCGCTTTAAGTTGATTCTTATCGCTTCGTACTCTTGATACACTGGGTCCGGTAGAAGTTCATCCCAATCGATTCCTATTAGCCACAATTTCTGAAAGATGATCTTTATTTTGATTACTGTCGGTGATAACCAACCTATGGGGTCAAAAATCTTTGAAGTCTTGGATAGCATATATCGTTTGGTTAGTTTATGAACTTCTAATTTAAATTTAAATTGGAAACAATCTGTTTTGGTGGAGTACCTCACTCCAAGTATTGAAATAACTTGTGACCCGTCTACAATATCCAAAATTGTGGAGGCTCGATTTATTTCAGGAATGTTACGCACAAGTTCTTCACAATAAGATGCCCACTTCCGAAGATTGAATCCTCCCTAGTTCATTAAGGTTATTTGGTCTTGAACTATGACTTTAGCATCCTTTAGGTTGCTCGTACCTGACATGAGGTCATCGACATAAAAATCTCGTTTTACTATTTTGGTGGCTTCTGGATAGTCTTGCTCATAATCAGAAGCAAGTTGGTTTAGCGTTTGCGTCGCTAAAAACGGAGCTGATGACGTGCCATATGTTACAGTAAGAAGCATGTATACGTTTAATTCTTCAGATGGCTTCTTTCTCCATACAATTTTTTGGTAGTCGCTATCTACTCGGTTAACCCAAATTTGCCGATACATCTTTTCGATGTCAGCCGTGAAAATAATCTTGTGAGTTCGAAATCTTAATAAAAGCTCGAACAGACTTGATTGCACCTGCGGCCGTACTGCTTATTGGTCATTCAGCAAGTTTCAATACAAAATTTTTCTTCGTCTGTGTATGGAACAGTATTCTTGATTTCTTCGAGCTCCCAAAATTTTCGAAGAGTCGAGTCAACATCAACGTGTAGGTTTACTGGGAATGGTTTAGCACCTTCAGTTAGCATTGGCGTTCCTGCTATGATCCATCCAAGTCTCGTATTGTGTGCTTTTAGCCTGGAGTTGGGAATGTACTTTTTGCCATCATACAGTAGCTAAAAAAATATGTCACTGCCTAAAAGGATATATATTCTTTTGGTTTTGTAGAAATTTGGATCGGCGAGTTTCAACGTGTCCAAACTTCGTAGATCGTCCAATCCTGTCATTGATGGTTGATATGATGATATCTTTGGTACTATCAGAACTTTTGCTGTGGTCCTATAACTATCATTCTGGAATCTAGATTTATTGCGTATGCTTGACATGCCCTTTGAAATTCCTGACGTAGCATCGTTTAATCCTTGAATCTAGATTCGACCATTTTCTCTTTTTAAACCGAGACGCTGAAAACAGTCTTCCGTTACGAAAGATGTCTGTGATCCGGAGTCCAAAAGCGCACGACACCATTCCCAGTCTCCATTATGACGTTCTATTTCCAGTTGTACTGTAGGAAGAATTGTGTTATTAATTAAATTGGCATGACTACACGTCGTTTGCTCGGAGGTACTTGCAGGGGTTTCTAAATGCAAAATTTCATGATTCGTTTTCTGGCACAAATTGCATCTTCGTCTCGATTTGCATTGATAGACCAAATGATTAATTTGTAGACAATTGTAATCTCTTTTTTGCTGAATTTCCAGTTCTGAAAATTTAGGACACTCAGGTAAATTGTGACCATTACCACAAAATGCACAATTTACTGCGACTGCTGTGTGCATTGCTTTTAAATGTTGTGATTGTTTTGTAACGGTTCGGTTTCCACGGGGTTCATGCTTGATTCATTGTAGGGAATCCATTCGTTTCGTTAACACTGATAACAAATTTCCCATTGTAGGATATTCCAGCTCTGTAGTCTCCAATTTCCATATTTGCCTCGTTTCGGGATCCATTTTCTGGGTAGCTATGTAAATGAGCCATGGATCTCGACTCTCTGCTTCCGTACCAAGTGCATTAAGCCCACGTATCACTTCATCGCACGTATCGTGTAAACGTGTAATGGATTGGGCTGTTGCTTGATTTACATTTGGTTGATCGAAAAACGTTTGAACAAATGACTCTACAATGTATCGCTTTTTATCATACCGTTTACACAATTTTTGGTATGCCTCAATGTTATTAGCATCATTTATTGGAAAGTGACGAACGAGTGCTAATGCTTCGTCCGTTAGATGTCCTTTAAGTAGCTGGAATTTTTGCGCAGGCGACAGGTTGGAATTTTCATGTACCGTTTAACCAAACAGGTCAAAGAACGATTGCCATTCCTTAAAATTCCCATTAAAGGGGGGAATAGTAATTCGTGGTAAACGAAAATCGATAGATGCGGATTGTGACATGTTAAGCGTTTCATCTAAATTTGGCACGGGTGGACCCACATTACTTTTACGTATAGCTGCTTGTAATTTGGGGACAATGCTATAATACTGATCGTCGATGGTTTCGATGTCAGTTTCTACTACATCAGATATTTCGATCATTTGATGTTCGATATCTACGAAATCTTTGTACAATAGATGGATTTTTTCTAATCTGACTGTTAATTCGTCTACACTCATGTCATCCTTAATTGTACGAACAAAGTTTTCAAGTCTGGTAATTTGACCTTTAACATATGTTCTTTTACCTTTCAGGGCTTCCACACAGGAAATTTACTGTGTAGTAAATTGGGCTTCCACAATTTACTACACAGTAACACGGGAATAAGAAAGAACGCTCGAGAATTCAACTAATAGTTCTATTGAATTGTCAGTAGCGGTCCGTGGGTTTCAAACATGGGTGGGCAAAATTATATAAAACTTCGTGAAAAATTAAATTAAAAATAGAAGTGTTATCGATACAGAACTCTGCCATTAAAATTGTCTATTTCATTGATCAGAGTTCTTTAATTGAATATACTGCTAATTTCTTCAATCATTCGTCCCTCATTGTGCTTCTTTAATAAGATTTTACAGTTTTCAGCGTTTAAAAAACATAGTTTTGATACTGCGGTCGACATCGGTATGGTTATTATTATTATCGAAAGGCGAATAACTTCTTCGAGCATTTTTTCTAAATTGTTATTATAAATAGTTTTGACTAGCTCACAAATAGTTTTGCGGGCTGAAAAATCATTGTTTGCTGATAAACTACTTGTAGTTTAGATTTCAAGAGTGCTTTATCTAAAAATGGATATAAATTGGCTTTTGTATTTAGCAGCTGGTAAGAAGAGTTTAAAGCATAAAGCTTAATCTTTGTGCAATCTTAAAGTACTGATTACTAAATATTCTGCGTTGCTAAACCTATCGTTAACAAGCTCTCGTATTACGTTATACGCTTCTTTTAAAATAAATTTAATTGTTTAATGAGAAAAAAATCTTTCAAACGTAATAAACTTTAAATCGTTTAATAATAAAATAAAACCACACGCTTCGCGAATCGTTCTTGTATCCGAAGTTGTGCCGTTCTGAATGGTTGCCATGCAATTTTTTTATCTCTTCCACTTTTTCATACACTACGTTAATTGTACGACTGGAAATTCCCGAGATGAAATTTGGTCGTGGTAGCTTTTTGTCACAGATTTGCAATAACTTACTTATTTTTTAAGAGATACAAAAAAAAAGATGATATCCCATATAAATTGGCAAAAAATACGCAGTTCTGATATTTTTTGGCGCACACGGCCTGAAGGACTAAATTTGAAACATAACAGTAGACAAAATATACGTTAGGAAAATCCAGTTTTAATATGATTTGCACTCCACCTTTATTTCCACTCATAACTGTAACACCGTCGTAAGTTTGAGCATTATTTTTGTCACTGGTCTTCTATTTGTACACCTTATCCATTAGCTGAACGATCTTGGATTTCTACAAAAGAAATAAATCTTTAGACGACTTCTCCTGTTTAAATACGTTCTTTAGAAACTAATCAAAATATAAACACAAGTTAACTTTTCTTTGAGACATCAGTAGTTTCTGCTTGAATGGAAATGTAAAGAATATCTTGAATTTCTGCATAAACGAAGTCGTTATTTACGGTATTAATACATTTGAGAACATCATTTTGAATGTGCTTGAA
This sequence comes from Tipula lateralis, assembly GCA_963932295.1. Classification (NCBI taxonomy): domain Eukaryota; kingdom Metazoa; phylum Arthropoda; class Insecta; order Diptera; family Tipulidae; genus Tipula; species Tipula lateralis. Next base: position 6,201,085 of record OZ010739.1, on the reverse strand, counting down.
AATTCCGTTAAAAATTGGAGTACTAGCATAATATGCTTTTAAAGTAACCTAATTTCTGCAAAATGATTCGAATATGGCTCTGAACACTCCCAGTCGATCTGAATCAGTTTTTTCATTATGGCCACATAAGGTCAATTCGCAACTGCACAAATTTTAACAACTTACCGATATCATATTTACAATCTATAATTATATAAAATCACGTAAGTTGAGGGAATCTAGTATTATTTAAAAGCAGCAAAAGTCAACATATAAACCAAATTAAAAAACATTTTTTCTATTTCTTCTCACCTTAAAATTAGTTCCTATGTTAAAAGGGAGAGAGACAAAATTATACCAGCAAGTGATTTTCGTCATTTGCCCACTATTCTTGTATAAAACCAAACTGAGAGACGATATTACCATGGTATTTGGTTTAATAAAATCGTAAAGCTGAGAGAGAAATAATGCATATTAATACTCAAATATGTAGCACTTTGCGATTTGCCTAATGAGAGTTTATAGACAAAATCCAAATATAAAATGCAAATAGAAGAGGAAATGCATACGTATGTATATTTTTGAGAGAAATAGAGATGAAATGAACCATTTTTTGCATTTTACTTTATTTACTCGTATATGTGTGTATTAGATATATATGCATGTATAACGAATATTTTACTTTAGAACGTTTTAACATGATTTTTTGAACAGGTTACAAACAATATGCGCGTAAATTTAAAACCAATCTTGTGAATCTATGGTAAACGATTCTTAAACTATAATTTGTTTGATCTTGATAGAAGTCTAGTAAATGGTAAAGGTGGGCACTGCCCACCTTGCCCATTATGACGGACCGCGCCTGTGAATTGTATCAAATTATCATAATATTTTAATGCTTTAATTTTCACATGCACTAAACACTAATATAGTTTGGGCGGATTTGGGCGAGTTCACTCAATATAAGGGAGTTCACTAAACTAAAGGAGTTCACTAAATTGTTAGCATGACTATATAAATTCCAAAGTTTATGTAATTTAAATAAATAACCTCGTATAATTGAGAACTCAAAGAAAATTTAATATAGTTTGTAAACTTTATTGATTATTATATAAAATAAATTGATACTCAATGCGTTTTTCTTTTCTGAATGCTTCCATTCCATGTGGTTTTGTCTGTGTTTTCTCAATTCTGGATCGTAAACAGCTATCCGGCTCGAAGGACCAAAAAGTGTACGGATGTGTTATGATTCCAAATAAAATTTATAAAAAAAAACTAACAAACTAGTGTGTTTAAAGTCTTATATTCTTGATATTTATTCACAAAAATTCTTAATTTTAATTCACAAAAAAATGATTGAAATTTTTGATTTGGCTGCTCTGCGGTCAAAAAGTAAGTGGATGAGCAAAATAAAGTTCAATAAAAATGTAACAGTTGAGCTTATCAGCAGTTAAAAGGGCGGTAATATAAATTCAAATAAATATGCTTAATACTTGTGCTACCAATTATTAGTTACACTCTGCAAACATAGAGCATTACTTAAAAGATCAACTATCGATAAAACAATTTTCTACATTATCATGGGTATAGATGACAATTATTAATGTCAAGGTTTGCAGACCAGCTGATTGCATTCAACATTTAAGATAAGTGATTGATTTACATTAATTCATAAATAACTACATAATAACTTTAAATCTTACAGATAAATATAAGAAGTAAATTGGACTTAATTTCCACGAATGCCAGACAATAATTGCCCGATTCAACTAAATATAAGATAAGTTAATTTAAATTCATTTTGTTTACTTGTACATGTAACTATTTAATTATTGTTTTTCAGCTTCTGATCCTGAACAAGTGGCGTACATGGAGATTTACATATATGAAAAAACATCCTCGGCGGATATTAGAATATTATATTGGTAAGTGTTCAATTATTTTAAGCTTGTAAGTTTTGTTAGCTTTAAACTATTTTTATATTCTTTTTCTTGCAAGATAACATAAAACGGCTAATATTGAATGCAGCTTGCGTTTAAACTAATGTACAACGTCTGATATGTCCGAAGAAGAAAACAAAAATCAAACAATAAAAATGTATGCTGGCATTTCAAAATCTCCGATAAATTATAATAAAATATTCGATCAAAATGAAGAGGATCTTCAAGAATTAGCGAAAATGTTTTTATTTATGAAATGTGTTGTGTATATTATGAACTATTAAATTTTTAATTTTAATTAAATAAATGTTATTGACATATATAAATATATAAAATGAAATATATAAAATTTGTTCTGTATAATTCTTTCCACGTAATTCAACCATAATGTCTATTCTATAATTGACCTGAGCGTCAAAACTTATTTGTCTATGTAAGACGAAGGTTTGTATACTGTGTGTAGGATAAGATGACTAATACACAAACGGAATTAAAGTCAATAGTATAACACGCCTTTAAGACTAAGTTTTGTTTACTAGTTATTAATGATAAAGTGATTTATTCTATAGTCAAGGTCTATTGTGGGACACGTTATTGGCCTGCTTTTCATATATCCTCGTAGCTGACTTATTAATACATTTAAGTGACTTCGTTTTTCGACGAGAGTTTTAAAAAATTTCCTAATCTCTCGGCGAATAATCGACTTGTGGTTTACCTGGATGGTAAATTACGTTCACAATTTCTAATTGGATTTAAGTTGATTTAGTACTAATTCTTATTGATATTATTTATATGATTTATTTTAGGTTGGTTTCTTTGGTGGTTTGTTTCTTCGATCAATTGGAATCCTATTTTATATTATATTTGTTTTCAATTTAAATGCAATTCTGAATTTGATTTGATATACATGCAATATTCGTATGACTATACATATAATTCCTTTTTTATAGAATATTGAAGGATTATAATATAACATATTCAACTTAAAGTATTTGGTGCCGTGTGATTTATGATAATTATATCAATTTTATGTTGCTTAGTTTATTTAAATTTTTTGTTATGTTTGATTATAAAATATTTAAATAATAATTCATAAAGTTCGAAAACATATTTTTTTATTTGGACGACATGTATATTGGATTAAAAAAAATTTAATTTCATAACAGTTTACTTTCTGCACTAATACCAACGCAATCAATCAGAATCGAGTTGGATCACGAATAATCCAATTGGATTTGTATATCTGTAGAAAAATCTGTAGATAACTTCACACGCATAAAGTTATTACTAAATCCATATTTTTTTATTGACTGTTGTTACTATTATTAATTTTTTAAGATTTTGACTTTTTGGCACACATCTTACTTTGCTTTTCGGATAGGCTTATCTGTATATTATAACCCTGTTTAGTGGTTTGAAAAGCTAATGGGGTTTACATATGGAAGTTGAGTTTATATCGGGTTTTTCAATAAGACCACTTCAACTTTTTTTTTGAATAAAACACAAACTGTTCGCCTTTTGAACATTTTTTTTTTTAACGAATTTGAACATAAACATTTAAGTCTGAAACTCGATTTCTTTTGCATGACCACCGCGTGCACGTTTTACGAAGTCCAATCTTTGAACCTAATTTTCGACCGCTCTTTCGCATAAATCGGCCAAAATTCCAGCAATTTCACGTTCAATAATGGCTCTGAGCTCTTGCAACGACGCCGGCTTTTTGGCATAGACCAATGACTTCACATAACCCCAAAGAAAATAATCTAGACATGTCAAATCACACGAGCGTGGTGGCCACTGGAGGGCCCATTTCGTGAAATAACACGATCATCGAACTTAGTCTTCAATAACGCGATTGTATCGTGCGCTGTGTGGCATGTGGCCCCGTCCTGTTGAAATCACATGTCATCATGAATCACGTGTGGGTTGCTTCCTGTCCAGTAACGCATATTTTGCTTGTTGACTAATCCATTTAGCCAAAAGTGAGCCTCATCGCTGAAGTTGATTTTTCGGTGAAAATTTGTATGATTTTCGATTTGCTCTTGCGCCCAATTCACGGATCGGCGTCGCTTCAAATGGTCAAACGGATTTAGTTGTTGTATCAGCTTGATCTTATACGGATGTAGGCCAAGACCTTTACGTAAAATTTGCCACAATGATGTCACAGAATTGTTGCGAACGTCGTGTGAGCGACACATTCGCGTCTTCTTGAACGGAAACCCTGGTGGCTGCGATATTTTGAACACTTCTAGCACTTCTTGCTCTCGAGAGCACCGGAACATTATGTAGCGAAAACGTACTCAAATTTTGCCACTATACGGTCGATTGTCGAACGGGCTGGCTTGTTATTGGACCGTAAAATGGCCGTAATGCTCTTGAAATAGCAGCAACAGAACGATTATTTTGATAAAAAATTTGCACGATTTGCAATCGCTGTTCACGTGTGTTGCGTTCCATGATGAAATGTGTACTAATGAAGTTTCTAAATGACAAAAGAACAATAAAATATATGGCGTCGTTCGCCGTCCCTATCGGAAAAAAGGTGAAGCGCACTTGTTGAAACACCCGTTATTAAATCCATAAATTTTTTACTATATGAATATCTAAGAAAATTCCTATTTTAAGCTAACATTAACATATAATATTATAAAATATAAATACATAAACATATTATAAAAACATATCATTTTTATAGTTTGTGTATTGCTTTAAAATAAAACGTTATATGGTTTTTTGAAGTTTTGTGAAATTCTAAATACATGAATAAGTTTTCAAATAAACGACAATTTACAGTTTTTAATTTTTGTGAGTGATTCAAAGAACCAATTTATGTGAAACAAGTAATATAGTGTTTGGTGTGGGTATAATTTTAAACGGTTGTTTAATTTAAATTTGTGTATCAAACATTTGTATTAAAGAAATCATTAACTGTTGAGTATCAGTGTATTAAAAGTATCAGTGGTTTACATATGAGGACAAACAGGCTCGGCCTATAAAAGTTATGGCAAGAGGTTTGCATCACACTTGCTCAACTCAAGAAATAATGGAAGACTTACATAATAAAGGCCTTCAAATACTAGATGCTGTGAATATTGTTAAAAAAGAGAGAACAGAAAACCAGGAAGGAAACTCAACTCTCAGTAAAAGGGGAAATACTCTTATTATGCTGGTATTTGATAACAAATAGAATGTTCAAAACATTTATGGCATAAAATCAATTCTTCACATGAAGGTCAAAATTGAACCAATGAGGATAACCAATACACGCATACCCCAATGCAAGAAATGTCAGGGATTTTATCACACCCAAAGATATTGCAGCCGTGATTCGAGATGTGTAAAATGCTCAGGTAAACATATTACCCAGGCATGTACAATTGCGAGAGATGTGCCAGCTAAGTGTATAAATTGTAAGGGTCAACATCCGGCCAATTATCGAGGCTGTGAGGTTGCTAAACAACTACAAAAATTAAGAGATACATCACGAAAACAAACACAAAATCATGAAATTCGAAGGATTCAAACCTCAAATCAGATGGATCAAAATCCACAACCAAGCAACGCAGGGCAAAGAAGAACATTTGCTCAGATAGTGAAAGGCTTAGGTTCAACCAAATATATGGGCTCTGAAAATAACCGAATTATGAAAAACGTTATGTACAGCATTACAGCTATTACAAAGCGACTAGATGACCAAAGTAATCTGAACAACATGACATTTGATCAACTGAAGAAAATGCAACTCCCACAACGTAATCCGATAAAAAATGTTAAGTAAGAACTCAACTTTCAGAATAGCAATCTGGAATGCGTATGAGCTTATTCCAGAAATATATATATTTCAGAAATCATATTTTTAAATACAGAAAAAATCGACATTTTTCTAATATCCGAAAGCCATTTTGTTAAATCTTCATTTGTTAAAATCCAGGGTAATATCTTATATCCTTCCATCCATCCAGCGGAAAGAGCAAGAGGTGATTCGGCATTACGAATAAAAGAACAAATAAAACACTATGTAGAAACAAAAATCGAAGAAGAATCAATGCAAGTCGCTTCTGTAAGGGTTCACATTAAACACAGACAGCTTACTATCTCTGCAATATACTGTCCTCCCCGGCATAACTTGAAAAGGGAGGACTACATTAAACTATTTAAATCACTAGGACGTGATTTTATTATTGGAGGTGACTTTAATGTGAAAAACACCTATTGGGGATCTAGACTTACGAGTTCAAAGGGTGAAGAATTGTATCAAGCAGGTCAGACATCAAAATGTGAATTTTACTCTGGTGGTTCCCCAACAGTGACGAAGCTAAGATACCGGACCTAATAGACTTTTAATTAGCAAGAGGTATATCGCAGAACTACATTCACATTGAAAGCAGCAATTTCCTAGTATCGGATCACTCACCCGGGTATCATGACAGTCAGTGAAACGATAATTCAAAGGGATCTCTTTCGTAAATTAATGGAGGAGAAAATCAATCTTCAGGTACCGATAAGAAATTCTCGACAGTTGGAAGACGAATTGGAACAACTCAATGAAGTAATTCACTATGCTGGTACTTGGTGGCAAGTACCCCCACTTTACAAAATACGCTTAACGTATTGAAGAAAGCGTATTGCTTTACGCTTAACTTATTGAAAAAAGCGTATTGCTTTATGTAAATTTGAATGTAATTGTAAATCCGAGGTTGTTGCTTGTATCTTGTAGTAATCTACAAGGCCGGTTTCAATCTGATGATGATGGCCGTGTTATCGAAAAGATCAATTCTATCTCATCAGGCATATGCTACTGGACTTGATGTTCATACTATGCGATTCGTATATATACGTTAGTTGTGATGCGACAGTACTAGTGAATTACAAGAACTTAACTCGAAATATATATATTTTTTTTATCAATCAATTGTGGCGTGAAGATAATTTAATTGTATCTGTCGAAGTTGCTCAGAACGCCACAGTATCCTACCCAATAGAAGTTAGAGAGTTGGTAAGAGAAAAGCGACGGACTCGTAAAACCTGGTAAATTAATCAAACCCGGAGAACAAAACAATTCTTAACCATTTATGTAACAGTCTTAAATCCCTTTTTAAAGAAGTTAAAATGAATCAATCAATAGATATCTAGTTAGCCTAACTGATGAAAAAAATTCTAATTATTCACTGTGGAAGGCGACGAAGGGACTTAAAAGACCAAAAATTTAAGTACCTCCACTTAAAAAAGATGATGGGACGTGGACAAGAGATCACAAAGAGAAGGCTGATTTGTTGGCGGAGTATCTCCAGGAAACCTTCCAACCGCTATCAAGACAAACTGCCAATGAAAATATAATGCCAATTCACAAGCTGGATGCTTTTGATATACTGCCAGTAACTCTCAAAGTAAAAGAAGAAGTGAAAAGTAACATGAATGTTAAAAAAGCCCCAGGGTATGACTTGATTACTTGCCAAATTATCAAAGCTCTACCAGAAAAAGAATTTCGTAAGCTACTACACATAATCAATGCGACCCTTTCAAAGCCTGATAAACTACCTAACGATAAAAAATCAGTCAGGCCAATTTCTCTCAAAACCACAAATGGAGGAACCATAGCCACCTTTGCAGATGACACAGCAATTATGGCAATCGGAAGTAATGTCGCCGATGCAACGAGCAAACTCCAGAGGGTGACCAATGCGGTTTATAACTGGACAAAGCGTTGGCGAATCAAGCATAATGAGACAAAATCTACTTTACATATCAAAAGGGTTACCATCTTACCATCTACCTATAGAAATTATCTCGGGACACGTGCCATATGCAAATACAGCTAAATATCTTGGCATGACCCTCGACGCCAAGCTCAAGTGGAGAGAGCATGTCAAAAAGAAAAAAAAGAACTTAACATAAAGTTCAGAAAAATGTATTGGCTCATAGGTAGAGGCTCTGAGCTTAGAATGCATAATAAGCTGCTGCTATATCGGCAAATTCTGAAACCGATATGAACTTAATGTATACAACTCTGAGGATGTACTAAGCAAACAAACGCCAAAATGATACAGACGTTTCAAAACAAGGTTCTTCGTAGCATCGTCAATGCTCCGTGGTACATAAGAAATGAAAACCTTCACAGAAAGCTTCGGATGGAATACATCAAAGATGAAATAAAAATGCATGCCACAAAACATAAAATAAGGCTCCAGAAACATGGAAACCCCTATATTTGCCATATGATAGATAACCCTATCGTTGAAAGAAGACTCCTAAGAACTAGGCCACTTGACCTAGTGAACTTACCAAATTAAAGTTAGTAAATAGGTTTAATTAATTATGGGACTAACCAATGGGTTGCATCCCAACAAAAGTGAATTGTACTAGAAACATAAAAATTTGTGTTTGAAAGAAAAATTGCTAGATGAGCGCAGTCTCAGTCGTAATAAAAATAAAAAACTTTTGAGTGAAATTAACATTTAATTTGTATTGAAGTTAAATTTTGAAATTTTTTAATTTAATTTATATGGTATTAGTGTGAATATGAAAAAATTAATTAATAAAAACGTAAAAATGGTAAGGAGATATAAACGGCTTGAAAATGATAAAAAATTGAATAATATTATTTTATTAGTTAATGCTTTATACCAATAAAAATACCTCGCCGTAATAATGGTGATTTGCGAAAAATCTATGATCTTTTAAAAATTAAAAATTCTATATCGAATATTAGAAATTGAACATTTTTCGAAGAATCATTTAATAATATAAATGGGGCGGTTGGTAATGTCAATTCTTATTCAATTCCTGATAATAAAGAACAAAATAAACTTAGCATAGAAGACATGCCCATTATCTTAATCGAACCAAAATCGAAAGAATGGTTATCTCGTGGAATTTTTAAAATACAAATAGACCCGAATAAAAACTATCTGGAAGTCATTCGAGAAAGTATAGTATAAATAGTTCTAACAAAACTTGCGTGCATTCCTTTAAAACAACGTACTTTCGTTTAAATTTTAATAAAACTACGAATGATACGATTATATATGGTGCTTGCAAATACAAAGAGCATAAACAAAAATATAAATTTAAAATTCGAATCAAAAATTTGTAACCATGTGCACAATTGGCGACGATTTGAACTATCATAGAATAATAAAAGAATTTGTGCAACTTCGTGGTAAAAAATATCTTGATGCACAAGAACAAATGCTCAATAAAACTCCAAATGTATATAATTTGGAGCAATTAAGTCATGTGAATAAAGATCTTCTAAGTGCAGGAAAGACCCAAAACATCTTTTAAATCGATGTGCTACGAAAGGTTAGATCTGAAAGATTACATGTAAACGATTTAATAAAAGATTGTGAAATGCATGATGCAATCCACAGACATGAATTTCAGAATCAAAACGATAAATATACTTACACAATAAATGATGATAATCAATAAACTTTAACTTTAAATTGATAATCAATAAACTTTATTTGCGAATCTAAATTACGAAGGAATGAAGGAATAACACGTTCCTTCATTCCTTCGTAATTTAGATTCGCAAGGCAATTTCCAATTACTTCTTCGATTAAATTACCACTGGAAATTATATCCTCAGGTAATTCGATTTCATTGAAATCATTTTTTGGAAGATTTCCATTTACTATTTTTGTGAATATCTGTCACGCTAGACACAAATTCATAGTTGAGTGCTTCTGCTAGTTCTTGCTTGTCGGCAATTTACTATTAAATTCAATATTCCACTGTGTCGAGTTTTTTGACTTGAACATGGATTTGAGTGTTTTCCACAGCTCTTTCGGATTGTACTGGTGTTCCTTAAACTTGTTCTTAAAGTACACAGATTGCTCCTTTCTTAATAATTGTTTATATAAATTTCTCACTTTTCTATATTTTTCCCAATTGTCATCAGAATTGATGATTTTCATAATATATAACTTCGCATCTTATCTTCTTTAAGTAATTTTAAGTTTTCTGAGAACCAAGGGATTGTATTTCTACTTTCACTATTTTTTGCTTGAGTTAATTTATTAACGGCATTTTTTAACATCAATATTAATTCATCTGCATTTTCATTTATATCACATTTCGTTCGAACTTGCCGCAATTGTTGATTTACTAAAATACCATTACCAAGAAAACCTGAGAATTGCTACTTGGAATGCTAACGGTATTTAAAATAAAAAGCATGAACTAGAAGCGTTTTTAAAAATGCAAAATAGCGATGTGTGTCTGATATCTGAGACCCACTCCACCAGGCAATCTTACATTAAAATTCACGGTTACCAACTTTATGAAACAATTCATCCAGATAACCAAGCAAGAGGTGGAACTGCTGTTATAATAAAAAACTATATTAAACACCGTGAATGCCAGCATTATCAATTACCCGAAACCCAGCTTACCATACGAACTATTTGAATATCCTACAACATTTCGATGGTAGATTTATACTAGGGGGTGATTTTATTGTAAATCATGTTGACTTTGGCTCTAGGCTTACAACAACCAAAGATAACGAACTTAAAAATGCAATAGTGAAAATGGGATGTAACGTCCACTCCACTGGCAAGCCAACATATTGGCCGACGGATATAGGTAAAACTCCTGATCTACTGGATTTCTTTATATGAAAACAAGTTTCATCATATTTTATTGAAGTAGAAGATAATTCAGATATGGACTCTGATCACTCTGCAGTGATACTTTCCTTAAGCGACAAGGTAATTAGAAAGGAATAGAGACCAACTCTTGCCAATAAAACAACTGATTGGGTGAGCTTCAGATCTGAAGTAGAAAACAAGATTAACTTACAAACACGACTAAAAACTATTCAGGAACTAGAAGAAGAGGTAGAAAATTTCACCGATATCACTCAGATTACCGCTTGGAATAATACTAATGGAACAGTATCCAAAACCATTGGTAAAAGTTACCTAAGAGAAATTCGGAATCTTGTCTTAGAAAAAAGAAAAGCTAGGAGAAAATGGCAACAAACAAGGAGTCCATCTGATAAGACGATTCTAAATAATAAATCACAACAGTTTAAACGAGAAATTAAGAAGCTAAATGAAAAATCGTTTTCTTTGTATCTGGCAAAATTGACCGCTGATGAAGATACAAACTACTCACTATGGAAGGCAAGTTAAAGTATAAAAACCCCAATTACGCAAATCCCTCCTATTAAGAGAAATGATGGCTCGTGGGCTAGGGATAACGAAGCAAAAGCTGAATAATTTGCTAACCATTTGGCTGATATTTTCAAACCGAATGAGATTGAATCGGATTTTATAATCGAAAATGAAAGCAGCAATTATGAGGGTGGAACTCCTCTAACAACCCAAATAGAAGTTACCAGTGAAATACAATTCAATCTGAAGTCAGCAAAAGCACCTGGATATTACCTTATAACGGGAGAAATTTTAAAGCAACTACCAAAGAAAGCTATCGATAAACTAACTTACTTGTTTAATGCTGTTATTTGATTAAGACATGTTCCTTCGGCCTGGAAAGTTGCGGAAGTCATTATGTTACCGAAACCAGGTACACCGCCCAGTGAAGCTTAATCGTATCGTCCGATATCACTGGTCCCTATCATTTCAAAACTAAGGAAAGACTACTCTAGAAGAGAATGAAGCCAATAATAGAAAGAAAAGACCTAATACCGGGTCACCAATTTGGGTTTAGAGGCAAACATTCTACAATTGATCAGGTTCACAGAATAACAGACATTATAGAAAAGGCGTTAGAAGAAGAACAAACAAGTTCGACCTTATTTCTGGATGTGGCAGCAGCTTTCGATAAGGTATGGCACGAGGGTTCAATACATAAACGTAATGCTATGCTTCCGGAGCCATATATTGATCTTATGAGATCATATTTATCTGAAAGGCTTTTAAGAGTAAGACAAGAAGATGAGTATTCTGAACTGAGAGAGATAAGGGCAGGTGTTCCACAAGGCAGCGTTCTAGGTCCAGTCCTTTACCTACTATATACAAGTGATATACCACAGCCCGACCACGTAAGCATAGCAACGTTTGCTGACGACACCGCGATACTATCAACAGAGCAAACTGTGGAAGAAGCGGCGAATAAACTTCAATGTGCAAGTGATGAAATTCGCCAGTGGAACAAGCGATGGAAAATCAAACTTAATGAATTAAAATCTGCCCATGTCAACTTTACGAATAAATCATTGGTTAATCCACCGACAATCAGCTTAAACGATGTGATGGTGACGAACGTGAACTCTGCTAAATACTTGGGTATGACTCTGGATGTTAAACTTAAATGGAAAGAGCATGTGAAGAAGAAAAGAAAAGAGCTTGATCTTAAATATAGACAATTGTACTGGCTAACTCGGCGAAGGTCAAAATTAAGCATATGCAACAAAATACTGATTTACAATCAGGTTCTTAAGCCAATCTGGCTATATGGCATTCAGCTTTGGGGCTGTACTAAGAATACTAACATTAAACTTATACAAAACTTCCAGAATAGGGTACTTCGGAGTATAGTCAATGCACCCTGGTAGATTCGTAATACTGATTTGCATCGTGATTTGGAGATTCCAGATATAAAACTCGAAATAAAACGATTTGCATCGAAACATGAATCAAGACTAATGGAACATGTCAATGCGGAAGCCTCTCGGCTACTGGATAATGAACATTTGATTAGGAGACTTAAAAGAACCAAACTCTTCGCGCTCGTTAGTATGTGAGCAGCTACCTACCAACGAACAGGCACTGTGCATCGCTGGATCAACAGTGACCACATTATATTTTAGTTTGTAAGAATTCAGATATAAATTGATGGTTAGTCTGGAAAGACTAGTTAATACAAAAAAAAATGTCTGCACTCAAAATACCATGATCGCCTATTTGTTACTCTTTAATAATTTCACACCGAATTTTTGTTGAATTGGTCAATAATAGGAATATCAAGGTTTGCGTAACTCTAGTGTATTCGTGAACTACTTCCGTCAATCTATAATCTTTAATTAGCTGATATAATTTTAAACTATAAAAATCGTTGCTTTTAAAATCAATGTTAAAATCTCCAAATATAAAATTTAATTTATTATAATTGATAATTTGTTCAAGCCATTATTCTAAATTACTTAAGAATACTGAGTTTGTTGTTTGGAATGATCTATATACTACACCAAATATTCCAGCTGTATGATAACCTTTTATGACCTAAATTGCTGAAAACCAAGTACGGTCCCTTTCATAATTAGAAATAATTTTGAAACTTATGTTTTCATGTTTATGATAACACCTCCAGTATGCAGACTCTCCGAGTCACATCTTACACATTTAAAATTTTCAATATAAAATTCTGCATCATACATATCGACAGTTATACATATCGTAATTCACCTACTCCAGCAGGTTTCGCTGGTTCTTCGACTGCTCCCAGTTTTCTCACGCAGTCTGACCCTAAAGCTTTCTTTCCTACTTTCATCTCCAGGGCGACAGCTAACTCCCCCTGCATGTGATTATCGACGTAACGTAGCTCCAAGGCTTAAATCAATTTTTCGTAGCTCCACTCGATCGTAAAAAGAGTCTGCAAATTTTCGGCAACTGGACCACGATTTGCCAATATCAGCGTATTCGTTGTTGACTATCGAATTCTGCCAGTGAAATTTCAAACAGCACCGTGAATGTTTGGTACGATGCAGTTCCGTAGAAGGTCGGTGGTTTCATTTTGACTCAGGCCGGTGCGGCTACTGCTGTTTATAAAACTATACCACCCGTTCATTTGCGGCGTAAATGTTTTCAATTAGGTAAAATCCCTTAGTTGCTCCAGTTTCTGAAGCTTCGAGTCATTAAGTTCATCCAGTTTCTTAAATTCAATTTTCCTCAGACTCATCCCTAACACCACTAAGTGTTTTTTCTTTTCTTGTAAAGGTGTTGATGCTTAGCAAGGAACCAACTGCTTCTACTGTTGTTGCTGTTTCTCTTATTGTTGTTGCTGTTCCAATTTCTGCTGTTGTTAAGCAAAAGTTATTCCTTCTATCTTCGATCACATCGGAAGCTATACAAGATATGGTTACTCCCGTTCATTTACGAATGTAAATTACCAAATTAGTATGGGTGATAGGCGGAACGCTAACTCAAAATAAACGTGGTTCCAGTTAGTCTACACCTTGATAGCGATCTATCTCAACAAAAGTTTTGGGAGATCGATGAAATATCTAATGCTGGTTCCTTTATGGAGGAAGATAACCTTTGTCTTAAACACTTTCTAGAAGCATCTCGAACTACTTAATCTAGGAAAATTAAAATTAATGGCAATAACAAGATTTTGCTGCTTGGAGAAACGATTTACTCGAGAATAATCGCTCAAAACGGATAACACTCAATTTTTAGACGATCCTTGTTAGTAAGGGCATAAACAAATGTACCGATTAAGGCCTTAATCATTACTTTTTACCGCATCGTAGGGTTTGTAAAGGAAAGCAGTGCCATGGCAAACTTACAAGTAGTGTTTAATGGATCCAACATAACAACAAGTGTAATTTCGTTTTTTTTTCACGAGGTGTATCCTCCAGAAGAATTTGTTTATGAAGAATAGTTCACCTTGGCTTTGTAACGGAACCTTCGTGGCGCCTTTGTAAGGCAACCCTTCAGGTATCCGTTAAAGATCATGCGGTCAGAATCTTGCGCGGTTATATGTAGCCGGCTGTAGCTCAGGGTTAGGCGTGGGAATTTGCAAGTCTGACCTCATGCTTGAATAAACCGCATACAAAAAAAATTAGAATTGATTAAAAGAAGGGAAACTAAATTAATATAGACATTTGCAGGAGTTAGAGACATTTTAGATTCAACATGAGAGAGAGAAGAAAACGGAATTTACCCCATTCCGACCTCAAACGTTACTAGCCACTCATCTCGTTATTGTGGAAAAACTTCAAAATATGTAATCGAAAAAAAACTAAGCAAATTATAATTTTAGATTATCGTATACAACATTTCTAGAGAAAAAAAAATCCGACATGTGGTTTACGAAAAACAGGAAATGATCGACAAAACCAAAGTGTTAATTTGATTTTTCCCCGAGACCATACCAATCAAGGCAAAAAGTTGTTTAGAACTATTATGAAAAGTTATATAAAAAAATATGAATATATATAATAAAAAAATATGTATAACTATATGATACAAGCCAAAATCCGCAATGGTCCTTACGTCCTGCCCATCCGTATAATTAATATATCGCCAACCGCTGCTCCTTGACCCACGAGGTAACAAAAAAAAATATCCAACAGCAAAAAATCTGGAAATCCGTAGAATCGTGTAACTCCACTTAACCATCCATTGAAAATCCGCAATCGAACACTGTATATATATTATATATATTCGATCCACGAGGTAAAATTATATCCAACACCAAAATCTGGAAATCCGTAGAATCGTCTATTCCAATAATGATCCGTAGAAAATCTGATTCGCACAATGCCGCAATAAATAATTCAAAATGCACCACTTTTCTATTTTATGCTATTTTATAGCTATTTATAGATATATAATATATTTTATTTTTATTTAACTACAGCACATTGTTTATTATTTTTAACTGTATTTATTTATATATATTTTCTGTATTTGCACTCAATAAAGATAATAACAATTATAATTAAGAATCAACATTATTTTACAAAGTGATTTTTCTTTTTCAAATTTCTTTTTATTAACAATTTGTTTGATAAAAAATTTTACAATTTTATTTACTGAACTCCTCAGAGCTCTAAAACTAACTCCCCAAGTTACTAAAAAACTTCTTGCCAAGTCGCCTCATCGTAAAGTCATCATTTTCCCGCTTTTCCTCAACCTCAACTCTCGATATTTCTCCTTCTCGAAAATTCTCGATTTTTTTTTTCATATTTCTTGCCCGCCTCCACTTTAACAGAAACCCAAGACACCGCCATCTATCATCCGGAACTTACCGCCACTTCCCATCAAAATATTCCAATCAAATTAGTTAAAAGTTGACATAATAGAATGTATTTGGTTAATCCGACAAAAACCAATAAAAATATAACCCAATATTATTAGCACAGTTTATCCCAGATGCAAACCCTAAGTTTTACTTTATGATACAGGTATCTCAAAAGTGATCTATATTGTCACGAATCACAGATGTCACCTGTGATAATTAAAAAGAAAATTGTAACAGTAGGGATTACCCTGTAACCAAACGTTTGCACATACGAACGGGGTAAAGAGAAATAATGAAATAGGCGGAGCGAACCAAATACGACGCAACGAAATTTTGAGAAGTGTAGAGAAGAAAAATAATGGAGTGTTCTACAAGCCTTTGCGTCGTATAAATACGTGTAGACGTTTGAGTTGCAGAACAGTTCAATTTTGAATTTCGAAGTGTTAATATCGGGAAGTGATAAAAAGTGAAGTGTTAAAATAATAGTGGTGATAAATATTGTGTTAAATAATAGTGAAAATAAATATTAGTGAATTATTTGTGAAATATTTGTGTAATTTTTGTGGGAAATAAATTCAGTTAAAATTTAATCTTGCGAGTTTAATATTCACAATCCAGTGATCGAACCGGATAAAAATTATTAGAATAACCACTCGGCGAAATCGTAACAATTGGTGACAGCGGTGGGATTGTGAATATCCAAGATGAAATTATTGGACTTAAAAGTGGCAGATTTAAAGAAGGAATTGGGGCTACGGAATCTACCAACTGTGGGCAACCGAAATGAGTTGCAGTTGAGACTCCGTACAGCTTTGTTGGAAGATAATGTTGACCCAGATCAACATGAATTTAATTTTGGGGCACCGGATTCAACCGAGGTGCAAGCGATTGAGGTGACTACAGAGTCAACGACCAGAGTGGAAGACCAGAATGTCGTCGTTAAAGAAACTACTCCAACATCATCTGGAGGTTTCGATATGGGACAATTGTTGGCGGCTATGCAACAAATGCAACGTCAAACACAATAAATGATCGATGGATGGACTAAAACAACAAGAGGAAACTGTCAAAGAGAAGTTTCGAGAAATGGCTACGACATTTAACACAAAAGTCGACACCTTCAAAATTGAGATAGATCAACAGCTTGAAACGGCAGACCAACGAATAATGAAGATCGAACAAGAGCTAATGGATCTCAAAACCAACGGCAATGCTCAAGTTACTCGACAAACCAGCTCAATAAAGTTGAAGCCACCAACGTTCGACGGAACCACACCATTCAACATCTTCAAACTCCAGTTTGAAATGGCGGCTACCACGAACGGTTGGTGTGAAAAAGATCGAGTGGCAGCATTAATTGTGGCGCTAAAAGGCAGTGCTGCGGAGCTCCTACAAATCGTGCCGGAATACGAACGAGAGGATTACGGCAAAATAATGTTGGCTCTGGAGCGCAAATACGGAGGTGACCATCGACGGGAGCTACATCGTATGGAGTTGAAGGACGATGTCAGCGGGTTGGAGAGACGCTCCAGGAGTATGCGGCTGATATAGAGCGACTAGTGCACCTCGCCCACTACAACATGGCAGGTGAATACACAGAGCGTATTAAGATCGACGCATTTACAGATGGAATACGGGATCCGGATACGAGACGTGCTGTTGTGTTGTCTCCAAAAGCAACGTTTGCGGAAACCATCGCGTGTGCACTTACCAACGAGACTGCAAACAACATCATCAAACCAGCAGTCAAGGTACGTCGTGTGGAAGTGGAACCAGCAATCAGTCACAAACAGGGCAATAACATCAAACCAGCGGATAACTGGCGGACAACGAGATTCCGGGATGGAACTAGTAAAGCCAGATGTTGGGTTTGTGACAAAATAGGACACATCTCACGGGAATGCTGGGAGATAAGGCGCAAACGGGCGAGAACACCATCGCCAATGTACCGAAGGCCACCGGAGGAAAGAAAAGCAGCAGCCGAGGAGGAACGCCAAACAACAACGAAGGCGTTAAACGAGTAAGAGTCAGCTTTGAGGAGCAAAAGCTGACTCCCACAACCAAATGCTCCATAACCTTCATCCCCATTTCCAGATTGGCAAAATGTGGTGATAGCTTGATGGTGCGAGGAGAAGTAGAGGGGCGATCCAGTATAATAACGTTGGACACCGGAGCAACGAGAACGATTGTGCGGCCAGATTTCATCACGAATGGAGTTCGGACGATGAAAGGGTTCAAGTTACAAACGGCGACAGGCGACAGTGCGGCTATCAAAGGAAAGAAGGAGGTTACAATTCGAATCGGGAACAACAGTTTTCGACATGAAGTTCTGGTTGCGGATATTGTGGATGAGGTCATCCTGGGAATGGACTTCATGAAGCGAAATGGATTCGTATTGGATGTCGGACGGGGAACATTAAGCTACGGTAATGTCGAACTGCCTTTGCAACTAAACAACGGGAAGGAGCCAGTCGTAAGGAGGATAACATTGGATCATCGGATGAAGCTACCACCACACTCGGAAACGGTTGTTTGGGGGAAATTGGATGGAGGTCCTGGAACACAAAGGTTGTGGGTTGTGGAAGCCAACAGTGACGAGATACAAACCAAAGAAATTATCATCGGAAAAGCTTTGGTTAAACCGGATTGTGACTTTAGAGTTCCGATAAGGGCTCTGAATTTATCGGATGTGACAAAAACAATCAAAAAGGGAACTATCATCGGCCGAGGTGAGGAAGTATCCACCATTATAAAATGCGAGGAGGCGAATCCGTGTGTAAAGGCCAAGGACCAACGACAACGGAAAATAACGGAGGAACTAACACAGAAATGGACGGAACAATTAACGCCAAAAGAAAAACAAGCAGCAAAGGAGTTGCTTCAAAAATATATGTCCATTTTCTGTGGGGCACCGGAAGATAATGGCAGAACAAATATGGTTAAACACCGGATCAACACAGGAACATCAACACCTATTCGACAAGCGCCAAGAAGATTACCATTGGCTAAACAAGCAGAAGTGGATAAGATGGTAACTGATATGCAAACATCGGGAGTAATTGAGCAGTCAACGAGTCCATGGAGTTCACCAGTAGTATTGGTGGAAAAGAAGGATGGAAGCATTAGATTCTGCGTTGATTATCGGAAGCTCAACACAGTTACCAAAAAGGATAGTTACCCGTTACCAAGGATCGACGACACACTGGATACATTGGCAGGAGCACGGATGTTTTCAACATTGGATTTGCAGAGCGGCTATTGGCAAGTGGAGGTCGCAGACGAAGATAAGGAAAAGACAGCGTTCAGTGTGGGCAATGGATTATGGCAATTCAATGTCATGCCATTTGGACTTTGTAACGCCCCTGCGACTTTTGAACGGCTAATGGAACGCGAACTAAAAGGACTCCACTGGAAAACATGCCTGGTTTATTTGGACGACATCATCGTTATGGGAAAGGACTTCAACGAGCACGTAATCTAGAGGAAGTATTTGAAAGAATCCAATCAGCTGGATTGAAGTTAAGTCCGAAGAAATATGTATTGTTCCGGGATGAAGTCAAATATTTGGGACACAAAATAACAACAAGCGGCATTCATACAGATGAAGACAAGATCTCCGCCGTAAAGGATTGGCCAAGACCGCAGAATTTACATGAACTAAGGAGTTTCATCGGACTATGCACATACTATCGACGATTTGTGCCAGGATTTGCCAACATCGCAAGGAGTTTACACGAGCTGACACAGAAGAACAAGGCGTTCCAATGGAGTGATGAACACGAGGAAGCGTTCAACGAACTGAAGCAGCGATTATGCACAGCACCATTGCTTTCGTATCTGGTTCCGAATAAACGTTTTATTTTGGATACGGATGCAAGCAATTATGGCTTGGGAGGAGTGTTGTCACAGGAAATCGATGGACAGGAACGTGTCATCGCATTTTATTCCAAGATTTTATCGAAGCCAGAACGGAACTACTTAGAGAATTGTTGGCCATAGTGAAATGTGTGGAACATTTTAGGAATTACCTCTATGGCCAATCATTTCTATTAAGAACGGATCATGGCGCCTTGACATGGCTACTTCAGTTTAAAAATCCCGAAGGACAAGTAGCACGGTGGATTGAGCGATTGGAGAGTTTTGTTTACGAAATCCAACATTGGAAGGGAAGCGCTCATGTAAATTCGGATGCATTGTCAAGACGACCATGTAGAGTGGATTGTAAGCATTGCGGACGGGTAGAAAACAAGGAAAACATCGTCGACATCAGACTAATGAAAGTGTTGCCAGCAAATGAATGGACCAAGGATGTTATCTCCAAAGAACAACGAGAGGATCCAGATTTGGCAGTGATTATCAAATTCATGGAGGAAGAACGTCGTCCCACATGGAGTGATATTGCAGATAAAGGCCCAGCTATCAAGGCTTACTGGGCCCAATGGGATAGTTTAACCATGGAAGACGGATGCTTAAAACGAACATGGGAAAGCTCCGATGGCAAAACAAAGCAATCGCTAGTGGTGGTACCGAAGATCAGGATGGCGGAAATATTGGAGGAATACCACGGAGGAACAAGCGGAGGTCACCTTGGAATCAACAAAACGTTAGCTAAGGTACGTGAAAGATTCTACTGGGCAGGATGTAGACAGGCAGTGGCTGAATGGTGTCAAAAGTGTGACCAATGTATGGCCGTGAAAGGACCGGCAAAGAAGAGCCGTGGAGCGATGCAACAATATAATGTGGGAGCACCATTTGAGAGGATTGCCATAGATGTTGCAGGACCATTTCCAACCAGCGATAGTGGCAACAAATATGTTTTGGTAGTAATGGACTACTTCAGTAAGTGGCCAGAGGTATACCCGATTCCAAATCAGGAAACAACCACAATCGCCAATGCAGTGGTATACAATTGGATAAGCCGTTATGGGGTACCAATGGAACTGCATTCCGACCAAGGGCGGAATTTTGAATCGGTTGTCTTCCAGGAGATGTGCCAGTTACTGGGAATTAATAAAACCCGAACAACACCTTTCCACCCACAATCTGATGGCATGGTGGAGCGTTTCAATGCCACATTGGAGGAGTTTATAGCCAAAACAGTGGATAAAAACCAGCGGAATTGGGATCAAGGTATTCCATTGTTCTTAATGGCTTATCGATCGGCGGTGCATAACACAACAGGAGTAACACCAGCGACAATACTTTTTGACAGCTAAATGTGGACAAGCATATGTGGACAACTTGAAAGAGGAGATCAACAACATACACGGATTTGTCAGAGAGAAAATCAAATTGTCAAGTGATAAAACAAAGACTCGGTATGATGTACGAGCGAACAATAAAGGATTTGACGAGGGACAATTGGTATGGCTTCACAATCCACAACGTAAGAAAGGGTTATCGCAGAAATTACAACCTGGATGGGAGGGACCGTACAAGATCATAACAAGAATAAATGATGTGATCTATAGGATCCAAAGAGGAGTACGAGGAAAACCCAAGGTTGTACACCTGGATAGACTGGCGTTCTATAGAGGAAGAAATCTGGATCCTGTTCGGGACGAACAAGTTTGGGCGGAGGGTAGTGTCACGAATCACAGATGTCACCTGTGATAATTAAAAAGAAAATTGTAACAGTAGGGATTACCCTGTAACCAAACGTTTGCACATACGAACGGGGTAAAGAGAAATAATGAAATAGGCGGAACGAACCAAATACGACGCAACGAAATTTCGAGAAGTGTAGAGAAGCAAAATAATGTAATGTTCTACAAGCCTTTGCGTCGTATAAATACGTGTAGACGTTTGAGTTGCAGAACAGTTCAATTTTGAATTTCGAAGGGTTAATATCGGGAAGTGATAAAAAGTGAAGTGTTAAAATAATAGTGGTGATAAATATTGTGTTAAATAATAGTGAAAATAAATATTAGTGAATTATTTGTGAAATATTTGTGTAATTTTTGTGGGAAATAAATTCAGTTAAAATTTAATCTTTGCGAGTTTAATATTCACAATCCAGTGATCGAACCGGATAAAAATTATTAGAATAACCACTCGGCGAAATCGTAACAATATAATATAACCAAAATATATATATCAACGAACCCGATACACATATTGACAAAAAAAAAATATATTGTTATTTTGAATACAGCATGGGACAAAATATTGGACTAATAATATTTAACGAGACTTAGATAAAGTTTAGTGTACATGCGGTATCTACAGTATTACAAGTTAAATTTACAAATTTTGAATTAATTCAGGATGATAAACAGAAGTATCGAGGTATAGAATACTATCAACGATTAAATAAAATTATTTAATATTAATTATATTTCATTAATGTTAAGCCACCGAGGCGTAACAAACGTGGGGAACTCCCACACCCGAGAAAAGTCTCATAGCCGGGCCTAATCTAATCACTCTAACGAATAAAAAAAATAGACAAATAAAACCGATTACACATTTTGAACTGTTCATTTGAATTATTATAGAGAAAATGGGTAATAACACTAAACTATAGCAAAACCCATAGTCAATCTTTAATTCAGCTTTTCATATTTACATCTTACGCCCGAATATCCTTAACATGAAATATTCCTAATGGTTTACCACTAAGATCTTGAAGCCCATAAGCCACTTGACCAATTTTAGATGCAATTATCGCAGGTTTAAATTTACCAGTTAATTTAGCGGAGAATTTATTAGTAGCATTACTTTGAGCAAATGATCTCACAAAAATAGGTTGACCTATTTTGAAACACCGATGCTTACTTCGAAGATTGTAGCGTTGTGCTCCTTTTTCATGTGCTACTCGTAAATAATGCTGAATCCGATCTTTTATAATATTGACACGATCTGGTTTAGACCACAGTTGGACCTCGCTGGAATCATGTTCATCAAGAAATCTGCGCAGCTCATAATCCGCACCATGTAAAGACATATGTTGACCGAATACGACATAATGAGGGGAATAATGCAGAGTGTCATGAATGGCATTGCGTAAGGCAGCCGCAATCTCTTGCAAATGTTTGTCCCACTTATTATGTTCAATATCGCTCACATATGATCTAATAGCTGAAAGCAACGTTCTATTAACTCGTTCAGAAGCATTACTCTGAGGCGAATACACTGGTGTGCGAATATGCGTAACTCCATATTTTAACAACAATTCTTTAAACAAATTAGATGTAAATTGTTTACCGTTGTCAGAAGTAATAACTTCCGGTACTGAGAAAAGTAAGAAAACTTCATTTTCTAAAAATGTAGACAATAAGGAAGCTGAAGCTTCTCGTAAAGGTTTAATCACCACGAATTTCGAGAAATGATCAAGCACTATGATAATACATGTATTTCCTCGACTAGAGCGTGGATAAGGGCCCAAAAAATCAATAAATAATTTCTGAAATGGACGCGTGGACACCACTGCTGCTCCCATAGCTGGTTTCGTTGAAAAATTCACAGGCTTATTCATCTTACATTCCAAACAGCCAGCCACGTACCGCTTTACTTGACTTGCCATTTGTGGCCAGTAAAATTGACGCTGAAGTCTTTCAAGGGTCTTACTACCGCCTAAATGTGCTGAAGTGGGAGGAAAATGAGCTTGTACTATCAAGTCCTGTGTCATGGAGTCAGGCACAACCAATTTCCAACTGGAAATATCTGTGTCAGCATACCTAATGCCATAGGAAGGTGAAATCAAAAGTTTGTCACCTTGAATCTTAAAATTGTGTTGGCAATCCTGTAGCTTTCGAATTTTTTCGATTTGATTCACGTACTCGGAGTCTTGAAATGAAGAAGAATTTTGATCAATGTAGAGTACTGATTTTACTGAAGAGGAAGGAGGAAACAACGCATTTACGGATACATCACTAAGTGTTAAACTCGAACTGCCGCTTTCAAACTGATTTCCAGGATCCGGCGTTCTTTTACCATTAGAATCGTCCTCACAAGGAGAGGTTTCATCATTAAAGGCTCGAGACAACGCATCAGGTACGATGTTAACGGATCCTTTTCGATATCCAATATGAAAATCAAAAGACTGTAATTTGAGACTCCACCGTGCTAAGCGCCCTGACAGATCCTTTTGATTCATTAACCAGCGTAAACTGGCATGATCTGTATAAATTACAAAAGGATACCCTTCAACATAAGGTCGAAACTTCTGCACGCTAAGGACAGCAGCGTAGCACTCCAACTCAGTCACCGAGTAGTTTCGCTGCGCCGCGTTAAGTTTATGTGAAATAAACTCAATCGGCCGTTCCGCTCCCTCACTGTCTGTCTGAAACAGTACGCTACCAACCCCAACGGCACTTGCATCGCACTGAATGAAAAAGGGTTTACTATAATCCGGGTGAGTTAATACAGGAGCAGTAGACAAAGCAGTTTTTAAAGCAACAAAAGATGATTCAGCTAAAGAAGACCAATTTAGTTTCATAGATTTCTTGGTAAGGTCTGTAAGAGGAGCCGCCAGTGAAGCGAAATTTGGTAAAAAGCGACGATACCATCCACACATCCCCAGAAAACGTCTAATCTGTTTCGCTGTTTTTGGAACAGGATACTCCATAATAGCCTTACATTTATCTGGATTTGTGTGGAGGCATCCATTACCAACGATATAACCCAAATACTCAACTTCCCTCAATACAAATTTACTTTTAGATATATTGATAGTCAAACCTGCCTTTGTTAAATATACCGCCACTTTTCTCAACAGCTCAAAATGTTTTGTTAAGGTGGAAGATGTGACCAAGAGATCGTAGAGGTACACGAAAACCTTATCGTGCAGTTGATGTGGTATCACTTGATGCATAAGGCGACAAAGGGTCTGTGGCGCGTTGCATAACCCAAAGGGCATTACTGTGAACTGATATAAAGGTCGCCCAGGAACCGTAAACGCTGTCTTATCGCGGGATTGAGAATCGAGCTGGATTTGCCAAAAGGCATCTTTCAGATCTATTGCAGAAATAAATCTGGTTTGATCCAACCGACTCAACAACCCGTTGATGATTGGCAGCGGATACGCGTCCTTGACGGTAACTTTATTCAGTTCTCTAGCATCTAAACACAGACGAACTTTGCCACTAGCCTTATTATGAACCATCGTGATCGGTGAACACCAGGAACTTCGTGATTCCTCGACGACCCCTAGAGACAACATCCGATCCAATTCTTTATACATTAGTCGTTGAATGGCTGGAGATACGGAATAATATCGCTGTTTAACAGGTTTAGCTAAACCAACATATATACTATGTGTCACCAAAGAGGTTCGACCTAGGCCCAACTTATCACTCGACGGATAAGAATTACGAATATTATTTAAAATTTGTTGTTCTTCAATAGAAAGTTTGTGAAATTTAAATTTATTTGAATTTTCGCATATATCATCAGAACTACTCAAAGAAGAAATTTTGGGTACTATTCCAAAACGATTCCAAAAATCAATACCAAGATATAATGGTTGTTCCAATGATGGAGCTACATATAATTTCATAACATGAGTAACGCCATTAAATTCAACATTAGCTGTTACATAACCGAAAATTTGTTGAACCTGACCACTAGCAGTGTGAATCTTAGACGGAAAATTATGAAATTGTAAAAAAGGATTGGACATGAATTTCTCTGAACCTCGACCAAGAACACTGACACTCGCCCCGCTGTCAAGGAGACCTTTAAAAGGCATGTTATTAATTATGACCTGAGCGTAAAGTCGATTATCACCGATCTCAGTAGACAATACAGATGAAATCACGTCAACTCGCATATATTTACGTCTTTCCCAATATTTCTTTGATCTCGCTAATCGAGAAATGGTAGAAGATTTGTTATTTAACTGGGTAGACGTTTGAGACAATGTAGAATTTAATGGTAGGTAACTGTGTGCTAAAATGGGAATAGACGTAGATAGCTTAATGACGGGAGAACTATGAGTTGATTGAAAATTCAGGGAAGAAATGTTGTCTGTGGTTATAGAATTTAATTGTGCCTTTTCGGTAAAAGCCCGGGTTGACGCAGCAATTCGGGATCCGTATTGCTCGCAGTCTCCACTTGATTCAGTCTGGGTGCATTTTGTCTCATAGGTGGTGCTTGCATCCCAGTCCTCCAAGAACCACGGTTTTGGTTTTCCGACACATTTTTTTGTTTATTTCGATTTTCTAAGCACCGTTGACACTTCGGTGTTATGGTACCTCTTAAACCACAACGGTAACAGAATAACCCAGTAGGAGCTAAACGACATTCTACAAAAGTATGTCCTAACTCAGAACAGTTGAAACATACCGGAATATTCGAATTAATATGATTTCTATTTAAACGAGAGTTGTCTGATGGAAACTGCCCTTCAGATCGCTTAGGTGTCACCGTAGGGAACCTTCCAGTATTTTGTAGAGCTGATACTGAGCTAACATTAGGTAAGTCAGATTGGCGAGAGTCATCATACAAGTCATACATTCCTGTATCATCATATTGAAACCCTGAAATCTCATTGATCGCGCGTCGTGCATAACCTGGAGGTTCAAAAGGTGTCCTAAAACGTCTGAAAGTGTCCTCCCAAGCAGTACAGCTTTTAATTAATTCGTTGATCGAAGAAAATTGTTTATCAGTCAACTGATATTGTAAGGCGGGCTTCATATTAGACAGCAACAGCTGAATGAATTCTTCATCTGAATAAGGAGTATGGCATTGAAGAGTCAAACTCCACATATGGTGATAAAAATCAAGAAAGTTTTCATTTGCTTGTTGTTTCCTAGCTTCAATAGTCCTTCGGATTTCAAACGATGTACGTCGGTCTTGAAATCTTTCTATAAAATCCCTTTCTAATTCCACCCACTTCGCCATTGGGTGATGTCGTCGATAGGTCCAGTACCACTGGAGAGCTACATCTTGTAATACAGTACTTATCTCAACTATCAACGTCTCTGGAGAAAGTTGCATTGATGCTGACACAGTTTTTAATTGGAACATGAACATGTCCACGGTGATACCAGAGCTGGAACCACTGAATTGAATACCACTACGAGCCAGAGAACGATATCCTAAACCACTGGGAGCATTCACAGGTGCTGATTGTAACTCGCCCTGTGGAGGAAAAGGACTTGCTGATGGTACCATACGAAAAGTGCTATTAGGTAAGGATGTATGTGGCATATTCATCGGAGAATAACCCGGAGGATAACCAGAAATCTGTTCCAGAGATGATCGCCCTTCGGACACAAGATTTCTTTGTTGATCATAAGCAAAAGTATTCGGTACATATTGATAAGTAGACGTAACATAAGTCGGAGTCTCTTTAATTGACACTTGAGGAAAAGTACTAATTACAGGCACTACGCTTGGAGTTGGTAAAAGACGTTGTATCTGACCAGCATCAACGTGTGAAGACTGATTACTTGGGTTTGCGGTCGATGTTTTGATTTGTGTAGATAACATCTGCACTTGTTTGGTTAGCGCTTCTATCCGAGCTTCCTCACTCTCCTCCTTTTTACTTTCAACTGTTAGACTACCGCTCCTAGATTCCACCAAACTGGAAGGTAAACTAGTATATTTCTCAGGATTTACCACTGAAACCTCTGTAATTTCCACCATCACCGCTTCATCAATAGATTGATTTAATAAATCGTTGTCCAATAGAAATTTCTCTAGCGTTTCGATCAATTTTTGACATGAAGCTAAATGTTTCTCAGCCTGGATTCCATATGTGGGAGAAGGAATAACCCTCTTCAATCGACCCTCTACGTGGACTAATCGCGACCGAATAGCACGAGTGGTACTGACCTGATCAGCTGGTTGCAATTTATTCAAACCAGTGATATCATCTTGAAACTGGGATAATTTCGATTTACATGAATTCAGTTCCATATCGGGTCTCTTTGCGCTCTTCCCATGCATTTTTGTAGGAACAACAGAGTTCCCTGATTGCTCTGCTGCTAGCAACGCACGCAGAGTAGTTAATGCTTCATCAGATCCCGAATGTAATCCGCGGACCTCACATTCTACCTCTATTTCATCCGGCCTTAAGTCGGATACATCCATCATAAGTTATGTTAGTTGTGTATTTGGATAAACGCAAATAAGAAAATTAATGCCAAAATTAATTTGTAAAACTCCTTGCAGATAACTAATGTTAAATTGAAATTTTTAAATAATCTTCAATCCTATTTTCACGAACTTCAAAGACATAGACAAATAAACCCCAAATACCAAAAAATGTAAAAAAAATGTTAAATCAAAAGCGACTGTGATAGCTAAATAGTCAACAGTACTATTACTTATTGCCTTTTACGCTTAACATCAAATATAATTAAGCTAGAACCCACACACTATAGAAGCCCTAATTCAATATGAAAAAATAAAAATTCACTAAATTAACTACTAATTTATCGAATTGCTAAATTATTACTATCACCAAAAAGGTTACAATAGAATATGGACGCGTTGGCTCAGTTGTAGGCTGATCCCAAGGATTATCAATTGACACTCCCTGACTAGGAGTTGAGTCCCAAACTGTCAGCCGCCGTGGTCTTTGACGAGCGCTCCAAGTATTCGAAGTAGTATTCATAAATAATATAATAATGAAAAAAAATGGTAAATTTTAATATACAATACCTACACCAAAAAAATATAAAGATAAGAAAGAAAATAAGGTAAATAAAAATAAACAAAAAAATGGAAAAATGAAAACCGTATTAATTGCTAGTTTTTAACCGGCCAATAGTCTATAAGAAACTAAATAAAAATGAAAAACAAATATTTAAATAATTGAAAAATTTGGAAATGTAGGTCGGAATGACGAAAATCCCTCTCTCTCCCTCATGCAAATAAAAAATCCAATACTAAAGTCACCAATCTGATTCGCAAAACATCCATCAGAATTGGGATACCATTAAGGATGATAATAAATTCCTGCAAAAAAATCTAAAATAAGAAATCAAAACAATTTAAATAAGAGAGACTATTATCCACAAGTATGTTCTCACTGGATCAAACGATGAAAATCGGAGCCATGGTAGAAACATCTCGCTAAAATAGCCGTGGACAGATTTTTATATAAAAAAAACAATACCAATTGCATGTGCCATGCAAGATTCGACGTAAAGGTACGTAGAAATTGAGAATAAAAAGAAATAATCAATAACTAATCTAAACAACTAATCTAAACTCAAAACAACGAATAAATGAGTTAAACACCATAGTCAAACACCAAGAGGTGGTTATGATGAAACACATTCAACCGTTGATCAAAGAAAAGGGATTAAACACTCACATCTGCACGCAATCAAATAGTCGAAGCTAGTTACTTTACAAGTGCGGTGCTAATCGGAAAAGAATTTCGCACATTCGGACGAACTCAACAATGCACGCACTGCTTTCGTCACTGAATGCTCGAAAGCAAAATAATTACTATGGAAAAATAGAAGACAAAAAAAATAAATTTACTAAGCCGAAAGGAAAAAAAATACCGCTTGGGCGCCACTGTAACGGAACCTTCGTGGCGCCTTTGTAAGGCAACCCTTGAGGTATCCGTTAAAGATCATGCGGTCAGAATCTTGCGCGGTTATATGTAGCCGGCTGTAGCTCAGGGTTAGGCGTGGGAATTTGCAAGTCTGACCTCATGCTTGAATAAACCGCATACAAAAAAAATTAGAATTGATTAAAAGAAGGAAAACTAAATTAATATAGACATTTGCAGGAGTTAGAGACATTTTAGATTCAACATGAGAGAGAGAAGAAAACGGAATTTACCCCATTCCGACCTCAAACGTTACTATAGCCACTCATCTCGTTATTGTGGAAAAACTTCAAAATATGTAATCGAAAAAAAACTAAGCAAATTATAATTTTAGATTATCGTATACAACATTTCTAGAGAAAAAAAAAATCCGACATGTGGTTTACGAAAAACAGGAAATCATCGACAAAACCAAAGTGTTAACTTGATTTTTCCCCAAGACCATACCAATCAAGGCAAAAAGTTGTTTAGAACTATTATGAAAAGTTATATAAAAAAATATGAATATATATAATAAAAAAATATGTAAAACTATTTGATACAAGCCAAAATCCGCAATGGTCCTTACGTCCTGCCCATCCGTATAATTAATATATCGCCAACCGCTGCTCCTTGACCCACGAGGTAACAAAAAAAAACATCCAACAGCAAAAAATCTGGAAATCCGTAGAATCGTGTAACTCCACTTAACCATCCATTGAAAATCCGCAATCGAACACTGTATATACATATATATATATATATTCGATCCACGAGGTAAAATAATATCCAACACCAAAAAATCTGGAAATCCGTAGAATCGTGTAACTCCACTTAACCATCCATTGAAAATCCGCAATCGAACACTGTATATATATTATATATATTCGATCCACGAGGTAAAATTATATCCAACACCAAAATCTGGAAATCCGTAGAATCGTCTATTCCAATAATGATCCGTAGAAAATCTGATTCGCACAATGCCGCAATAAATAATTCAAAATGCACCACTTTTCTATTTTATGCTATTTTATAGCTATATATATATATATATATATATATAATATATATATATATATATATATATATATATTTTATTTTTATTTAACTACAGCACATTGTTTATTATTTTTAACTGTATTTATTTATATATATTTTCTGTATTTGCACTCAATAAAGATAATAACAATTATAATTAAGAATCAACATTATTTTACAAAGTGATTTTTCTTTTTCAAATTTCTTTTTATTAACAATTTGTTTGATAAAAAATTTTACAATTTTATTTACTGAACTCCTCAGAGCTCTAAAACTAACTCCCCAAGTTACTAAAAAACTTCTTGCCAAGTCGCCTCATCGCAAAGTCATCATTTTCCCGCTTTTCCTCAACCTCAACTCTCGATATTTCTCCTTCTCGAAAATTCTCGATTTTTTTTTTCATATTTCTTGCCCGCCTCCACTTTAACAGAAACCCAAGACACCGCCATCTATCATCCGGAACTTACCGCCACTTCCCATCAAAATATTTCAATCAAATTAGTTAAAAGTTAACATAATAGAATGTATTTGGTTAATCCGACAAAAACCAATAAAAATATAACCCAATATTATTAGCACAGTTTATCCCAGATGCAAACCCTAAGTTTTACTTTATGATACAGGTATCTCAAAAGTGATCTATATAATATAACCAAAATATATATATCAACGAACCCGATACACATATTGACAAAAAAAAAATATATTGTTATTTTGAATACAGCATGGGACAAAATATTGGACTAATAATATTTAACGAGACTTAGATAAAGTTTAGTGTATATGCGGTATCTACAGTATTACAAGTTAAATTTACAAATTTTGCATTAATTCAGGATGATAAACAGAAGTATCGAGGTATAGAATACTATCAACGATTAAATAAAATTATTTAATATTAATTATATTTCATTAATGTTAAGCCACCGAGGCGTAACAGCTTAAACTATCAGAGATACAATGGTCAACTCAACCTAAAACAGCTTTTAAATTACCATCCGAGATCCTCAGAAAACAGAAAATAAATTCGGTGGTGTTTCCCACAGTTAATAAAGAGGGTCGCCGGATATAGCTTAATGGTTAAGAGAGTTTCTCATCACGCCGCGGTCTCGAGTTCGAATCCCGCCGTTGACCAAAATTAACATGCAACTGGATGACATAAAAAACGCGATTGTGTGTAAAAACATTCGTTGGGCCGACCACCTACACCTACAATGTGCACCAATCGTTAAAAATGGTTCATAAGGTCTCAGTTGAGACGCGGTAAGGGCCGTTTACGGCCTCTTAGCCATAGATTTTATTTTTAATAAAGAGGGTCATTGGATTTCCAGGTTGGTCGGACGGGAACGTCAAGTCAACATTCTGGAATCCTACAAACTTTTCGTATATTAATAGAATCCAGGTTGGATGCTTTCAATTGAATGATGAAGAGTGCAATCAGACTCTTTTTCATCAGAGATTATTAACAGGAAATTGGTTTCCAACAACAATTCTAAATTTAAAACTGACAATATTATTAATTTTTAACAATAAATATTGTTTACAGCTGTTCATATTTCTAATGCGGTGTGATGAGAACAATTAATATTTGTATTACTTTCCCTCCTCTAGTTCACTCAGGCTTGATTGACCCATTGTGAAATCCCATCCCTGAAGTACACTCTACCAATATCTGTTTGTTCTTGGAATGCATACGTAGTGTGATTTTGCATTACAACCGGTACAGATTGGGATATAATATAACAGTTTGCCTACTCTATAGCATTGATAATTATTGAATAGGAGGATGAAGCTCTAAATTAAATGGAAAGTAAGCTTAGATCACTTGAACCTTACGTCTAATACTCTGTTCCTTTATTTCAACGACCATTGCTGTAAAGTAATTACAACAGATTTTATTTAGAAGACTGTTATTCATGTTGTAATTAACCAAAAAACAGGGTCTAGGTCTGGAGCAAGTCACTAACCAAGAGAAAGAGCAAGTGAAGCTCCGAAGCTCAGTTTCGGAATGGCTCTAGATTTTGGCTCTTCATTCCGGTTGATCTATGACTTCAAGTCAAATGATTCTCGCTGTCTTTGGTTTGGTTGCCTGGAGAGGGCGTGGATGTATCCGAGAAGTTGTTTCTCCCATAGTTAAGCAACATGACCCGAAGGGAGCCTGGTATCCGAATAAACCTTTGCTAGTTTTAAGATTAAGCTAGTTATTAGACTGAGCGCCAAGCCAGTTTGATTATGACACTTAAAGTTCAGTTGTCTAGCGCTTTATTTTTGACTGGAACACCCCTTAAAGTAGTTAACCAGTTGCCCGGTGATCAGCAAAAGCAGGTATTTGTGGAAGCTGCAAGATCCGTAGGTGTCAGTTAGTTCCAACTTAATTACCCTAGACAGATTCACACCAGACCATATTTGGAAATGCCATAACGTTAGTACGGCAAACAAATCATTTAGAAATAAAATTAAATCGGTTATCACGATGAGAACATATTCAGAAAATGCTTTGGCACTTCTGCAAAGATAGAGTAAAGAATATTTGCTATCAACACAACAACGAAACAAATCTAAACCAAGAAGTCAAAATTAAAACGGGCCTCAGGGATATAATTCAGCCAATTACAAAAAGTTTGCTGCTTACTCCAATCTGACTGTGTTGAGTCAATAGGGGCAAATTTGACATACTTATACAGTTTTATTGAAATTAGTTGATATTTTGACATCAGATATTGTTCACGACTGTTCATGTTTCTAAATAGCTATTAATATTATTATCGCTTACTTATCGTTTTGCCATCTATGAATGAACAGATGTAATGGTCATTAGTTTTCGATGTGTTGTTGAAACTTACAGAACTTGTATTATTTAACTCCGTCTTCAAACTTATTTTAAGAAAACCTGGACGAAACAGCCGCACAGTTTATTGACCCTTAATGTGCTTGAAAGTTTGTGGTTTCCAAAAATTCAGTATCATAGGCAGATCAAATAGCAGTAAAATATAAATAAATCACCTACAAATTAGAAACATGTACGTGAAAAACACGAAGATATACAATAAAGGTGTTTAGGGTAGAAAATTCTCCCCACCGATTCGCCAGCTAATTAGCATTCAAAATTGAAAATATAAAAGAAAATAAATCAACCGTTTAATTAAACAATAAAATATTGGGTCGTCAATTTTTTCCAAAAATCGTGAGTATTTTCCATGATAACCAAACGAGTATAGGTATTGAAAAATCGAAAATCTTTATGGGGAAATCAATGATTTAAAATTCATTTATCATACTTTTATTTTTTTTAAACTTAACTCTATATTTTTGTTTTTTCACCCCTTAATTTTATTTTTGTTTTGTCACACAGGAAAAACATCTCCAAAACAAAATAAAATTTCTAATAAAATAAATAAAAATCAATCGAAACCAGAGCATCACCAACCCCCATCAGGTTTTTCGCGCGTTTCGATTTTCCAATACTTTAAATTTTTTTAATTTTATATTTAAATGTTATTGTTTATTGTAAATTTTGTCTTCCCGTTTATCTCGCGAGGAAAATTTATTTACAAAAAAAAAAAAAATGAAAAAAGTCAAAAATCCTTACCAATCTTCTTATATTTGAATTAGAATCGCGTATGCGTCGTCGTCCCCCACAATCATTCAAAATTATTATGAAAAATTCAAACGATAAAAATATTAAACCGGAGTAGAATACTAATATATATATATATATATATATATATATATATATATATATATATATATATATATATAAATATATATATATATATATATATATATATATATATATATATATATATATATATATATATATATATATATATATATATATATATATATATATATATATATATATATATATATATATATATATATATATATATATATAATATATATATATATATATATATATATATATATATATATATATATTATATATATATATATATATATATATATATATATATATATATATATATATATATATATATATATATATATATTTATATATATATATATATATATATATATATATATATATATATATATATATATATATATATATATATTTTTATATATATATATATAATATGTTTATATATATATATATATATATATATAAACAGTACTGTGCAAAAAAAATCCGGACAGTTCGAATTTCTATAAAAACGTTAAATATTACCTAGTGTTTTTACTGTTTTTTAGATTCCAATTTTTAGATCGTATTTTGTAGTTCATTAGAGAACTTTGAAAGTATAAGTAGTTTAAGTTATGTTTATGGGGAAAGAGCTTTTAGTAAAGCGAATAAAGTATTTAAATGTACTAAATGTCTAAAAAAGTGTTAATATAGCGTTATGGAGCGAAGGACTGTTGGTGCGTGAAATAGGTGATAGGATAGGACGTGGGAAATCATCAATCGGCAGATCTTATAAAAAAAATATTAAACTACGGGGAACACAGATCGGTCTTAAGGGTCTGGCATATTGCGAAAAATCACAAAAGTGCAAGATACATTTCTGGTTCTGTTTTCTAAGCGGAACCGATTTAAAACTTCACTGAAATTCCAAGCCGATCTTGCTACATAAACAGGCATTAAAATTTCCAGTTCAATTGTTCGGAGAATGTTACGGAAAGCAAATCTCAGGGCACGCCGCTCGCTTTTCTAAAGATATCTTCAAAAATTTGTCGGCTTCAGTGGACCAGCAAGCACTCTAACTGGACCAGGGAGTTGTGGAATAACGTAGTGTTCCCTGACGAAAGGAAATATAAACTGCATTTGGGAGATGAACGACTAACTGTGCGTAGAAAACCAGGAGAACGCCTCAGAGATGTCTGCATTCAACAAGTCCCTAATAAAACTGAGGTTGTAATGGCTTGTGGCTGTTTAAGTAATGCTGGTAGAGATATTGACCAAGATGAAGAAGGAGGGAGTCATTACACCTTCAAAAAGTCCATGGAGTTCACCAGTGGTCTAAGTGAACAAAAAGGATGGATCAATCCGGTTTTGCGTAGACTACCGAAAGCTCAACGATGTTACGATCAAGGACAGCTACCCGTTACCACGAATCGATGACACGCTGGATATTTTGTCAGGAACTAAATGGCACAGCACATTGGACTTAAAGAGTGGGTACTGGCAAGTTGAAGTCAATCCAGAGGATCGAGAGAAGACATCATTCACGACAGATGGGAGTTCGATGTCATGTCTTTTGGATTATGTAATGCTCCAGCCACCTTCGAGAGACTAATGGAGTGCGTATTGCATTGATTAACATGGAAGTCCTGTCTTGTGTATCTCGATGACATCATTATACTGGGTCGAACATTCAAAGAACAATTGGGCAACTTGGAGGAGGTGTTGCGACGAATCCGGAATGCGAATATGAAACGTAACCCAGAAAAATGCCAGCTGTTCCAGTATGAAGTACAATATTTGGGTCACATAGTCACAGAGAGAGGCGTTAGCACAGATCCAGAAAAAGTCAAAGCTGTCATGGATTGGCCAGTACCGAGGAATGTTCACGAGCTACTTAGTTTCCTGGGATTATGCACGTATTATCGGACATTTGTCGAGAACTTTGCAAACATCGCAAAATGCCTACGTAAACTGACGGATGCTAATGCAAAGTACGTGTGGACTGTGGAGTGCAACGAGGCATTCATACAGCTTAAGGATAGAGAATGGAACACTCCTGTATTAGCGTATCCATTGCCAGAAAAACAATTCATACACTTTCACAAATATTTGTGTGGCCAGCTTTTCTTGATAAGAACTGACCACGCCGCTCTCAATTGGTTGCTCTAGTTCAAATATCCAGAAGGACAAGCGGCAAGATGGATTGAGATGTTCCAAAACTATGACTTCCCAGTGGAACATCGTAAAGGCCGAGCACATTGTAATGCCGATGCTTTATCGAGGAGACCGTACGCGGAGGATTGCAAATCGTGCTTTAAACCCCCGAAGGATGGAACCATGAAGAAATACAGAGAGAACAACGGTAAGACCCAGACATGTTTCCGGTTATTAGCTGGAAGGAGGACGATCGAATACCTGCGTGGAAGGAAGTAGCACCGTCCAGTACAGAAGTTAAGTGCTACTGGGCTCAGTGGGACTCACTATATCTAGATAACGGCGTCCTAAAACAGAAATGGGAGTCCACTGATGGAAAGAAGGAGATGGAGCAGTTGGTGCTACCAAGGAGCCGAGTACCGCGTGTATCGAAGGAGTCACATGGAGGAAGTTCAGGTGGTCACCTTGGAATCAATAAAACCTTCACCAAAGTTAGGCAAGGGTATTATTGGGTGAGATATCGAATCGACGACGAGCAATGGTGTCAACGATGTGATATCTGTGCGACATGCAAGGGACCAAGAACCAAAAAGCGAGGAGAGATGCTAAATTCTAAAGTTCTAAATTTTAGTACCTTTTTAAAGGGTCCGCCATCTAAAGTTTTTTTTTCAATTAGTGCCTTATTTCGTGAACGGTAACACTTAGCTCATGTCTGATTTGACTGATAATAAGTTTTATCCTTCCGCTGAACGAATATGATTGTGTATACGCTTGAACAACGCTGGGAAATATTGCGACATTACTTTGAAAATCATGGTAATGTTGCAGAATGTGTGCAAAAATTGCGTACGGATTTTGGAAGAAGAGAAGCACCGTCAACTTCGTATATTCGTTATCTTGATTGATTGATTGATTGATAGGACTGTAGGACCAAGCGCTAGGCAAGATTTCCGGATAACGCCGGGCCTATTCCTACAGCCGTTTACATAAAACGATAGGTAAGGATTGGAAGGTATGTTAGTTAGGAAAGAGCGACCCGGTTACAGACACCATGACAGTCGGTACTAAACTACTATTATCACAAGACAATCACAATTTTAATCTGCTAGTCTGCAATCGCCAATCAGCATTCTCCAGTCCGCTCTTCTGTATTTTGAATAAAATTAAAACAAAATTAAAATTAAAATTCTAAAATAAATTTATTAGTTCGCTCAGGAATCTGTAACTTAATTAATTAGATTTATTATTTATTTGAACTCCCATCCGCACAACAAACCTAATTAGAACATAAGTACAGAACTCTGAAAGAAATTTTTTTTTAACTTATCGCTCAGGTATCTGAAAAAATTTAATTAATTTAGTTTGATAGTTTAAGCCATCCATTACGATAATGTTACCATAATACTGTAACATGCTCATCAGAGAGTCAAAATAGACTATAGGGCGACAATCTTCAGCAGAACCATTTTCCTGTTACATAATTATTACAATAATATAATTTGTTAGTAAAATCTATATCATTTTCACATTATCATTGGTTATTATTTTTATTTGGATAGAAAGGACATTTCCAATTCCATCATATATATTGGTGTTACCTCAGCAGTTGAAACTGGAGTATTTAGGTTAATTATCCTGGGGTCTTCTCATCATATGCTGCATATAAATTTGCGTCCCTATATTTACAGATCCACCACCATCTAACGCGAGGGGCAATATTTATTTATTTTATGACCCGACAGCATTTCATATACATACATTCGTGTATAGGGTAAATTATTATACAAATAAATAATTGAGTAAGTGAGATATTACCTGCAACTTAGCTATAACGTATTAAAATTAAATCATTTAATAAATGTCTAAAAATAAATTTACTAGATAGGAATCTGTAACTTAATTATTATTAATTTTATTATTTATTTAAAATCCAGTCCGTACACCTATCAAAGTTAAAATAAAATTCAAAACTTTTAATTGATTAACTTACGGCTCCTGAATCTGTAACCATAAATTAAATTAATATGGTTTGTTAGATTAAGTTCCCGTCAACCATTACGCTGATATTGGATTGGAATATGTTTATCAGAAAATCCTAATAATTCTGTGAAAACGTATTACATTCCAAAATTATGCAACATTTTATTAAAAATAAAATAAACTTTCCTTGTAAACCCTCTCCAACTATAATCATATTTACACTTATATAAGTAATTAAAACCAAACCTTTTCCATAAATTATTATTATTATTTTTATATTTCTGCAATACAATGTAATTGTAATGCAATGCCCGTATTATGGTCGTGATCAGGGATGTCACTTTACTACAAATGTAGTAGATCCGCTCCGACCTTCACCGTTCATAAATCAAAAAAGAACAATTGATATTGTCTTCAAAAAGCACCCTTAAATCCAAATACGAAACTTAATAAATTGAAATTACGCATGGATAACCCACAGGCACGTATGCACGACACACAGGCAATAAAGCAGGCAGGGACGCCACATAATGCAATGGAGCAGAAGCACCCCAAAAGTGAAGGAAATCAACACCCCTCGAAGCGAACCCTCTTGTCAACTAAATAACGAAGAAACAAATACTTTCCAATATAGTCGGAGTTGGTTCCAAAATTTTAAAAATCGGAACGAATTCCTAAATATTAAAACTTCAGGTGAGTCTGCTAGCGCAGACACAGCTGCACCAAACTTTATTCTGCAAACAATTAAAAGCATCGTTGCAGATGGCCATTTAAGCCATCAACTATTTAACGACGAAACAGCTTCTTATTACTTGAAAATAACGCCCTCGCGAACATATTTGACCACAGCAGAAAAACATGCTTCCGGCTTTAAAGCAGCAAAAGATCGTTTGACGCTTCTGCTTGGTGGTAATGTCGTCGGCGACTTCAAGTTAAATCCTTTGCTGATTTACCATTCGGAGAACCCGAGAGCTTTAAAGGGTATCACAAAAACGAGTTTACTTGTTGTTTGAAGAAGTTATAGAAAGGTTTGGGTTACTGCCAGTCTCTCTACACGAAATGACATGTTTTCAACATTAGCAAATCTTGGGATGAAGTCAGCGACACCACCAAGTCTGGATCGTGGAAAAAGCCTTGGTCGAATCAGTCCACCAGTTCTATTGAAGATGCAGCTGAAGTACAAACTCAAATCATCAACATGGCCAAAAAAACTGGCTTCATAGATGCTGATCCGTCTGACGTAGAAAATTTATTAACCTAGCAGGATAAATGATGAAAGTATTTCATCATCTGATAGGATTACATTACATTAAAGTTTTCAAATATACAATGAAAAAACATGCCGGCAACGTAAAAAGTACAATGTATTTAAATTACATTTAGAATTTAAATACATTGTACCCCGCACAGAACCAACATATTCCCTCATTACACATTTGAATACTTTTTCGACTTACGTCGTTTCAAGTAACGTTGAACTTTTCAGGAACGCATCCACGACGTAAGTCAAAGATCGCCTGTATATATGTATATGATAATCTACGACGTAAGTCAAGGATCACCTGTATATATGTATATATAACAACTGCATAAAATATATAAAATAAAAATAAACAAAAAATTCTCTAATAAACATAGGAAACAGAATTTTGATGGACGAAACGAAAATTCTGTTATATACATAATATGAATACCTAGGCATTCAAATGTAGACAGTCGTGTGTCAATTTGCGTTTTCAACAATCAAATAATGATGTATATACAACACAAACACAATCCAAAAATTTATAAAAATAAAATGTAATTCGCCAATTACATTGAATATATTAACATTTTCCTACACAACGATCGCACAATGGCAGTGATCGTGTTAAAATTTAAATAAACAAAATCCCTACTACTGTATGTTTTGAAAGATACATAAACCAAAATATAAAAAAACATCTAAAGGAAAGGGGAATAAGAGAATTGTATGAAGAGCGATGTGCTAGGCAAACGAAAGAAGACGAAACATACAAAGCATGCGATCGCTTTCAATGGAATACTGTGGTGTGCGTGTGATTTGAAAATTGATGTACATAAGACACAAAGACAAATCGTTATATATTACAAATTACAATATTAAACATATAACGGAGAAACAAGAACTGAATGTAACACAATAATACCAATACTTGTATAAAGCATTGCCTGTGAGATGTCAATGCGTAATAGCGTATGGAGATGTAATAGTATTGTACAAAATATAATTAAATACAACACAACACAATATAATATAATATATAATGTAATTACAATAATAATAAAATATAATATAATAATATAATAGCGATACTCATCTGTGATCCGATTTAAAACCACGCACACACAACAAACGAATTTATTTTATTTTATTTAATAACACCGAGAGGAAAAAAACACGTCCACTCGGTGTGAAGATCAACACAACCATCAACTTCGTATATTCGTTATCTTGTGAAAAAAGTGAAAGAAACTGGCATCCTCATCGATAAACCAAAGCCTGAAAAGCCAAACACAGTGCGTACACCCGAGAATATTGATACTGTGGCCGAAAGTGTGAGTGATGCGCCATCAACATCAATTCACCGTCGTTCTCAACAATTGAACATTTCGGAGATATCATTGAGACGAATTTTGCATAAAGACCTTGGTATGACGCCATACAAAGTCCAATTGGTTCAGGAATTGAGGCCAACTGACCATCCAATGCGTTTTCGCTTCGCTGAGTGGGCCTGCGATCGACTTACAGAAGATGCCGATTTTGCCAAAAAAAATCATCTTTTCGGATGAAGCTCATTTTGATTTTGGCGTTTATGTAAACAAGCAAAATTGTCGCATTTGGGGCACTGAAAACCCGCACGCATACATTAAAAAGCCGGTACACCCAAAACGAGTCACTGTTTGGTGCGGATTTTGGTCCAGAGGCATAATTGGGCCATTTTTCTTCGAAAATGAGCAAGGAGTGGCCGTTACAGTCAATGGCGATCGTTATCGGGCCATGTTGAACTAATTTTTGTTCACAAAATTGAAGAGGAGGATATTGAAAACATTTGGTTTCAACAGGACGGCGCTACGTGCCACACAGCTGAAGCTACACTCGATGTTTTACGCCCTGTTTTTGAAGATCGCATTATCAGCCGCAGAGCTGATGTCGTTGGCCACCTCGGAGCTGCGATTTGACACCGTTGGACTCTTAGTTGTGGAGTGCCCTC
Organism: Tipula lateralis; assembly: GCA_963932295.1. Lineage (NCBI taxonomy): Eukaryota > Metazoa > Arthropoda > Insecta > Diptera > Tipulidae > Tipula > Tipula lateralis. The sequence goes on along the minus strand of OZ010739.1, from coordinate 6,159,682 downwards.
AAAGATAAGTGTTACGCCGACAAGCCAGAGACATTTAATTTTCATTGTTCTATTCCATAAAATATGAATTTGGTTGTTTATATAGATCTAAATTTTGTTTATCTCGGGTTTTTGGTTTGGAAAAAAAGAATTAAGGTATTTTTGATAGATGTCGATACAAATTGTGGTATTTCGGAATTGTAAGCCGAGTTCATAACCTTCACTATTTTTTTGATTTATCTATAAATGTAAAATTTCAATCCGGGTTATGCTCCATATTTCAATTTAATAAGAAGAGTTAATGGTAATCGACATCAAAATACGATTATCGATAAATAGATAATCGTGCAAAACTTCAGCTTTTGGTCGGGGCCATGTTAGAAAAATGGTCTGATGAAAGTTTCCAGCAGGGAGATGGAAAAAAACCTATATAAGCTCGGGTGAACGAGGTGTTTTTTTTTGGTGGAGAGAAACCGAGATAGAGCAGCGGATCACAGATGGATATAGAAAACTCGTGGAGATAAGTTGAGACCAAGAAAACTCGAGATAAGTTTAGTGGTTAATTATAGCTATATTTTGAATGATAGGTTTTATTATATACATTTGTTTTAATATATATATATATATATGTATATATATATATATATATATATATATATATATATATATATATATATATATATATATATATACCGTTTATAAATAAATATTGTTTAGAAATGAATACTTACATCTAAAATAGAAGCTAATTAATTAATTTGTTTAAATCAAGTTTTTTGAATTAAAACTTAGCTAAATTAAAGCTTCAGCGTTATGTATATGTTCCATGGAATATTACTCGTATCATCACAGGCATCACATGAATTTAAAGTACGTAGATTAATATGAATATGAATTTAAATACCTTACACTTGTTCTTATTAGAATTATTTGTTTACAATACTTTATTTAGCTGTCAAATATTATATAACATACAAACAAATTGTTATAATATCATGTTCCACAAATGAAATCAATTATCCTAGTAATTAATAGATGCCTCTCAAATGATCGAATTTTAATTATTAATTTTTAGTATTAAGAAGGTTTATGAATTTTAAATATGTATATCAAATCGTTTGTATTAGTCATTGTCGCAAACGAGATAAAACGCGGGATTTTCTACAACAAAGGGTATTATTGGTCATTACAAACCAGATACTCATTGAGTGAACATCAACTATTATATTTGTAAAACAAAATTCAAACAAATTGTTAAAGATTAAACGAGTTTTATTTAATCAACAATTGTTTGAGAACCAGTGACTACACAACGTTTCTTGGGACGAACGCAACAGCAGCAATCATTTCAACCACATTGAAGTAAATAGACAACGAATCCAGATGCAGGACCAGAAATACACGAACATCTATAATATTTCTTGACTCCTGGGGAAAGTGCTGGATTGATCGAGGGACGAGCTGCCGTATCGGATCAGGTGAGTTGAAGTCAAACAATATTTTATCTTATATCTTTAATTGTATGCTTATATGTGGTTACCATTACGAAGTGCATAACAACTGTAGCGTGCAAAAATAAAATAAAATTTAATCACTTTAAATGGTTCCTTTTTCCACCATTTGAAACTTTATTAAGAAAACAAAAAAACAAAAATTAAACTAAATTACCTTTATCCAGATATACATTGATTTATAAATGTAGATTCGTATATGATTGGGTTTCCTGCTCACTCATGGATTCCCACTAAAAAAAAATTAAAACAAAAAAAATCAAATATTTAATTTTACTAATTGGAACATTCTGATTTAAGTTCGGCACTTGGATATCGAATTTTATTTTAAGCTTTATCTATTGGGCGCCAGATATCCCTGTATGCACGCTTACCTCGACTTTACTCAGCCCGTAGTCCACTCTGTTGTGAGTTTTCCAAGCAGAAAGCTTCCAAAAATTAACGTAAAAAAACACACACACTAAACTAAGACTTAAGAAAAAAGAACAAAAAAACTTACACAGTCACTTTTCTCATCCATCAGCATACAAGGTATCACATATAATGACCGAAAACTCTCTCCATACACTTCCACGTTCTTATGAATTTGGACTCTTATGATGTATATGGCGGACGTTCACCCGTTTTCTTATTCTTCCCACTTACTTGAAGTTCTTCGTATTTAACTCAAGCCAGCTTTAGTGTTCAAATTACCGATTCTATTTTGAAAAGTTCAATGAACTCTACACTGGTGGTAAACTCGGGATGAGATTTCGTATTTATATAAAAGTGCCATCTGACAAAACGATCATCGCGTTACCCACCAAAACAACGAAAACAAACAAAAATCGATATACAAAGCTTTAAATTATTTAATACTTACATAGTGATGGTAAAATTATTATTTGTCGTAAATTCTACAGGTCAGAATCATTTTATTATTCTTTTAATCAGAAGGTTATTATCAGAATCTTACACAACTAGTGTTAAAGTTTTGTTTGAATCATTTGTGGTGAAGTTATTCAGTGAACTCACGCTTAGAGTGGAATGCGGGTTAAGCTAACGGAAAAGCGTGCTTTTGGTATCTGGCGCCCAATTTAAGAAATAATCTAAATTTGATATCTGAAAGTGTTGTACATCTATATCGATAACTACATTTCATCCTAATCTTAATTTTTTTTCTTTTCAAAGCATATGATTTACTTTTTTTTTTATTTTTATTCACAGATTCTAACAAGGGGTTCGCTCAATAAAAGCCCACCATTCGAATTTTTAAGAAAATTTACTTTTTCTTAAACTTACTAAATTCTAACAAGGGGTTCGTTCAATAAAAGCCCACTATTCGAATTTTTAAGAAAATTTACTTTTTTTATATAATTTTTTTTTTGAATTTCCTTTTTTATTATATATTTTTATTTATATATTTATGTTACGGTTAAAGCCCAAAATGCGGCGAATGTCCGAATTTACCGGTAAATGTCCGAATTTACCTATTCCTTTGGTAAATGTATGTTCAATCTACGTTTACCTGCAAATTTTGACTATATTTACATTTATTCTTTCATTTTTTGTATTAATAAATGATTTCGTAGTAGACCCTAGAATGATTTCGTAGTAAACCCTAGCATGATTTTCTAGAATTGTAAAGGCTAACGGCTTCGGTAACTCTCACGGGGCTTTAGATTTTAACTTCGAGGGACGTAGGAGCCGGGATAAGCAAACATGTCGCACTGCGTGCCGCACGTAGGAACGGATTATATAGAATCTATTAATGGATTTCGGTACACTTCGGTTCACATTTTGCTAAATTCGGACATTTACCGGTAAATTCGGACATTCGCCGATTTCGGGCTTTAACCGTAACATATATATATATATATATATATATATATATATATATATATATATATATATAAATATATATATATATATATATATATATATATATATATATATATATATATATATATATATATATATATAAATATATATATATATATATATATGTATATGTATATATATATATATATATATATATATATATATATATATATATATGTATATATATATATATATATATAAATATATATATATATATATATATATATATATATATATATATATATATATATATATATATATATATATATATATATATATTTTTTTTTTTTTTCCAATGGTTTCGATCACGAGTTAGCTCTTCAAACCGTTGTAGACAGTTTGCAGATGCCATATCGCTCTCTACGCCGTGGAGCCATCGTCGCCGACAGCGACCTCTTCGCCTACCGAAAGGCGGTTCTCCCTTTAAAGATCGCTGTATCATTCGTTTCGGATCAGCACGCAGAACGTGACCGAGCCAGCGTATTCGCTGTCCTTTGATTTCATGCACGATATCAGGAATTTGCATTTAATTCCTGATTTCGTGATTGAATAGAACTCGGTATGTAAACTTTAAGTATATATTGGCATTCTGTAAATCCGGAGACTTACGACCTGTGACGTGCGCGTGTACATTAAAACAATTGTTGTTCAATTAAGACACTATATTTCGATTGATTTGAATGTACAAAATCTCCTTTGCAATTATCAGACAAATTTGTATATTTATTTGGTGCTAGCGTGTGCGCAAAACTGTTGCTAGCTAGTCTCCCTTAGCTCTTTGAGTTATTTAAAGTGACCACACATGAACATTAAGATAGATATTTATATAGGCAGGGAAAATGTCACGTGTTTAAAAGTTTCCACTAGGACTGCTTTTCGAAACGTTTTCCTTCCTGTTCTGTTCTTGCTTCGGTTGTTGAAATTGCTCAAGCACCACGATTACTTACAATCCACCAATGTGACTTCACAGTTTTTTTCATTTTTTTCTCTACGTATTTTCTTTGTTTATATTCTCATAACGTCGGTCCAACTTGCCACGTTAAACCAGAAAAACCGCCTTTTCACCACCTTTTCCGTATTGCATTGTCCATCGGCAAGTTATCTTTTCCGTGCTCCTTCCGCCATCTTTTTTTGGTTCCGTAATTCAGTTACGGTTCATTCTATCGATGCCAGCCTCACTGTATACTCTTATGTGCTATTTCGTGGTGTTGTGATTTGAGTTGTTATTATTGGTATTTATATTATCATTGTATTTGTATCTATCTATCTTGTGTGTTCTCTCCACAAGTGTTTAAAGTGGGTCTACCATCATAAGGTGTTTTAATCACATCCAAAAGGTGTTTCAACCACACCTGCCGCATAATTTTTCGATCAGAAGATATATTCAGTATTTATATCTGCTTGCCTGCAAAATAGAGACATTCATTCTAGCACTGCTGCGGGTACTGTCAAATATGGAGGGAGTTGGATGGTCCCATAACTGCTCAATTCCCATGTAAAATACCTCATGTCTGTTTTTAGATTCGAAGACGCCAAAGGCAATTGGATTTCGTATCTTCTGTGTCCACTTATGGGTAAGACAAAAGAATTAAAGAGTGATAGTTGAAGCTTGGGGATTAATATGACCGATAATATTCATTCGAGTAGAATCATGCATGCGATATATGGTGCAAAACGCTACATTACGTCATCATTTCAATTACGAGATCAACAACTATATACAAATTGAATATTGAATCCTTAATATATTGGAGTAAAGTGGTACGATAATGGCATACGTTCCTCATGTCATTATGGTAAAAAACTCCTCCAATAGCAATTTTAATTGGATCGATCAATATACCAGATAACCACATAAAAAATTGGTTAAGTATTTATTTAGGATATTTTTTATCCATTTTCCAACCCAATATGGGAATATTGAACGTAAAACAATACGACCGAAACTCATCGACTTTTTCTTGATACGAGTACGAGTATATATTATATATACTGAGGATTGTGATACAATATGTGCCTCGCACCATACCTAACACAATTTCTGGAAATTATTGTTATTATTTATTCCCTAAACCGAGGATAAAATCAATTTCAATTAAAAATTTTTCGAGTATTTGTTTTTTTCAGTAGACGAAGAAAAATGTTTGGTATATGGGTACGGTCAGGGTTTTAAATTCTCAAAAATTCATTCATACATTAATACTGTATCAGTGTTACGTAATTGATGTGCCGCGAAACATTTATTATAAGGGAAGTCATATATAGAAGTTTGTCCGCAATTATACGTAGTCTAACCATTTAATGTTGGCAGGCTGTGATTCTCCTTTTTAATCTGATAACGTATAGTGATTTCCCACTTAGATCAGTCGTTAAACTAGTAGCTGATTCTTTTGTTTGGAGCCTCTGTTTGACCCCAATACTCTCAAAAGAGTTATACATTTTCAGTTCAAATACATTTTGAACATTATATTATTCAGGCAATAATGTCCTGTGAGAACGCCCAGCAAGATTCTCATAGTAGGTCTATCACAATTCATGAAGAATCGTTGTTGATTTATGGATGAAGAAGATTTTCAAAAAGCAACAAGAGACGAGGTTGTTCCATCTCTTGTGGCACTGACCACGAAAATGATAGTCTCTCTTTAAAGATAATAATTGCTTAGATCCATTAAAATTGTGAAGGTTGGTTTAATTGTGAAAGCAGGAAACGTTTTGGCTAATAAATTGGCCCACTCAAGTGGACCAATTTATCAGTCAATACGTTTCCTTTGATTTCCATGTGGCTGGGTATTCAGTGAAGTTTAACTTCATTGAGACAACCTAGGTTTAAGTCAACTATCATCTTCAAAGAAAGTTTCGATTGAACAGCGTTAGAGTTAGTCGCCTTGAGAGCAGCCTGGCTGTTAGAAAGGATGTAAATACGACGATCCTGAAAGACAGTAGCGTACGTACTAAGAGAGAAAGGTAATTTGACCTCACGATTTTGGATGTATAACGCGGCACCAGCCAGGTTACAGCATACTGACTCATCAGTAAAGATCATCATATCGTCATCGGAGAGGCAGGATGGGCTGCTGTAATCCTATTTGTGCTTTTCGATAAGAATTACACGAAAGAATTTCCCGAAAACGTGATTCTTCACCATATTTTCGAGGCCATGTGGCGGTTATATGCCGGCCCACCATTTTCCATATTTGACAGTGGCCAGAAGGACTTACTTGATTGTATCTGTTTAATAGACGAGCAGCTGTTTTCGGTGCATACCTTCTAATTCAAAGAATGAGCGGCAGCTGACCCATAGTCATCTTAAGAGCTGTAGTCAGAGCCTTTGAAAGTGGTGTATAGGTTTCCCTCCAGGTCTACTCAATATATTAGGTTACCAAACAAGTGCGGCAAATCAAAATATGGGTCTGATTACCGAAACATATAGGCCAGTACACGCACCTGTGTTTAAAGCGCCATGATTGATCAAAAGACTGTTTGCATTTCTAGAAAATGTTACATGCTTAACCGGATTTCTCTTCTACATGTTTTTGCCAATTTGTTATCGTTTAATGGGATACCACAAGAGCGGAGAATGAACTTCACCCTGATAACATACCTTTCGTGCAGGCACCAAACCATTGAAAAAGTGTGGTCTCCATGCCATGTCTTTCAGCCGAAGAGACCAATGAATTAAAGGAAGCGTTATCAAACACCCCTTCGATTCCCAGAAACGCTCCCAAGAAGATTCCTTGTTGTCCAGCAATTTTTCAATCCATCGAAAGACTTCATGGAGTTTTATGTCAACTGTTTTACCTTTCTGATATGCGTGTTCACATTTAGTTGCAAAACTAATTTTAAGTCTAAAGAACTTTGGATGAATTTTCAAAGAACAGTCTTCTTGTGGAATTGTGAAGCCCTGAGCAATTCCTTTTCTCAAGCCTTGCAGATTTTTTATTACCTCATTCCTTTTTTATTAAATGTTTTATCGTATTCAAGAAGAGAGTTCCAAGGCTCAAACTCATTTATTTTATGCAAAACTGTCTCTCAGACTTCTGACGAAACCATTCAAAATCATATTTTGAAAAAAATCTTCTAATAGAAATTCTATTCAAATGGAGGTTGAGTTAACACAGTTGTGAGTATATAAGCTTGTAAACGAATGCCATTGACTAGATGCTGAACTCGCAACAGAAGGGAGGAATTCAATGATGACACATTATAATTGCTGGAGAGTTACAGAGAGAGATAAAGAGAGAGAGAGAGAGAGAGAGAGAGAGAAAGAGAGAGAGAAAGAGAGGAAACAGAAAAAGAGAGAGAGATAGAGAGAAAGAAAGAGAAAGAGAAAAACTGGTACAATATATCCTGAGGAGAAAATTCCGTAGATATGAAAAGACAGGAATGTTTTAGTTCGTATACCGAGAAATTGGCAAAGGTCTTAAAGCAACTGCATAGTGGATGTTCTGGAAATCAAGAGAGTAATAAAATTGTAGTCAACGTCAGACAAAGGTTTTATTCGGCATGATCTTAATAAACGCGAAGAAATGGTGTTGATGTTGTGATATATAAGTGTAACGGACAAAAATCCAACGATTAGAACACGAGGTGAAAGTTTGCGCTTATCGTACTCAATCGTAACGGATTTCTGGGATACATTATTTTTAAACAACTATATGTGCTTAAGACACCATACTAAAAAAACTCTGATATGCATGTAGTGGGACGTCATTGACTTTTTTGTTGCTACAATACAATAATCGTAATAGTCGACTTCTCGTGCCTTGTTGGTAGCCAAAGTACAACAAAAAATTTGTAAAATGCACAAGTTGGCTTAAGTTTAATAAGTAAATAATCAACAACCAAGTGCAGAAAGAGAGATGAAAGAACACCTCCCTGAAGGTAACTTATGGAAACTTTGACAGTTATAAAAATCACCCAGTGCCGCTTCAGTGATAAGAGACTGAAGCATGTGAAGCATGAATTGAATACTTGATATGATGGTTTGGCCAATGCCACTAGCTTTCAATGTTCACTTGGCAATGTCTCATAAAATACCAAAAATGGACTATATTAGATCTTCGCATCTCAAAGTAAAGTACCAGGTTATTAATGGCCAAATTTCAGAGAGAGATAACAAAACTCTTACAGTATCCTTTCACTAACATCTCTGTTTGAGGAAGATTCACCCAAATGAGATGTCATAATTCTGTCTCTTAGCATTTAATTTATCAAAGTAGCTAAAGGTCCATCCGAAGAGCATGTACTCGAGTGATAGCTTCTGGACTAATATAGCAAAAAGCATCTATATCCGAAATGGTTACAATTGCATATTCTTTATACTCAAGCAAGAGATTTCTCAATCGAATCGATAAGAGAGAAGTTTCCGTAATTCTTTCGCTTGCTGGGGGGATTTCGACTGCTGGATTAACAAGATCGAGTCCCTAGTATAAAAATTAGATTTAATGAATTCACTTCTTTAAAATGTGACCGAGTTTCAGACTTATGAGATAAGATTATGTCTGTAGTTTGCTGAATACCCTGATTAATAGTTGATTTTCCTTCGAATTGTCTACCTTCTAATTAATTGGCTTGCAAGACCTGCAGTCGTATTAATTTTTGATAAGTCGTCTGCTATGCACTATTATTATCTTGATTGATCAAAAATGGGGAGGGTTTGAGGTTACCAAAACCATCCTCTCATCTCTGACTACTATTTTCACCTTTCTCACTTCGTCCTTTATGTAAATAATCAGAATAATCGCGGTTAAGTAGAAGCTTTTTATGCTTTTCGTTTTCGTAAACCAATTTTTCGTTAAGAATTATTTAAGAAGATTTGAAACCCTCATTGGGTCCCATGAAAACACAAAATTATTGATTCACAGCATTTTCAAGACTGCGGTGGCATCACTTTATTTCGTCAGGATCCAGCGAAACTCTCCATCGCCTTCCTGTATAAAGTAGTGATCTTTGGTACTCACAGGCTCTCCTGAATGTAATGTTAGCCATTATTTTGAAGAAGGTGCCCAGAGATGTTAATATGAATAGCTGAAACCATTGTTCGTGATATGAAGTAATTTACCTCATTTTCTCGGTACTTCTTAACGCTTCCACTTGAGACCTCAACCTTTTGGGCCGAGAACCTCAGCCCGAGTAGCGTGTCTTTGACCTTATTATATACAAAGCGTATTGTATTTTTTCGTCCTCATCTCAAATTTAGACTCGTTAGTCTACAATTCTAGGCCTTTCTTCTGGTTTTGAAGTTTGCCGCTAGGAACCAGCGTTATCTGAGCTTTTGAACTCTGGTTTCTCTTTCATATTAGAGCAGATTGCCTTTTATATTGATAGTTGTGGATCGTTTTCACATTTGTTTGCATGCCATATTCAAATCATACGTGTACCGGAGGACAGTAAGGTAAGCTGTTATATAATGGAGCAGATAAATCTCAAACTCACTACAACATAAATTAATTAAATTTAAACGACAAGAATGGGATTTGAAAGTAATTTTTTATCACTCGATTTCAATTGTCTTTATGAATGAACACAACTATAAGCTGCTGTTAGACTTCAAAGGCCGAGCCAAATTAAAGAATTAAATCTGAAAATTGAGAAAATTAAGAAACACTGATACGGACCAGACGAATTTGAAGAGGCACTTATCAGCGAGAAGGCTAAAAGAACTGGGACACGATCGTGGAGCAGGGAACTAAGCAGACTGAGGAAAAATTACAACGACCGATAAAATCAAGAGAGTTCTCGGTGGTAATACAAAGCTCACAATTCAAACTCTAGAGAAATCCTGAGGTTCTAGGAAAACTCATTTTCTAGATAAATCATTTTCTTTCTAAAAATTTAAAACACCGGTCTAGACCAGATATTTCTGGGGGTCTCCTACAAGAACAACTGGAAAACATCCTATGCCACCTTTCAAATTTTGTTAATCTGGCTATACGTGTCGGTTGTCAGACCCACAATTTTTTTTGCCACACTTTTTTCTGACAGCCAGACTGCTTTAAACGCGATTGACCCCAATACTCTTTTATCGAAACTTGGGTTGGAAAAAGTAATTGTCTTGAATCGACTAGGCAGTCGGAATGAAGTTAGACTTCACTGGATACCCAGTCACATAGATATCAAAGGAAACGTATTGATTGGCTAATGAATTGGCACACCCATTGGATGCAGCTTCCTCTTTTGTGTGACATGAGCTCGCTCTATTATTATCTCTTAAGATAGAGATGTCGACTATCACTTTGCAGGTTAGCCAATAATCAGTACAATAAACCACTACCATCATTAAGTTAAGACTTTTCCACCTGAAAGGTTAAATAAAATTTATCGTTTTTTGTCAAACACTAACACGTAGATAGAGCGTGTATTAACCTATATTGAAGTATATGACATATACCGGGAACGTCTTCGAGATTTGGCTATTATTCAGTACAGCTAACCGTTTAAATTTAAAAACAGGAGAGATAAAAATTTCACCTCTTGTCGCTTTTCCAAAATCTTCTTTGGAACAATAAGTCAACATAGATTCAAGTCTATCTTGAATCATGCTCACGTGACATCGTTTTCTGTATAATCAGATGTTCTGAGTGAAAATTTGGAAGAGCATTTCTTTTACTTCTGTTCTTCATACTCTCTCCATAGACTGACGACCTTGAGAATATCGGCTATTTTGGGCTTCATTCGAAGAACAAACAGATTTTGACTGGGAGTATTGGGCGTGAGTGGCGGCCAAATAAGGCCGACCTATGTTTTATGTTATTATAAGACCGACACCCATCTACGAGAATAGTACTTGCCGTCACTTATACAAACTAGATGATCAAGATGTAGCCAACAATTTAAGTTGATTTTATAAATAGGAAAATGCTATGAAACACGGTTACATACACGAACATATAACGAAAAGATTATTTATGTTTTAGGTACACAAACACTAGGGGGTAGAAAAATGTTATCAATACAAAACGGAGAAACTCAAATGCTCTCCTTCACTTGAAATACTTAAAAAAAACTTTTTATGTTTCTTCAAAAAACAAAACTTAAGAAAAGCACAACAGTGGCCTTAAAATGACAAACTTTTCATTTTTCTTTTTTTTTTGCAGTTATTTATTTTTCTTATTGAGTTTTTCCCAAATAACAATAAACCGCCAATTTTTTTTATCACATCCATCTCAATTGATAAATATATACAACCGTAGATAGAAGAAATACAGAAAAATGAATCGACGAGATGAATGGAAAATGAGAGAGCAGTTATACTAAATTTTATGTGACCGTACTGGAAAATAGAAAATAAAAAAATAATTCAATTAAAAGTGAAATGTAACTGGGTATGTACCCTATCATTTCTAATTCGAATTTTTTTTTTGTGTGCGTGTGTGTGTATCGGAATCAACCACCTTCAACTGAGTACAGGAGATGGGAAAATTTTCCCCATCCCCAATTTTCTTCGTCAAAATAAAAGCAAACTTTTTTCTTCTTTATTTTCGTTAAAGAAAAGTAAATGTGGCAGAAATGTAATTTTGAAAGAATTTTAAAGATAATTTATTTTGAGTTTTATTGTATTTTATAGAGTTGTGGATTGTCGAGCGCAAAAAAAAGGAAAAATTTTATTTTTCAAAACAAAACTTTGAACATTTTTGAACAGCTCTTATTTAAGGCTTTAATTTAAGCAATAAATAAATACACATAAACAATACCATCCGTCGCTGAATACTTTGAATGGAATGGGAAAATTTTCTATATTCAAGCTTAGCACCAATTGTCAACAACGCGAGTTATAAATTCTTCGAATAAGTAAGCTAATCGAAAGATCAGCCGGGAAAGAAAGGAGACTGAATCGACTGCTCGAGATTTGTAACTATTGTGTTGCATCCAGTAACTGAAAATTACTATTTTTCTGGATAATTAATGTTATACCTAGAAGACTCGTATCATATATACGTTTTTTCCGTGTTAGTCCATTGTGTTGGAGACAATAGTGAACTCACCCACTAACCATCAGTATAATGTGACATCACGTGACCGATGTAAATAACTTATTTCAATGTACAAGATAACTTGTTTGAATGTAACTCGTTCTCTTTTTCATCAATCGTTGACCGCACAACACGCCGGATAGTCGTATTCGAGCCGGATTAGTCGTGTTTACCGGACTGATCACATATTTTGGATTCCTCTTTTATATCGCATCTAACGACATTATTGGATTATTCGTGCCGTACTCTTGTGAGTAAGAAATTTCAACATTTTTGTGAAGTGCGTGTTGCTATAGTAAGCTGCTGTACAGTGATATTCTGGTGGTAAACCAACAAAACTCGTTGTTTTAATGTCAACCCGCGTTAAGCAAGCCTCGCTACAACGAGTCCTTGAACGAGCGATGAGAAAAGATGCGCAGGGGATAAGCATCGTATCCATCCAAACACAGATCGACCACGTGGCGTGCCGATACAATAAGTTTTGTGGTATACAAGATCAGATCGAGGCCGTGTGTGGTGAAGAGGAACTCGAGGGAGAATACGGTAACCGCGATCAAGCGGATGGTTATTACCTCGTGACAACATCGAATTTAAAATCTTTGCAGAGACAGTTAGCAACCATGATCGAGAACCCACAAGATGACGCCAAGGTAGCTCTCATATAGCAGTCATTCGATACAAAGCTGCCCCGAATCACGATTCGATGATGAATACACAAATTGGACTGAATTCGAGAATTTATTCGTCGGTCGCGTCCATAATCATAAACAGCTGACCAATTCGCAAAAACTACATTATTTATAGGTGAACTTAGGTGGAGATACAGCATCGTTGCTCAAATCAGTAAGCATCACTAATGGCAACTACGAGGAGGCATGGCGCATGTTACGAGACCGATATAACCACCGTCGGCTCATAATCGACAGCCATCTACGAAAGCTCAGAAATATGCCTGCACTACAAATTGAATCAGCTGTGGGATTGCGCAAGATAATCGATACTACAACCGACACCGTTCGCACTCTGAAGGTTTGAAGGGTACCAGTCATGGATATATTATTGGTCAACATTATGGCAGACAAGCTGGGTCCTGAAACCCATCGCCATTGGGAAATATCACTAATTCGAGCACAATATCCATCATACAAGAATCTAATCGATTTCATTAACACCAGATGGCAATCATTGTAGATGATTTCCATGACCAAAGAACAATTGGATCTATCATTTGTTCAAAGAACAATTGGATCTATCTATTATTTGTATTACGTTCTCGAACCGACTCAACATTTTCCATTTCAGTCACAGCCCTCGTCGTCGAGAAGATCACAGGCACGCTACCATCGCAACCAATTGACACGCATCAATGGTCACATTTGAATGACGTGGGACTGGCCGATCCTCATTATTATCGACCAAATAAGATAGACATTTTACTCGGAGGCTTCAGAAAGATATGGTTACATCAGCAGTGTGAATGGCTCGCCATTCGCACAAAATACGAAACTCGGCTACATCCTGTTCGGCAAGGTGGAGTGTCGGACGGCTAATCACCAGAGTTGTTTAACGGCAACTATGGAAGACTATGAAGCAATCGACAACACGCTCAGATGGAAGGTACACTGTATTTCTGCCAATGAATGAGAACCCCTCGGGAGATCACGAGAGAATGCAGTTATGCGGCTACAACATATGGAATGCTGGTTCGCTAAGAACGATAAACTACGTTCTGAGTACACCAAGTTCATGCGCGATTATCTGGAATCAGGAAACATGGAGGAAGTGTCCTAAGGTCACAATGTCTCGCCGGGCCAGACGTGTTATCTTCCACATCACGGAGTGATGCAACGCAAACTGCGCGACGCATCGCACAAAATATCAACCGGCACATCACTCAATCAGAGGCTTCGCGTTGGTCCCAAGCTTTAGCAGAACGTCTTCGAGATTCTAACGCGATTTCGCAAACATAAATTCGTATTCATTTCAGACATTAAGCAGATGTATCGACAAATTCTTATGGCGCCCGAAGACAGGAATTATCAGAGAATCGTATGGCGATTTTCTCCAAATGACCCAGTCCAACATTATCGTTTGTGTACTGTCACATACACCAGCGCTCCGTATCTCGCAATTCGCACTATTTTGCTCAAGATGAGCAAGAAAAATTCCCAATTGCAGCGAAAGTCGCATCCAAGAACTATGTCGACGATCTGATGACCGGCTCAGATAATATCATGGATTTAATCGAGATCTAGAGGCAAGTGGTGGGTCTACTCAGATGTGGCGGCTTCGAACTACGGAAGTGGTCCTCGAACAGTCAGCAACTTCTAAATAAGATACCAAGTAAGTTCTGTGAGCATCAAGGTCAACTTGAGCTAAACTGGGATGATTCGGTAAAAACACTCGGACTACATTGGTCTCCTTCGGCCGATTGTTTTGGATTCAACATCATCACCTCATCGGATGTTTGTGCTCTAACCAAACGAACAGTACTATCGCAGGCATCAAAGATATTCGAACCGCTCGGCTGGGTATCTCCTACTAATTGCAAAAATCATGCTACAGGAATTGTGGGTACTTGGCATATCGTGGGATGAAGACATCCCAAAATCTATTACTTAAAGATGGCTCGCTTATCGAGATAGCCTGAAATCGTTAGAGACCCTAAGAATCGATCGCTGGACACATCGTTCAACAACTCACAATAATCTTTAACTTCACGGGTTCAGCGACGCCTCTGAGAAAGCATACGCGGCGGTGGTGTATGCTCGCACAACGTTAATAGATAGATCCTCAAAATTCACCTTGCTGGCATCCAAGACCAAGGGTGCACCACTGATAACGGTCAGCTTGCCACGTTTAGAACTTTGTACCAGTGTACTTCTCACCAAACTAATACACACTATCGTTCAGTCACGTGTCGTGCCTCAACTCCAAATCTTTGCGTGGACTGATTCATAGGTGGTACTTGGTTGGCTGCGCAGCTCGCCCAATCGCTGAAAGACATTCGTGGCTAATCGAGTATCGCATATCTTGGGCTTCACTCAACCAACCAACTGGTATCATATCAAGAGCAAACAAAACCTGCAGATTGCGCTTCTCGTGGTGTCGACCCTCTTTTATTACACAGCCATCCACTATGGTGGGCAGGACTAGTTTGGTTGCGAGATGATCAAAGTCAATGGCCACACCAGAGATCTAGCGAGGCTTACATCAGCATCGACGAAAGAAGCATAAAAACAATCATCGCAACGCATGCAGAAACCGTGACGTCCCACAACGATTTACTTCGCCTACTCACCCGATGCTCATCGCTTGGAAAATTACTTCGTGTCACAGCATACTGCAGACGTTTCATCCAAGGTCGTCGCCTCAACATGACATTTTCGAGGAACTTCATCACTGTACCCGAGCTCGATTGGGCATTCGAGGTTTGGATTAGATTGATTCAATGATCACATTTCGCAGACGAGATATCGAGACACCAATCAGGAGAACATTCATTGGACAAGAGCCCACTTCGATCTCTGAACCCTTTTATTGGCAGCGACGGCATACTCCGGGTCGGAAGGCGGCTCAGCAACTCGAACCTACCTTACACGCAGAAGCATTCGATCATCCTTTCCAAGGACAATCAGCTTACCAACCTGCTCATCTCGCGAGCACATCGCACAACGTTACACGGTGGTCCACAGCTGATGCTGGCACATTTCCGAAAACACTACTGGATTCTAGGCATCAAAACATTAGTACGTTCATACGTACACAGGTGTGTTGTGTGCTTTCCTCACCGCGCAACAACGAGCCAACAAGTTATGGCTAGCCTGCCATCGCATCGTGTTACACCTTCGAGGCCGTTTCTACACAGTGGTGTGAATTACGCAGGTCTAATACTTATAAAACAACGCAAGAGTCATGGTGGTGCATCAACAAAGGGCTATATTTGCATTTTCGTGTGCCTCTGTACGAAGGCACTACATTAGGAGTTGGTGTCCGAACTCAGTATAAGTGCATTCATTGCGTCGTTCAAAAGGTTCACCGCGCGAAGATGGAATATCCGTAATCTATACAGCGATTGTGCAACCAATTTCATCGGAGCTAGTCGCCAACTAGCATTTCTGCATCAGACGAGCACGAGAGAAGTTACTCCGGAAATCGCTGCACTGTTGGAAGAATCATGGGCCAAGGATTACTCTCGTTCGAAGAGTTGACGACGCTGCTGTGTCAGATCGAGGCGTGTCTAAACTCGCGACCACTGTGCCCGATGACGAACGATCATGACGACTATACAATCATCACTCCAGGGCACTTCTTAATCGGGGAAGCACCAATCACGACACCAGAACCACCCCTACTCGAAGTGTGAACAAACCGTCTCAATCGCTACCAGCAAATGCAGAAAATGTATCATCATTTTTAGAACATTTGGTCGACAGAATACCTATCTCGACTACAGCAACGGCCGAAATGGATGAGAGTCCACAATAACCTTAACATCGGTCAATTAGTTATTATCAAGGAAGGAAACATCCCGTCCTCGAAATGGTTACTCGAAAGGATCATCGAGACGCATCCAGGATCCGACGGGCGAGTTCAAGTTGCAACGGTCAAATGCCAGAATGCTGTCTTCAAACAACCAATGACGAAACTGTGCCTGCTGCCTATACCAGACAACGACATGAATGACTAAACTATTTAAATACTTTAGGGCGGCCGGCAATGTTGGAGACAATAGTGAACGCACCCACTAACCATCAGTATAATGCCACATCTCGTGGCCGGTGTAAATAAACAAGATAACTTGTTTGAATGTAACTCGTTCTCTTTTTCATCAACAGAATTGCAGTTCTGCAATTTTATATTTAAACAGAGGTTAAAAGATGTACTAGAATATCGCTGTTTGAAGTATAAATCGTCTTGATTAATCAATCTCCTTTTTTGGTGGTCGCGCAAGGTTCTGGTTCCAATGGTATTGACTGTAATAACCATATTGGTCATTCATCTTAAGACATCACTCAAATCAAATACCGATCTATAACCTGCACCACGTCCTTATGGTCCTTACATGTATCTAATGAGAGTGTGTATGTCCTTCCTCTAATTGTTTTATTTAGGACCAGGTTTGTACTTTCCCTATACAGCTTGGACAATTTCTTCCAACATTTGAATGCAAGGGTTTCCCAATCTATCTGCAGTTCAACTTTTCATTGTATGGCGTAACTCGACTACCCATGCTACCTGGAATTCTTAAGCGTTCAATGAAAACATCTTTTGTCTTAGATGGAATGTTGAAAATGTTGTGTTGGTCAATGTTGTGTTGGTTGGTGATCGCATAAAACGCGATCACCCTTATTGAATTTGTAAGGATAACGCGGCCACTTTCCATTCTTTATGAATAACTTTATTTTGCTATAACGGGTCAGGTCCTACAAAGGTGAATGTCGGACCCAATCGGGCCAATTTATCGGCCAATATATTCTCTTTGATACCCATGTGACTGGGTATCCAGTGGAGTCTAACTTTATTCAGCCTGCCTCGTCGATTTAAGGCACTTATCGTTTTCAAAACAAGTTTCGTTGAAACAGTATTGGAACCAAGCGCCTTTAGGTCAATCTGGTTTTCAGAAAGTATGCAGATACGATAATCTCTGCAATTTATTCCTTTTAAAAAGAGTGCTGGTTTAAATATTGCAGCAGTTTCTGCCTGAAAACAGTAGCGTACCTACCAAGCGGGATAGATAATTCAACCTCAGGATTTTGCATGTATAACCCGGGATCAGCTAGATTACGGCATACTGATCCGTCAGTAAAGATTAACATATCGTTGCCGGAGGGGTAGGATGGGCTGTTATAGTCCCATATGTGATTTCCAATAATAGTTACACGAAATAATTTCCCAAAGACGTGCTACGTCACCATAATGTCTGAGGGCATGTGGGCAGTTGTGTTCCGGCACACCTCTCTCCGTATTTGACAGTGCCCGAAGAGCCAAATAGATTGTCTTTGTATTGTAGGCGAGCGGCTGTTTACGCTGCACACCTTCTGATCCAAAGATCGAGCTCCAACTATGCATAGCTCCTAATATACCAAAACAAACAAGTCTTTGAAGGTGGTTTAGATGTTTTTCTCCAATCCCGCTCATTGTTCTAGGTCACCAAATGAATGCGGCAAACGAGACTATGGGTGTGATCACTGAAACGTATAGCCAGTACACGCGTCTAGGTTTCAGGCCACATGATTTACTAAATAACTGTTTGCATTTCCAGTAGCATGCTAAAATGTTGCATGCTCATTAAATGTTGCATGCTTTGTTGCATTTCTCTTCTATATGTTTTATATTATAGATACTTGACTTCCGAAGAGAGAGGAAGCCTCATCGTGGAAGCCTCAATTTTTGGAAGGCTTAAGTTTCTAACATCTTAAGCTTCCTGATTTGTTCTCGTGTTAGTTCCATCAGGTTTCTCTAGAGTTCCGATAGTGACCCTCATGTTCCGACAGAGAACGTTCTTGAGTTTAGCGGTTGCCATAAGGCTGTCCACTTCCTCACAGAAAGATCTCCATTTCAATATTTTTTCACTTCGGATACTTTTCTTATACTCTCTTTGTAAAGATTTGTACAAGTCCCAATCTACCGTTGAACCGGTTTTCATGGCTTTGTTTAGAAGTTTTCCCAGTTCCCTATTCCACCATGGTGTCCCTGTTCTTTGTGGCTTACTTAGAGGACAGTTCTTCTCAATGGCGCTAATAAGTGCTTCTTCAAGTTTATCAGCTGCTTTTTTCATTTCCCCCTCACTTTCTGATATTCATTACTGAAGATAGAAGTGACTGGTTGAGATGGAGTCTGTAAAGATCCCAATCCGTGTTTCTTGGTTTCTAAAATTCTCTAATTTCAGGTTTATCGCAGGACGAGACTTTTCCACTAAGACTCCGTGAGGCAAGAGTAATATTAATTACTTCTTGCCTTGAGGATTTCAAAAAGGTAGGCCTTAAGCCCACATTTGCGATGACTAGGTCAGACGTGTATAGGTATTCCAAGAGGGAAATTCTCTTACAATTAATATCGGTGCTACCCCAGCAAACGTGATGTGAGTTTGCATCGCATCCGGCAATGATTTCGATATCATTACGTTTTGCGTGCTCTATTGCTTTGATAAACAGAACTCTTGAGTAGGAGGATGAAGTACCGAATCGTAAGGGAAATAGGTGGAGATCACTAGAAATACCCTGTTCTTTAACTTCAACGAGGACTGCTGTAAGGTCATTACAACAAATTTCATTTAGGAGTCTTTAATTCATGTTATTACAAGCAAAAATACAGGCTATAGGTCTCGAGCAGGTATCACTAACCAGTAGAGAACCTGAGGTCTCTGGATTGAGTCCCTTGATTTTGTTCCATTGTATTGCAGCATTTCATGCGTCGTTCTATGAGAGGGATCGACGCCTTTGAATGCTGTAAATTTATCTGTGTAAACTGTACGCCAGACATTCCAATCAAGTTGAGATGGTGGAGGACAGTTTTTCCTTGACCCTCCTCAGCTCCTTTTGCGTCACATTTTTTGTGACCCTATACTTAGAGCATAGAAGGGTTTAAAACCAAGTGCTTCAATCCTTGGAACAGATGGCTCATCTAGGCCAAGATGAAGAAGTATGCCTTTCAGGTCCCTTTTATAGGCAAAGATGGTCCATTTGCTGGTCTATAGTCCTGGGTTCGGAATATCTGAAGGTTCTTGAATCAGGCCCGGGACAAAAACTGTACCCTTTACATGCCTGGGTAGGTCGAAGAACAGTACACGCTCCAGCTCAGCTTCCTCCCAGGGATGTAGAGATGGTACAGCTTCAAGGACCCACTTAAGAGTTCTATCGTGGCAGTGCTGCATGCTTAGCATGCCGTTACGTGTGTGTGTTTATCATTTTCCAAGCAATCAGCTCGAAAAGTGATGAACGTTGTCCCTCATCAAGATCCATGAGCCTGTCTTTGAAAAGCACACGGCGCTCGTGAAGTACAACTTCTTTAAAACTCAGTTTTGAAATTTTTTCCTAACCTGGGTCCTTCTCCCGGTTCCCCTGTGACTTGAAGCCAGAAGATACCCTCAGTCGTTTAGTCTGGTTCCCTGGGGAAGGTGTGGTCGTATCCGACCTGTTTTTTCTTCCAAGGCAAGAGGGAATTTTGCCATCAGATTCGACAAGTGAAGACTCTTCTTAGTTGAAGAGCTTTTGACCAATTGCATCCCCAATGGTTGTGCGTTAGTGTCTAAATTAGTAGCTGGGACATCATTGTCCCCTGTTAAAGGTTCCATTGATGCCACCAGAGATGTTTTCTAGAGAAGCCGAAAGCACCTCTAAGTTATTAGGCTTGGTTGTACTGCTCGTTTCCTCTAAATTAAGTTTTTTATTACTATCCATAAAATACTCCCACGAGTTGTGGAGAAAAAATGTCCGTCTGTGCAGAGATCCGATCTACAAATAAAACTACGTGATCCGGAGGACGCCTGGTATCCGGATACACCGTTCAAGACTGAGTTAGTTTTAGACTGGGTCCCAGCCAGGTTTGTTATGGGCACGGTACGATTGACACCTTAACCCGGCCCAGTTGTTTAGCGATGTTTTTTTGCCTGACTCCCCATTTAAAGTGGTTAGTCAGTTGCCCGATGGTTACCACGAGGAGGTAACACAAACACTTGTGGAAGCTGCACGATACGGAGCTGACAACTAGTGCGAACTTGATTCCTCCAACCAGCTTCACACCTGACCATCTGAGGGACAAGTTCCAGCCGATATTGTTTCATACATGTGATAAGGCTGTCCAACGCGCCAGGTTTTCTAGGTGACTGCATTTGAATTTTTAATCGAATATTTTAAACGGGTTTTTTTACGGATGCGGGTCGTCAGCCTAGAGATCCAAACAGATTTAGTCGCATCCTATAACGAGCTTTGAATACTGTGGTGGTATTCTATAGGTCTTATGTTTCGTTCGAAATATTTACAAAACATGGATGCCCCCACTTCGATATAAAAGTAATGAGTGAAATGTATATAAAAATTTTTTTGTACGTATTCAGTTGAATCGCAGTATGTATATACCAACAACATAAGAAATGCTTTCTTGAAAAAAAAACAAAAAATCCGTGGAATAAAACTTTTCCATTCAATTCAATTCATTTTTGTTTTGAATTTTTTTTTATTTACTTTGAGTTTTCTCTTCGGTTTTATCCATTATATTTATCTCTCAGTCGATATTATTTTTATTGGAAAATAGTAAAAAATATTTTCTTAAAAGAAATCTATATAAAATATATACATTTCTCCCATACGCGAAATTAGATGAAGTATAAAACAAAAAGTATGGTGTTTGGGTTTTGTTTGTGTTGTTATTGAAAAATTTTTGGTAGGGAGATTTTTTCCCCATTTTCCGTTTACTTTTTTACACATTTTCATTTTATTGTTTAGTTCGAGGTTTACATACAGTTTTCACGTAGAAAAAAAATTGTACCAAACAAACCAAAACAATCTATAATTTATTGCTTCATAATTTCTGGTTGGGTCCTCGGAAAATATACGAGAAGAAGGAGGTAGAGGAAGTGGATAAATCGAGGGGCCAGTGGTGATCAACAATTTTGTGATATGGATGTTTAAATTATTTCGATTAAGAACGATTGACCACAACTGCCCTTTTGGTTCCGAAGCAAACGAAAAAGTTCTGATATTACAATCATCAACAAATGATCATGGGTAAGGATATTATCTTGGAGAAACATAAAATTTTTATTTCTTTTGTGTTCGTGTGAGTATGTGTACAAAAAATAGATTTTTTATAAAGATAAAATCAAGAATATAAAATCTTTTTTTTTGGACAGTATAAAGAAGCTGACAATGTAGTTTTTCTTATATTTATTTTTGTTGTTATTGTCTTAAAATTTTCTTTGTTCTGGTTATGTATTTTTGTCTATATAGAAAAATAGATTTTCCACTAGGCCATAATATAATAAAAATCATTGGTTGCACACATAATATATACCCAATAAACTGCACTATAGGGATAGGGATAGAGATTTTAGGAGCAAATCACTTATATTTTATCTGTATTGTTGCCAACTACAGAACCAATAATCTTGCAATCAGTGAAAAGGTTGTAAGAAGGATTAAATGAGGGTACACTGATTTAGCGACGTTTGACGTGCTATTAAAACCATGCTTTCGATTTGCCACCAGAAAATATAGCTGTTGCAAGGCAAAGTGTGCGAAATTATCTGAAAAAAATCAACAACGCGTCGATAATTTGGATTGGAACACAACTGTTTCATTCCCAAAAAGTGGCTGTTTAGTGTGGTTTGTATTGAAAAAGCATCATCAAACCTTATTAGTTTGAAAATGAAGAGGGTAATGTGGTTATCATCTATTTAAGGCGATACCATTCAATAATAATGGACTAGTTTTTGCCTCAGTCTGTTGGAATCGACTTGGCTGATGTCTACAATACGGCGCTACTCTCCATACTAGGCGTGAGAATATCGACAAAATGCAAAGTTTGAAATGGCTTAGGATTATGCTATTTAACGCCATTAGAGTTTCATGGAAATTTTTGAAAAGCCAAGTGTTGGTAGTCCAGCCACCATCCATGACCTTAAAAACACTGCCGGAATAAATGCAATAAAAATGAGTGTAATTGTAATTTCCCTTTGGCATGTACAACCGCCCAGGTGGCTCAGTGGTTAAAGCTGTGGCAGTTGGAGCGGGAGGTACCGGGTTCGAATCCCGATAGGGGCAGGATGCAAAAGGGATTTTTCACCATCTGATTACGATCGGTGGTGTTAATGAACACATCTATGACCCCCTGTTGGAGTGCAGAACTCATGGGCCGACCCATCTTCCATGTCAGTACTATAGGCTGGTATGGAGCTATGCAATGCGCAGATGGTTCTACGAAAATCGGACCTATAGCCGTACGTCCTCGATTTGGCCCTTAAGGCGTAAAGTAGGACGTAACTAAGCGAACCGCGAAAGAGCTGGGAGAGCCTTGAGCCCCGAAAAAGATTGCATAGAATAAAATATATATATATATATATATATATATATATGTACAACACTGTCTTTCAGAATGAGATTTATGCAGGTTTTAGAGCAATATTTTATTGGAGCTGGAGTTTGAACTTAGTCCGAGTTGCACTTCTTATTCTTCATTCGATCAGCGCTAATTTTACATTCAATGATGAGGAAGAGTTGCAACAGAAACCAGCATCGGATCGAAACACGAACCTATTAAGAGCCCAGATCTTTAAAAAAAAAATTTAAAAAAAATGTCCAGTGAGAACACCCAGCAAATATGCAAGTTACGTTTACTATAGTTCTAGGAAGTTTTATCTATTCATTCTTCCATGGAATCTTTCTTGGTAATAGACCGTTAAATTGAATATCGATATCTCGATATTGAAGTTGGCTTATTCAAACTACAATGCTAAGAACCGAAATGAGCTAGTATTGGACAGATTCATCAACATCGGTCGTGCCGTACAAATGAAGAACCAGTTGTATCTGCCTGGAAAGACGCAACCTGTGGAGGTGTCAGCATTTGCTCTTTAGATAAAAGTTAAGAAGAAGGCATTTTGTCAGATCAAATGAAAAAAGTGGAAGCAACTGACAATTCAGCTAAACTGGCTTGAATAGATGTGTTATTGGGAACGTTACAGAATCTCAAGGAGGATCAAGTTAATATTGGAGATGTACGAAACTGTGACATTTTCATTGTAATTATCAACCACCTGAGTCAATCGTCAGGCAGCAGAAGGAAGTCATAACTCAACCTGGAATAATAGTGTGTGATACAGAAATGAAAATAGAATACTATTAACGATTCACTGACAGTTAAACTCAACAAATTATAACAAATCACAAATTGTAAGGATGGAAATGTGGAAATGTCCAGCAGGACAAACACATGTTGTCTGGTTTTGTTAGACTCTTAACGAAAATGGAACGGTGAAAGCATTTTCAATGAACTTTGAAGCACTCGAGGAATTTGACAACATCGTAAGGACAAAAGCATGAAAGATGTCAAAAGCATGAAAGATGAGTGTACAATGTCTCTTATGGATGGAGCCATGAAGTGTTGAAATTGGAAGAATGAGTAAATCTTGAGTCCGGTTATTAACTGAAAGGAAGAGCATCGACCAGCATGGAAAGATGTAATACCATTATGTATGGAGGTCTAGGAGTACTGAGCGCAGTTATAATCATAGTATTCTGAACACGAGCTGAGAATACACACACGAAAAGATCGGAACTATTGGAGGAACTTAAATACAGATTGAGAAAGAATCTTCGAATCACAACTAATCGCTGAGCTGCGCAAGATGGTCAATATTCAGAGGAATTGGATGAATCCGTAATCAAATGACGTCATGGAAATGTTTAACGAAGCCATGGAGAAACTTCCACAAAGAACCAGTAATCGACTACGGTGGACCAACTGAAGATAAAAATGGATGAATTCCACTATCAAGTTCGGCACTGCAACCAGATTACCAGCGACAAAATGAATGCGCATTACAACCACAACGCGGGCTAGAACCAGGTTCAAAAATAATCAAATACGATGCAATTTTTAACATGGAGTTCAGTTTTAGAGAGTGAGAGATGCATTCTTGATGCCTCAAGCGGAAATGATGTCGCTTTCAGTTTGTGAAATACAGACGAGATGATAAAAGAGATAACCATAATCGAGACTAAAAATAATTTGGACATAACAAGTATATATTTTCCCTTATAAAGCTAGTACTATTATCTAGCCCAACAGCCAGTGCACTACTGCGCAGACATTGTTGCAGCCACCTAAAGTGAGTTGATAAGCATAATTTGCACACCAAAATTATAGTTTTTTTCACTTTTCAAATCGGGATTAATGTCTGTGGCAGCAGCCAGTGCATTGTAGCATTTAGTTCCTTACTTCCACAGATCTTCGGCATTTTATTTCCTTGTCTTTCATTATAGTTTTAAGATCAAGGAATGTTAAATTTTATACCTACTACCATTTATAAAACCAGCCACGTTTAACATGAGGAACAGACTGTAAATAACCCTACAGTTAGTGAATAAACATAATTGGGACACAACAAGTATAGTCATTTTCCATTATCATATTGGGACTATTATTTACACGCTGCTTGAAGCTGTACTGTGGCCTTATATTCCTTACTCCTGAAGGTTATTGATACTGAGTTTCGTGGTTCCTACACCGTAGTTTTTGACGAAGGAATCCGTCTTGCAGCACTTTATACCTACTACCAGGTAAGAAACCAGCCACAAATGCTGCTTGAAGCTGTATTTTTGCATTTAATGCCTTACTCTCAACGATTGACTGGGTTTTTTAATTAGATTACCATAGGTTTTTGATCAAGGGATCCTTTCTGCAGTATTTTATACCTACTTCCAAGTGTGCAACCAGCCGCCTATAACATGAACAGGAACAGACGCTAAATAACCATATACAGTGAGTGGATAAACATAATTTAGACAACAAGTATAGTCATTTTCCCTTATCAAGTTGGTATTATTATCTGTCCCAGAAGCCAGAGCACCACTGCAGAGATATTGTGCCATTAATTGTTCACTCTGAAAGGTCACCTGTGTTCTGGGATTCCTAGTCTTTGCCGTAGTTTTTTTTTGTCAAGAGACAGTTGCGTCTTGAGGAGCATGAGGAGCAAACGCTTTTGAAGCTAGGTTTTTGTTTTCAAATCATCATACAAAAGAGATTAAAAATGTTCAATAAATTGGAGAATCGCACGGCGGTTCACCAAAAACAAATAATTTTACACCGATTGACCTATCCAAACTATAACAACTATAAACTAGACAAGTTTAATTAACTTTTATTTATATATTTGGACGTACATTCTATCTGCCAAAACACAAACAAAAAGAAAATGTGGAAAATTCCAAATATATACGATACGATTCTCCGATGTTTGTCTCATTTAACTTAAAAAAAAAAGAAAAGTTTTACGTAAACAACAAACCTATAATGAAAATTATTTTTCCAAACGAAGAAAATTTTTATGTTTTATCAATTTTTTTCGAAATTAAATGGACAAGAAAAATTGTGAGGAGACGATTCGGAATGACTAGGAAAATTGTGAAAAATCAATTTGTTTTTTTTTATTGTTTTGTTTTGATTGAGAAAATGGAAAATTGGAATATTTGTTTGTTTGTTTTTCTTGATTTGTGTTATTTTGACGCAATTTGTTTATGGACGGGACTTTATAAATGATATTTCTGTAGGCAAACAGGATTAGAAGGACTGGTTAATTTTTAATTGGAATTGTTTTTGGACAAATGGTTTTCAATTAATTGATATAAATATGCGGGAAATGAATGTGAGACGGTTGGGATATTGATTTAACTGCGAGGAATTTGTGATATGTATTCAGATTATGTATGCCGATTAGTCTTCTTTGCTAGATTTGGTATCTTGTTTTCTTGGACATTGGCGAAGGGTATTTGATCAATTTTGCTACCATATTCGACTTAGACTGATCGGTTATGACTATCTTACTTAATGGTGCTGGAGTTCGAAAACATATCCTTGGAGACACATTGGGCAGAGGTTTATATTCTTGATACAGAGCTTTTGACATTTCTCAGCTACATCAACGAAGTATTTGTAACTGTTCGATGGTTAACACCACTTTCGAACATAATGACAAATGTATGCCATCACCTGTATTCTATCATCTATTTCTTATGTTAAAACAACACCATTGGAAACTGTATTGGTTGTGTCTGTTTCTATCTTTGAAGTATTCTATTTAAGTAATACGTAACGTTATTACATAAAAAATCGAGGACGTACAACAAATCGAGACTGTAGAACCATCAGCACATTGCATATCTCCATGCTGGTCTATAATACTGACATGGAATATGGGTCGGCAAATTCTGCACTCCAACAGGGACAAACGCAACTGCCACCGCTTTAACTATTGCGCCATTTGGTCGCTATCTAAAAGTGACTTGAGTAAAAAAGGTTCGACAATAAATTATTGATAGAATCAGTCAACACGTTTATTGGTGTTACCAAATTTTGGATTTGAGAAGTCTCTACGGGGTTGATTCTTAATCCTCGATTGTCTCATGGCTCTTGCATATATGTTTTGTCTATATTTTGACCTGTAAATCTACTATTAAGAGTCGCTAGCTCTTTCATTCCAGTCAAATTTTCTACTGTAAGGAACACTGCTGTTAAACGGTTTCAGAGGAAAATATTGATCTTCCTCCCTTGTCTAGTGGTTTCATCACGTCACGAATCTTTCGTAGTAACCTCTCACTGAGTTTACTCCTGAATTATATTTTGTAGCATTTTTGACGCTTTAGGAACGTCACTATCCTTTACACTGAAAGCATGAGGATGACTGTCGATTACATTGAACTACTATAGTAAGGAAGTTATAATTGGGGGTCGCCTTGTATCCAGAATTTGTATATAAGGAGTGAGTTTTCCACTGACTATTTATCTTTTGGTATTACATAGACTAGCGAATTTGTTTATGGGTAAGGAGTGAGTGATCGACACAAATCACAACCACTAAGATTAAAATAGATAGGTGGAACTGAGAAGCTAAATTGACCCAAAAGGGACTTTTATCACACACAAAACAACTCGTCTTGTTCGTCGCCAGTCCATAATTTGAAAATACGAGATGTGACGCCTTCCTCTTTTAAAGGGGAGTCATATGAGATCTTCTCTTTGAAAGAGGAAGGCGTCACTCTGCTGAGATGGTAACCGTAACGGTACAACCATATAAAGGGTAAGTTAAGAGCTCAAGGATAGAGTAGTAGATCAAAACTTGTTATCTTCGTATAATTACTGTGGACATGGTGACGCATTTAGTTTAGTTAAACCATTAACCACAAACACAGACAGTATTTTCATTTAGAAGATATTTTCCTCCTTTTTCAAGTATGAATATTATATATGTAGAATAGTTTTAGCTTCGGAAAAAACCAAAAAAAAAACTCTTAAATGAAAATGAAGGTATGAGTTTTATATGGAAAAAAGGAAAATAATAATAAATCTTTATATGGAAATTAGGAAAATTTTTTGTTTTTCATGTGTAAAATATTTTTCTTCTCATTCCGTTCACATGAGAAACAAAATATTTTTTAAAAAATACAAGAGAAAATGAAAAACAAACAAACCGTACGAGTATGATGATATTTTTTATTATCGTTGGCTGATGAGTTTTCCCCAACGTTGTTGTTGTTTCAATGAGATATAATGTAACATGAATTTTCTCATACAAATTTATAATGAATAAGATAAGAAACTGATAGGATGCATGTATATGCATACATATTAGGGAATCGGATAGGTAGCACAACTTGAAAGTCAGAAGATCTATTATTTTGGATATCAAACAAGACTGGAAGCATATCATATAGGAAACGTGTAAATGAATTAGCTGGTATCGGATTTCACACTTAATTTTGCGAGAGGCGACTGGTTTCACGAATTATGTTTTTGTACTTGTCTTTTGTAATTTTGTTGTTTGATTACCTATCAGGCAATGGTTACTAAGAAAGACATTTAAAATAGGAAATGAAGTGATCAAAACACCGACTGAGCTCATTTTCTGTTAATTCAAGCCTAACTGTCAATATCGATCCAACAATAAAAACTACATGCCAATTAGTAACAATTTCGTCCAATTTCTAAGAAGAAAACTAGTTAAACTTCATGCACAAAAAATTAGAATCCTCTTGAGCCTTTATGTAAGCCAAATAAAATTAGAGTTAGACTAAAATTTTTTTACCACCCAGGTGGCGCAGTGGTTAAAGCTGCGGAAGTTGTAGCGGGAGGTACCGGGTTCGAATCCCGATTTGGGGCAAGATGCAAATGGGTTTTTCACCTTCGATCGTTTTGGGCGGTGCGATCGGTGGTGTAAAATGAACATGTCTGGATCCTCTGTCGTATTAGAATCCATGGGTCGACTCATCTTCCATGTCAGTACTATAGGCTGACATGGAGCTATGCAATGCGCAGATGGTTCTATGAAAACTCCGACCTATAGCCGTACATAGAGTGGTATCACAAGGAACCAATCGGCGGTCTAAGTGTGCAATAGCAGCCACAACAACCGGACCTAACCTAGACTAAAATTTATAATCCCAAAATTATTACTTGTCTACTAAACTAGATATCTCAATATTTAATCTCCAATCTGTGGTCATCTGTCATTAGTTCCTAACCGGCTATGGAATATATTGTGATAGATATGACCTTCATCTCAAAAACGCAAAGCCACGCATAACCGATCCAATCTTATTAATCACTATTTATCTTTTTGTATTACGTAGATAAGGGAATTTGTTTATTGTTAAGGAGTGGGTAATCCAAATTCAATCACAACCACAATTTGAATAGGTGGGACTGAGTAGCTTAATTGACCCAAAACGGACTATTATCACACACAAGACATTTTGTCTTGTTCGTCGCCAGTACCAGTCCATAATACAAGAGGCAATATATGAAGCCTTTTTCTTTCAAAGGGGAGTCGTATAACATATCACACTTATTTGAAAGAGGAAGGCGCCAATCATAAAAATCACTAAAAACATAGTAAAACATCTGTTCAATTAAAACAAAATGAACTTTCAGACCAAAACCACCGAACAAAAACCATTTTCATTTCTACAGAAATATGTAGTTAAATCTGAAACAGGCTGAAATTGAAGATCAGAATGTAAAATGACATCAGGAAATATTAGAAACCATCAGACCACTTTAATACATGGAACTTAATTTGTATAAAACCTGAAAAGAAATTCCCAAAACCGAACAGAAAGGGACACAGATATATCACGTACGAACACGTTATATCAACGGTTAACAGCGAGAACGAAGAAAAATCCAAAAGCTACATACATTGAACAATCGAACGAAGATGACAATGATGAATACGAACAAAATATATACAAAATCAAGGGAGACAAACATATAACAAATATAAACCAAACAAAACGGTACTCATCTTCGTATTACCACATTACGTGCACATTTCGTTTAAATTTATTTTGTTTTTAGTTTTTAATTAAAATATTTATAATACACGCTATACATAGCAACTAATGATGTTATCTCTTTTTAACGCCACGCCTTAAGCGACAGTATGATGTCGATTTCAGCTAGAGAAGTATTTAGACTGAGCTCTAAAAAAAAAGTGAGTTTAAAGCTCAGTGAGAGTGAAAAGCCGATTTATCGATTCATCGAACATAGTTATTTTGAAGCAACAGCATTCTTGTAACCAAACATTCGAACTAATCTAGTAGCTCAGAAAAAATCGAAAAAATTTAATTTCGAGAGTTAAAGTTCAAATAGCAATAAAGCAGCTATTAAGGGTAAGATGGAAGAAATCATCCGAATCGGAAATAATGAATTTTAGCATGAAGTGCTGGTGGCTGGTAAAGTGAATGGGGTCATTCTTGATACGGAATTCATGAAAAAAAAGGATTCGTATTGAATTTTTGAAGAGGGATTACTCTATCATATTGGATCATCGTACCGAAAACGTCACCAATGCCAGTCCAAGATTCGAAACTGAAAAACGAAAGCAGGTTGGAATTACATCATATCATCAATGGGCCATCGATTGGACAACAGCCGGAAATGAGGTTCGAGCGAATAAACGAAGAGTTGGGAAAAGATGACTAGGGAACTTTAGTCCCAGTAGAAACAGGAGATGTCGACACGAGCGAAGCCTGGGTAGGCAAAACCCTATAGGACAAAGAATTGGTTTGGATCCGGAGAGGTTTGGTACGAACGGGTTGTGGTGGAGGGTAGTTTGAATCAGCGACACCTGAGAGAATTAAAACAAAGATCAAATTTTTTTCAAAAGATGAAGCGTTATCCTGTAAATATGCCAATTGTTTCAGACGAAGTGTAACAGAAAGAAACTAGATAATAATGTTGAACAAGTTATAAGGAAAATGGTTTTGATCAATGTACTACTGGCCAGTAGTAAAAAGGCTACGTTTAAAACTGGAAAGGGGACACAATTACAACGCCTACCAAATATAGTCTCAAGCAAATAGAGATTCAAATCAGCCTACGATTTCCTTCCACTATCTTTAGATACGCTAACGGACTCATCCTGTATATAACACAAAACCACTGTCTGACGACAACCTTGTTGAATTAGATGACAACCTGTGAAACCACATCTTCCTTTCAACACTCCAGAAACACAATTGTATTACATGTGTTAGGCACAGAAAATTTACTTCACGACAGCTAATGGGCGCAATCTTTTTTGGTAGATGGAATAGAGGTTAAAAAGTCCTTGACATCCTCTCCCAAACTATCATCGAGAGTAATGAGAGATCCAGGATACTTGAATCTCACCACACCTTCAAGCATATGGTTACCACTACTGAAATTGCATCTTCGTCTCTTAAATCAGAGATCAGATATTTAGTTTAAAATTAACTGATGCTGAACACTGTTCTAGTGGTTCAAGTATCTCTTTCATTCCGTTGTCTAAATCCAATCATTGTTGGAATAAGATATTATCTTGAAGTGTTTTATTTTTACGAAAGATATATTCCAACATGAGAAACATCCTTTTCGAGCACCGAAATTAACTGAGAAAGTGCTCGATAACCTGTTCGATAATTACATACAATTTTGACGGGTTGTTACATAAAAAAGCGTGCAATTCACATAATTTTATTGTTTTAATCTACTTATAGAATTGTTTGTTATATAACAAGGTTATTGTTTACATTCTACTTAAATATGTATAAAATGATTTTATGCAAAAAGATTGACGCGCCATCTCTTATTTTAACGCCATCTCTAATAATAACCAAAACACCATCTGTTAAAATTTTTTTTTACTATTTTACGAATAGAATTGGTGAAATAACTGTGCAATTTTATTCGATTTTTTGTCAAAATTTCACAATAATTTGTTTTACATTAGAATTATTAATAGAATAATTCCCGTGAACTTGAAAACTAATCCGCATTTATCTATGTTAATACATTAACATAGACTA
Organism: Tipula lateralis; assembly: GCA_963932295.1. Taxonomy (NCBI): domain Eukaryota; kingdom Metazoa; phylum Arthropoda; class Insecta; order Diptera; family Tipulidae; genus Tipula; species Tipula lateralis. The sequence continues at coordinate 6,127,315 of OZ010739.1, read as the reverse complement.
GACCGAACGTCGGTAGATTTTTTACGTTTTAACACAGATGGCATTGTCAATGGTGTTGTCTTCGTTTGTTACATGTAAAATTACAACTGTGCTATGGCCACATAGCTAGTAGGCAATCGAGTTTTAGTCGATGCTCTTTTAGATATGTGATAAGGCTGTCAAACGTGCCAGGTTATCTAAGGCACTGCACGTTCCACAATCTCGTGCCGATCCTCAATTTCGTGTTCGGATATAAGCGGGGGTTCATTGATATTTTGGCAGTATCTATGGGCTTTATGGTTCATTAGAAGTAGAATGCTCCCATTCACAGCATTTATATTTCATATCCTATATATTTCATAATGGCCTGTTAAGTGTCTCTCACCTTCAAGAAATTTGTGTGTATTAATTCAAAGATGTCCAATTTGAGTATGTACTGAAAAGCATGGGAAATAGGATAAACATTTATAACGTACAAAAAGGTTTTTTTTGCAATGATTTGTTGTAAATTGATGAATATAGTCCAGACCAAAAAAAGGTTCTGTTCTTATTAAATCGAGACAATTTTTTTCTGTATATCTCGAGTGTTATGGGTAATAGGATTATACAAACAAAAAGTTTCTACCTACAGACAATTTATTTTATTAACTGTTTCTTATCCTTTCTCAGCAGGATACTAACAATTACATATCTCTATACAGGAGAAAAAATTATTATTATTTTTTTCATATTTTAATCCTATAAAAACCAGACAACTACTACTTAGTGTTGTTAAAAAGACAAAATTGTGGGTTGCGGGATGAGACTGGGACGAATATTCATTATTCATCACAATTTTCTTTATGTCGTTTGTGAGATGAAATTCGCGAACGATTATTGAGTATCATGCGTCTTCGATATCGTATTCATAAAAATTGAACATAATTCCCTCAAATATACATAAAACGGAAAATCTCCAAATAAACAGTGATAATGGTCATCTAGTGTGGTTTTTCATTGTGTGGAAAAATAATTGTTTTCCAACGAAAAAAAGGGTTACTGGTATACTCGTATATAAAGAGATAAACACAAGTATATTTCAAATATAACAACATCAACAACCCATTAAATTTTACAAAAAAAAATCCGACTACCGTGCCGAGTGAAAATGGGGCATCCAAACAACACAAAAATGGAAATTTTTTCCTACCCATATATTTTAAAAAATAATCCACTCTTCGTAACAAATCCAATAAAATTACCACCCAATGTGTTTGTGTAGTACGGATCCTTTTTCCCGATGTGAAGTGATGATTGAGTATAGAACCAAAGCGCAAAGAAAAGCAAAAATAAAACAAAAAAAAAAAAGAAAATAATTAAACTCGATTTCGAAATATATACATACATAATTTAACTCGGGAAATGTGTGTGGAAAACTAGTTAGATCTAATCACGCATGAAGAAACCACAAGACTAACTACATTATAAACAAAACCATCACCTGTTATATAAAATCAGAGGCGAACAAATTTTTTTGAAACTCGTGAAAAATTTATGTGGGGGAGGTAACGAGGAGAAAACGTTATCACATGGTTTTTCCTCGATAAAAGCATGCGCACAAAACGATTTTCGTATATAGGCCAAACGCACAAATAATTTATTATCAGTTCGTTCTGCGTTTCGATTAATGTAACCCGCTATTTAAAAGAATCGTGTCCACATTCGACAGAGGAAATATGTGTTGAGGAATATACAAAAAATACTATGTTTCGAAATATTGTGGTTAAAAACTGAATGATAAGATGCGTGGTTTTATAACGATTCACAGTTTCTTTTATGGTTTGAGTTGTGTTAGTTATTTGTTTTTCCTAAAAATGTGTCTTTACCTAAGTATCATTCTTTCTTAATCGAGAATAGTTTGAATAGAATTTATAAATCAGTACAATAGATATCATTCAGGTGTCTAGTGGCCTGCTGATTCTAATAACCTGAAATATTACATGATCAAAGCATGCATATGCGTTATAATGACAACAACATTCTCAAGAATAGTATACGGAAATAAGAGCGAGTGAGTGAGTTAATATTGCATGGATGAGTATCGACTTCCAAAAATTGTTAAATCTCTATACCAGCTTGAAAAACAAGATTACTCTGAAATTCTCCGATTGTTTGTCTTACTGTGCTCAATAGCTTTTGAATCTCTTACCCTTACGTATTACTTACAGTTTGTGTTGTTCTAAATCTTCATTTATAGATGAGGTTATCCCACCTCTCCTGGTTCAGATCGTTAAAAAGATGGTCGATATTTATTTTTAGAAATATGACTAGGTAGTTATAGAGTCCACATAGTTCTCACAACAGTGCCTGAGCAGAATTATTGACCAACACGTTAACTTTTCTTCATGTGACTGGGTGTTCAATGATGTCTGACTTCTTTCAAACTGCCTAGTAGATTCAGTGCTGCTATTTTCTTCCAAAACATGTTTCATAGTTCTGGCCCACTGCAATCTTCAGGCCTGCAATGCTGTATCTATAGCACCCACAATGCATAGAAAGTGTAGTTAGTAGACGATTCTAGACCTGAAGCGTAATAATTTAAAGAATTACTGTTTAAATTTCCAGATACTTAGGATATAGACCGTCTGATCCTGGTGTTTGTTTTAGAATACTCGATCGAATTCCATCTTTTGTCATCATTAATTGTCAACTTCTAGGGTTTTCTGAGTGTGGCTAGAGCCACACTCATTTCGCTTCTCGGATAGTGAACTTCTTATTTCCTTCTAAAATTTTATTTCGGTTAGTGGTTAAAGTAGAGCTGTGCATCTCCGCACCGATCTCTATTTCGATATCTTTTCAGTTCGAATATATTTATTATACTGACTTTCAGTGAATCTGTTTCAGTCTTTGTCTGCCGTCTTACATGGTTTTAAAGTAATATGTATTGTTGTCTGGTTTTGCAATTTGGGCCCAGCTTTATATTCTTCAATAATGCTCAATATTTGGTGACTTAAACAACAGCTCTTCTTATACCTAGGCCCAGAACAGAGTGTGAGGTTTCTTGATAGTTCCAATCACTATGCGGATGTGATGATTTGTTGACTTAACTCCGGCTTCTCATAATTCTCCAAAGTGGAGACTTCCCAGGGGCACGGTTGAATGCCATTAAGTTCCAATCTGTGCTGTCTTACTCTTAATTGCCGCTTGCTGCTATTTGACTTCCCTTTGAAGTTGTTTGGCTTCTCCTATACGAAGTTTGTGCCACAATCACTAAATATTCTCAGGCATATCCCTCTTCTCGATATGAACGCGGGTGCTAGTGTAACTCGTTGTTTAGGTAACATACCCATTAGCTGGTGTGCTGCTTGTTTAATTGTTCTGGTACAGATAATGTACTTAGGTATAATATAACGAATTGCATCTTTAGCATTTATTATCCAATACTGTGCTCTCAGGTGTGCTAACGTTGCTGGATTCCCACCATGTCGTGTTGTTAGAAATGCTTCTCGGATAAGCAACGTTGATAAGTTATGAGTTTTGGGAATTATTATTGGATGTTTTCTTCAAATGAGAGATTAGAATATTTTAGCCGTCCGCCGACTCTTAGTGGACCGTCTCCATCGACAAATGGAATAAGCGATCTAATTGTGCTGCCTTGGGGCAAGTTTTTATTAGCTTTTATTTTTTCTAATTCTGGTTCAAAGGCTTCCTTCTGTGCTTGTCTAATTAGCGCTCTTAACGATGTGTTAAGCTGGTTGAAAGGGGGAGATGTTTCTAGTCTTTAATTTTGTATTTGATGAAAATCTTTAACAGTAGAAAATGGACAATGCTTTGAACAAGCCGTTTCAATGTCGAGAAACAATCGAATTCAATCATTGCCTTTTCTCTGTTGTTGTGAATGTTATTATCGAGTTTCGTTCCATGCAGCGTACTTGCTGCATCTTCTCATCGTTACGTTTAGTCCGCAGTTTTCTCTTCGCAGAAAACGCGTGATGCCATTGGCTAGGATCGGTGTTTGCTTGAATCTCTGTTATCCTGTCGGCTACGAATGTTTTGTAATTATGTGATTTCCCTTTTATCCAGCTCAAGACCGCCATAAAGTCAGTCCAGCAGTATATTTTGTTTTCATTGCCGAACTTGTATGCTGTTCTCGCTTTAGTTTGTAACTTGGATAATTCGCGCGTACGTTTGACTTGATGCGTCGCAAAACCAATGTAGTTCATATGTTTGAGTTTTCTGTGTAGTTTATCCAACGATCAATTGTAATCTTTTCTAGTAGTTCATCTTTGTAGCTCAGCCATCTGTCCTCGATACTGGGTTAAACCTTGACGTCCCAATCGATTGCGGAAGTTCATAGATCCTGACAAAGGATTTTTGCTGTTATCACCACTGAAGCTAACCATCCTAGTGGTTCGAAAATTTTTGATGTAGTCAAACTCGGTTGGATGAAGTCCAGATTCTTTGTAGTCACATGATAAATGTTTTTCAATTTATTTATTGTTGCTGTTCCATTTTCTTTAGTTAAACCCTCCTCCTGATAATAATTCAAATATTTGTTTCCTTCTCATTGAGAACGTTTCTGTTAAATGGAATCCGAACCTCATATTGTCCATTTTCTTAACGTTTGTGTATTGTCTTATAGTGCTTTTCACATTCGATCTCTTTAACTGTTAAGCTTCGTTCAGGATGTAGTTCTTCGGCCTACCAAAACTGTTTTAATTGCTTTTCTGTATCTGCTAACGCGATGTGGCTGTATAATCGAGTGATTGGTGTGTTGTCGTTTTGAGTTAGGCGACCAGATATGAGTCATTCTATTTCTAACCTTTGGGCTATACACTTATGGTATGAATCCCTTTTTATTTCATCCAACATGATTTCTTCATATATATTAGCGCCTATTACAAGATCAATAGGACCGGGAATGTCGAAAGTAGGGTCAGCTAGGATTATATTCTTCTGTAGATCGCTATCTAATCCCAATAAGTTTTTGTCTGGAAGTGGTTTAGTAATGGTTCTCAGAACCAAAGCATTTGCTTGTATCTTGAAGATTGAAGGAATTCGTGGAAGTTATTATTTGGTGTGATTGTCTTTTTGTTGCAAAAATTCTGAATACTTCAGTTAGAACCCTTGTTCTCGAGAGGCCTAGCTGTTGTGCTGCTTGTTCTGTGACGAAAGTAGCCTGTGAGCCTGGTGAACATGTTGAAATTTTTGTAAATATTCTGTACGCTTACCAAGGCTATTGCAAAAAGTACCTGGCCACAATCTTTGTCGAATGTTGATACGTTTAGTTAAGCAATATGCATCCCTTGACCCTGATTCTGACGTGAAGAAATGTATGGTGTCTTCCTTTCAAGTAAAACAATTTATTTTACTGCTAAAACTTGTTGTCGTATGGTTTCAGCTGTTGTCAATTTCTGCACAGATTATGCAGCAATAACCATCTGATTCCTTTCTGAGATGCTTAGATCTTTGAAACGTGGACATGAGACCATTCTGTGACTTTTCTGACAAGATACGCAAATATAATTTGGTTGCGTAGCGGCTATGAACGCATGTTTAAGTGGTTGTGGTTGTATTTTCACTTGTTGAGTTGGTATTGACTTGTTATTACCCGTTGCTTTCAAAGATTGGAAACGCTTTTCTAGGAATTTCAAAAATTGGTGTGTTTCTTGGAATTCCCTTGGGTTTTCTAAGGAGCTTTCGTATAGCCGCCGCGATTTGTTGTCTAATTTTTTCAATAATGTGAAAATTATGAAAGGTAATCCATGTTTCGATTCTAATTCCTATATTCCTGATTGAAAGTTTACATGATACAACAACCGTGTGCCTATACGGTTTGTGTTACAAGTAAACTTTTAATTGCAACGGCGGATTCTGTGTGACTAGTGTGTTGATTCAATAAAGTGCTTATCAGATTAGATACAAATAACCTCCTGTTGTGCGGTTTTCCAGAATCTGTCAAGCTGCATCGTAGTTGTCTTCAGTGGGTTCCAAATGGATTAATCATTTTCCAGCTGAATCTCCTACGTGACTTTTAAGGTAGTTGATTTTGTGCGTCTTGGTTGGCTGGTTTTTGTCATGAACTAACCGTTTGAACGTGTCTGAAAAACCCACCCATTTCCCTTAGTCTCCGTGAAAATGTGGGATTTCTACTGGTGGTAGACGAATTTCCAGCGGCTTTGCTTTACGCTGCTCTTCCAACAACGTTGTTAATTGTATTACTACCTTTTCGTATTGCTCGTTTAAGTTTTCATATTGTGCTGTTCTATGAAATATTTCAGGTTAGCTTCCTGTTCTTCTGAAATTTCTATGCAAATTTCTTCATGAAGGTCCATGATCTGCGTCATTATTCTCTCCATGTTTTTTTATTTAATTTTTATATCTGATCTGGATCTGTTGTTACTGGCCAGTATCTCCTCAGCCAGTCGCATTTCTCTATATAACGATCTCATGCGGATGTTCTGCTTATTCAACTAATGTTTGGACTGTGGTAATTGGCTGCATTCATAGTTTGATCCAACTTTTGATGCCTCGGGTAATTGGCTGGGCTGAAATTCACCTTTGATGCCTATCTACTATTTGTGCCGTTGTTATTGTCTACCTCAGATGGGACAAAGCTGAATTTTCTGTTGATATTTCTTGCATGTGATGTTGAAAACGAAGGTGGCCATGACGGTCCATTAAGAAGTTGGCGCACATTTTCAATGTTTTTTGTGAAGTCTCCAACATCTATTGTCTATCCTTGAAGTACATGGTTTGTTGATTTCAATGGTGGATGGAATTCTCTGATTTTATCGTCAACATCCACATACTCATTGTACAACTTTTTGAAAGACGATATTTTCGTTTCCAAATAGCTCTGGGTTTTCCGCGGTGCTCCATTGTTCTTGTAGTTAGAGATAAACAGCTTTATCTCTTCCTCTTTCTGTGTTTGATGTTGTAAAAATTCTTCCATGTTTTGCTGATTGACTAAGCGAAAAATTGCTGATATATGAGTTACACGGTGCGCACGGTTGTTATTTTTACTTTGGCCGGTTGTTGTTTGGCCTTTGACTTTGCCGGTTCTTGTTTGGAATAGGGCCATGTTTGATTCAAGATCAAGTCTCTCTAGAATCTTGTATTATAATTAATTAAATAGATTACCTCGGGTGGAGTCTATTAATTATAACAAAAATACGTGTTAGTTTAATCGTGGTTTAATTTTTATTCCGCTTGTATTAAAATTGTGTGGCACTTTTATACAAAAAAAAGTGCTTACATAAGAGTAATCACTTACATAAATGGTACTTTTAAACAAAACAAGTGCTTACATTTTACTTACATATATTGTTTTAAGCCCTGTGGGTGGATGCCTTCATGTTTCGTAAATATTACGAACGTACGAACGAAACATGAGGTAGGTAAAATACTTCCACGGTATCCAGAGCATGTCGTATGAGGCGACTAAATCTGGTTGGATCATTGGGCATAATCCGCATCCGTAAAAATTAAAAAACGTTAAAAATGTTAAAAACCAAAATAATTCGGATACTACCAAAAAAATAATGATCCCTTGCTTAAGTACCCGGAAACGAGATCGGCACATGGAACGTGCAGTCACTTCGAAAAATGGCCGCGTTTGACGGCGTTATCGCATGTATGAAAGAGTTTCATACATACTGTACTCTTCGAGTAGAGTACATACCGTACTCTTCGAGTGGAATAAACTGTGGTTATGCACTGCGTTATTTCAGCTTTAAATCTCGTTGACGATAAATTATATTTTGTACTGATAGTAAAACTGTCCTTAACTCCTTGAACAATTTTCTAACCAGATCTTAATTGGTAGGGAATTGTAAGAAATTTCTGAACATCTTTGGATATAACAACAACAAGGTAACGTTCATGAGGGTGCTTACCCACTGTAACAGTGAGATCAAGGAAATGGCAGACTAAAGCGAAATACTTTGTCATCCGAAGCTTGTTGCGGTCGTCCGATGAAACCTTTTCTCGCTAATGTGATTGATGTTACAATTTTCAAAAAAAAATATAAATTTCGACTCATATATACTCATCATAAACTCATCCATAATAATTATGGTAAATTTGTGCATTGGTAATTGCGTAATAGACTTTGATAATTGCGAAAAAAAGAAAAATCGAAAATGATGAAAAAAGACGAGAGAAGAAAGATGGACACGAAGTTGATCGGATCACCAAAAAGAAAAAAAAATCAATCGAAAATAAAAAAAAAATATTGTGCAGTGGAAGGCAACGTACGCCCAACCTAGTCGTTGGAAGTGAAAACGGGTGTTCATCGCTTAAAGCAGAATAGCAGAGCGCCTAGTTCTGGTTGATGAATTGTCTATAGTGAAATAAGAAGTTTATTGGTATCAATCCATTGGCAGCCATATTTTTTTTATCGCATGGAGAGTTTGAGATCCCTGATTATAGATTAGAATGAAATATTGTGTGCGGTGAATTAAATAATTAAATAAAATAGTAAATGTCCATTTTAATTGATAAAAAGTATAGTGTGAAGTTCTAAATTTAAGAGAAAGTGAGTTGTGTAATAGATCTGTAAAAATATGATCGAAAATACAAGTAATTACAAAAATTAAAACTTTTGACACAAGTACAAAAGTGTAACAATATACTTACGCGTACTCATTTTGACTTTTTGTTGTTGTATTGTTTATTTTATTTTTGCATTTCGTGCATTTTTAATAGACAAGTAAGTGAAGTCAGTGAAGTATAAACTTTTTGTATGATTGTAATAAAACAGTGGACATTATAATGTCGCAGTGCGATAAGTGCAAAAAAGCTACAGACTCGAGAGAAAGAACCACGATTAGATGTTTTGGTAGATGCAAAAAATTGTACCATTACACTTGCGTTGATTGGAATTTTGAAAAGTTCGGCAAACTGTTTAAAGAATGCCCTTATGTAAGATTTGTATGTTTAGACTGCCAAGGTGTAGAAGAAGATACAGTGTATGAAGAGTTCAATAAAATTAATGAATTCATATGTGAGTTGAAACAACACTTGACTGTTAACCATTTAAAACTGAATCAACAATTAGGAGAAATAAAAAATCAAGTAGTAGAGATCCAAAAGCCTGTGGAGCAACCTACAACATTTGCAGCAGTAGTTAAAACTAATCCAACTAAGTTGGTTTTACTACAACCGAAGCAACCACAAGAAAACAAGAAAACTAGAGATGAATTATCAATGAAAATCGATCCTAAAAGCATACCAGTAATGGGCTGCAGAAACATTTCTAATGGAGGAATTATCCTACAGTGCGATACCAATGATGCCAAGGAGAAGCTTAAAACGATTATTACAGAGAAGATGGGTGCTGAATATGATGTGAATCTTCCAATGGAGCGTAACCCAAGAGTTAAAATTCTTGGTATGTCAGAAAAATTAGAAAATGTGGAAATAGTGTCGGCGCTAAAACAACAAAATCCTATTCTGGCAAACAGTGAAATTAAGGTTGTAACTACTTATGTTAGACGCAACTCTCATAAGGTAGACACAATTATTGAAGTTAACGCAGAAAATTTCAGAAAAATTATAGAAGCTGAAAAGTTAAATATTCATTTTGACAGATGCCATGTAGTGGAGTCAATTGGGATATCACGGTGTTATAATTGTAATGGATTCGGTCATCACAGTAGTAAATGTACGAGTAAACTTTGTTGTCCAAGGTGAAGCGAGAATCATAAAGAAAAGGATTGTAATAGTCAGGAGGTAAAGTGCAGCAATTGTATTGCTGTAAATAGCAAACTGAATATGAATATTGCTACTGATCACTCGACTTGGGATAGTTCTTGCACGGTATATCAACGAAAAATTAAAACGTTAAAAAGTAAAATCAGCTACCAATAGCAATCCATAAAAAAAGATTTGCTCTATACAAATATTCGAAGTCTACCCTCAAATTTCTTGGAATTACAGTTAATGTTTAAATACTATGAACCAGCGATAGTACTTCTCAGTGAAACACGAACAACTGTCGATATGTATGACGCAGAATTTTATATTGAAAATTATAAATGAGTAAGATGTGACTCGGATAGTCGGCATACTGGAGGTGTTATCATATATATACATGAAAACATAAGTTTCAAAATTATTTCTAATTATGAAAGGGACCGCACTTGGTTTTTAGCGATTCAGGTCATAAAAGGTTACCATACAGCTGGAATATTTGGTGTAGTATAAAGATCATTCCAAACAACAAACGCAGTATTTTTAAGTAATTTAGAAGAATGGCTTGAACAAATTATCAATTATAATAAATTAAACTTTATATTTGGAGATTTTAACATTGATTTCAAAAGCAACGATTTTTATAGTTTAAAATTAAATCAGCTAATTAAAGATTATAGATTGACGCAAGTAGTTCAAGAATACACTAGAGTTACGCAAACCAGCAATACCTTAATAGACTTATTATTGACCAATTCAACAATAATTCGGTGTGAAGTTATTAAAGAGCAACAAATAAGCGATCATGGTATTTTGAGTGCAGACATAAGCAATGGGAAGATGAAGATATTAGAAGAACGAAAAGGAATCGAAATTAGATCATGGAAAAACTACTCTGAGAATAATCTGAACTGTATTCTTAATCAACAATTGCGGCAAGTTCGAACGAACTGTGATATAAATGAAAATGCAGATGAATTAATATTGGTGTTAAAAAATGCCGTTAATAAATTACCTCAAACAAAAAATAGTGAAAGTAGAAATACAATCCCTTGGTTCTCAGAAAACTTAAAATTACTGAAGGAAGAGAAGGTGCGTAGTTATAATATTATGAAAATCATAAATTCAGATGGCAATTGGGAAAAATATAGAAAAGTGAGAAATTTATATAAGCAATCATTAAGAAAGGAGCAATCTGAGTACTTTAAGAATAAATTTATGGAACAGCGGTACAATCCGAAAGAGCTGTGGAAAACACTCAAATCCATGTACAAGTCAAAAAACTCGACACAGTGGAATATTGAATTAGATAGTAAAACAATTACCGACAAGCAAGAACTAGCTGAAGCACTAAACCATGAATTTGTGTCTAGCGTGACAGATATTCACAAAAATATTCCGGAAATATTGGATTGGAATTGTTTAGAGGCTAATAAGGATTTTGGACAATTCCATTTCCATGAAATCACCCAACATGATATAATAAACATATTAAATAAAACAAAGTCTCAATATGGAATCGAAGGTATTAACCGAAAAGTCATGCTAGATGCGATGAAAAATCCAAAGTTCGCTGGAATTTATACTGATATAGTAAATCAAAGTCTATATGATGCAATAGTGCCCACCTCTTGGAAAATATCAACAGTAATTCCTATTCCAAAAACCGTAAAACCGACCACATCAGAAGACTTACGACCTATCAATATGCTCCCAATATACGAAAGTGTGCTGGAACGGTAAATTAAATCCCAACTAGTTAATCATATTGCTATAAATAACATACTAGTGGACCAACAATCTGGATTTAGAGAATTTCATTCCTGCGAAACAGCATTAAACCTAATGTTGGATAATTGGAAAATGCAAATTGACAAAAATAAATCAGTGATTGCAGTTTTTTTAGATTTCAAACGAGCGTTTGAAACTATAGATAGGGAAATTTTACTCAAGAAATTAAACAAGTATGGAATTCAAGGAAGAGAAGTTGAATGGTTTAATAGCTATCTGCAAGGAAGACAACAATATACAAAAGTCGACAATTTTGTATCATCGAAGTTACAAAATAATCTTGGAGTTCCTCAGGGTTCAGCACTTGGGCCATTACTATTCATCTTATATATAAATGACATAGTAGATGTTATAAAACACTGTCAAGTAAACATGTTCGCAGATGACACATTAATCACAATTTCGGCCACAACTTATTCTGAAGCAGTACGAAAAGTAAACGAAGATTTGGAGAATCTGAGTAAGTGGTTAATGTTTCATAAATTGTCACTCAATATCTCAAAAACGAAATACATGGTATTGTCAATCAAAACAAAGTTTGAGGATAATGCAGATATCGTAGTTGGCAATCAAAACATTGAAAGAGTAAAACAATATAAATACCTTGGAGTTGTTTTAGACGAAAACCTATATTTTGACCAGCATCTAGATTACATCGCCAAAAAGATGAATAAAAAGTTAGGTCTTTTTAGTAGAATTAAAAACCAGCTACCAATGGAGACAAGAATTATATTTTATAAATCACTTGTGGCTCCTCATATAGACTATTGCTCATCTGTTTTATTTATCATGAATCAAACACAAATAACACGTTTGCAAAAGATACAGAATCGATTTATGCGAGGAATCTTAAACACGGAAAACAGGACGCATATAAAGGACATGTTGACGAAATTAAACTGGAATTCAATTAATCAAAGAATACAATTTAATGTGTTGAAGCTGTTATTTAGAATTGATAAAGGAGAATTACCAAAATATTTAGGCAATTTGCTGTCTACCAAAAGTGAGATTCATAATTATAATACTAGAACAACACATTTTCGTTTACCAAAGTACAGCAAATCATTTTCACAACGTTCATTAGGATATAATGGGGTGAAATTATATAACTCATTGAGTAACTATTGCAAGCTGGACGATCTTACATCGTTAAAGTATAATCAGTTTATTAAAATATTACATAGATTTGTAGAGGAAAAAATCAATATTTAATATAAGTTTTAGTTAATTAATTCATAAGAAATTACAAAATGTATCTAAGTGTCAATATGATAAATAAATAAATAAATAAAATAAAAACTTCCAGCGCAGTCAGTGTAAGCGGGAGCAGTAAAAAAAGAAAAGAAAAGAAATGCCGAATCCAGTTGTTTGCGTGCGGGTACTGCGTTCCTTGCAGAAGCAGCATATTTGGGGCTACATTCCAAGGAGAGAGCACGTGGAGAAATTGAACTAGAGAGAAGGCTTCGATATTTAACTAAATAGTTGAATAGTTTACTAGTTTAACACATCTTAGATATTTCAAATATTTTGTTTTGTGAATTATTAATTTAGTTTTGTTTCATATATTTGTAGTTAGTTTTGTTAGCTGCTGGTTATACAGTGGTCTCATCACCTGTTTCTTTGGCATGTGATAAGTGACCATTGAAGAGCTACTATTTCTCGTTCAGTTTTAATTTTCTTTTCATTCTAGGTTGACACGTGCTACACGGAGCTCCGGGCTACACGGAGCTACACGGAGCTCATTTATTGTTCGGAGGAGGATTATGGGCTGATATGTGTGTGTGTGCTAGGTTAGTAGGCCGAGTGGTTTTCTGTTTCTTGGCAGCATCCTAGGTCCCAGCTAGGCGAACTTCCCCAGGCCGAGCTTAAGCCGTGGCATATCTGTAGGTGGAGATCGCGGGATGATTTCTGTGTACGTGCGCGACCGCAAGGGCACACGCTCACGCAACAAGCTGACCAATTTTTACTTGAACCATATACGTGTATGGTATTGTATATTAATACCCTTAAAGTAAATTGAGTAGTATGCATTGTGATACTTTCTTGTCATTTATGCCCTTGTCCCAGCTTGGTCGAGCTATTGTCCGTTATAAGTATAAGTGAGCCGTTATATAGTTTATCCGTAGAATTAACAATGATGTTCTAATGTTCCTGTAGCAGCAGTAGCTCCAGAATAACTACAACGTTGTTATTGTAATGAATAAGCTTATTTATCAATATACTCGTAGTAGATGTCGAGAGAATAGTCGAATAGTTATAGTACGCGGTATATGTTGTATTGGTCAAAATAGGTTTGAATCGTATCCAACTACAGACCATGAGCAAGAGATGCTATCTTTTTGACGTCTCAAGTGGAAATGACAATCGCTTTCAGGTTGAGAATTAGAAATGAGGTGAGGAAAGACCTAATTTTATTGTAGCGAGTGAAACGAAACCAGTTGGAAATACTACTATGATGACGCGGATTGCTGGAGTTTAACGTGATGCTATTCGTGTTATGTCATAAACCTTCTGTAATGACTGTTAAATCAACCTTCGACAGGATTATTAGATAAGTTATGATAAGTAGATAAGTATAAGTATTAAGCTTAACTATGAACTTGATTCTTAGTTCAAATTTGTTTTATTCTTCTACTTTCAGGTTACATCCAGCTTCCAACAGGAACAACGAGGAGAACTAAAACCAGCTTGGAAGGAAGTATTACCTTTAAGAACAAATGTAAAGTACTTCTGAAGGATACCAGCATCCTGGAAAGTAGATGAGAGTCAACTGACGGAAAAACGGAGATGGAACAGGTGGTGCTAATCTGCTACCGAAGAGTAAAGTACCTGAAGTATTGAAACAACTACATGGTGAATGTTCAAATGGTCACATTAGAGTAAATAAAACATTTGAAAAAGTCACGCAAAAGATTTATTGCGTCGATGTGGATCAATGGTGTCGACGTTGTGATTTCTGCGCAACATGTAGCGGACCGAATACCAGAACGCGAGGAGAGATGCAGCAACACAAAAAAGCAGCACCGATGGAATGAATAGCTATTTATATTGATATAGAACTAAAAATTAAGAAAAAATAAAACAGAATCTAGAATCCTGTTGTCCGGTTGGTATTCACTACGGTCTTTTCTCTTGTAACTGACCTGGCAAAGAAAAATGACACAGTAAATCAAATGCCTAGAATAATAAAAACTAGTCAGTTGAATAGTTTGGCACATAACACCTTCTCCCCGTCGATATTTATGGTAAGCAGATGGCGGTGATTACGGCCACCTGACTATCAGCCATATCTCAGTGGAAATTTCTTCAGACAGGACACTCGACCATAATTAGATCGCTAGGAAAGAACTAGCGAATATAGACTACGTAACACCGACTGTGTGCTTCGAAAAAAGGTTCGCTACTTCTTGCCCCTCAAGGAAATCTTGGAGGAGCGGCTCCGTTACGGAAAAGGAAACGGAGGAGCGGTCTCGAAGCTACTTGTTAAAGTAGGAGCTGGAGTCTTCTGTGAAGATATATCAGTTCATTTCCCTGATTACTCGAGCGTGTACCAGGCGGAGGTGATAAAGATTGAGGAGGCTCTGAATTGGTTGAAACATAATGACGAATATGACAATCGACTGGTATCGCAATCTATGTGGCCAGTTAGGCAGCAATCAAGTTACTGGATTCTGTTTCTCTGACATCTAGAGTACGGTGTTTTGTTGCCACTGGCCACTGAATGAGATGAGTGAGCATTTCAACATTCAGATAGTGTGGATCTCGGGCCACTCAGACGTCATGGGGAACTGGAGGGCGGACCAACTAGCGAGGCATGGTCCAACTCTCCAACTGCTACCGGAAAGGGCAAAGTTGGGAAGGACGTGAACTAAAAACGATCGTGAGGAAACTTACAGGACAGTACCTACTTGGAGAACATACGAGGAGACTAAGTCTAGAAGTTAATGACTTTTGCAGAAACTGTATGAACAATGAGGTGGAAGAGACGGAAGTTCACCTCCTATGCTCATGCCCGGATTTGGCACACAAAAGACATGAATATTTGTGTAAATTCTTAATGGAATACCTCTCTGATCTCGTAAGCTGTAAGGAGCGAGACTTATCACACTACATGAGTAGTTCAAATTGGTTCTCATAACGGTAACGGTAGGTTCCTGTGGTATCACAACGGACTATCGCCGGTCTAAGTGTGCTGTAGCAGCCACTCAACCTAACCTAACCTCATACGCATCAAATAGACAGAAAATACCCTTAACACGAAACACTCGGGTACGAAACACTTATCTGCTAAAAAGACACAAAATACTCGTACCCAACGCTTAGCAAGACATATATATACAACATTGAACATGAACGAATTGACAAGGCCAACCGATAACTAATATGAGACAAGTTTTACGAGAAACGCTCACAGATAAGGTGAATACTTATTACAAGTAACATAAAACACAAATCAATTAAAAATAAAAATACAAATAACGAAAGATTACATATACATTTAAGAAAACACGCTTATCTGTATAGTGTTAGTACAACACATTCAGAATGTCAACCATACGTCCATGGTGGTGAAGTTGGCATCAAATGTATGATGGCGTGGAAAAGATAACTTGCCCGATGTACAGTGCGATACGGAAAAGTGTATAAGTTGTGTGAGTAGGTGGAGGAGCTTTTCTTTTGTTTAATGTGAAAGGTTGAACTTATGTTGTGAGAATAAAAGGAAATTGTGTAGTCACGTGGGCGAAGTGGCCTTTAAGAAAATAAGAAAAATTATAAAATAAAAGGGAAATTAAGTGAAAAAAAACAAAAGTGTTTGGTATCAAGTGCTATGACTACGAGGGACAAAGTGTCAATTTCAAAATGGAAGCAAGAATAAAACACGTGGAAAAACATGACAGGAAGCATTGCTTGTGGGAAATAGGTATGCCAATTTTCCTTTTTATATATAGTGTAACGAGGATGGATGTTATCTGTCCTGTTATCAGAAATTCTTACTCAGATACTTCGCAGCGGTCATCTTTGGCCGGCTAAGGCTCAGGGTAAGGCGTGAGGTTTCCCAAAGTCTGAGTAAAACGTGCTACACCGCTGGAGGAAAGGAAATTAAAGAAAGGATTGGAAAATTTGGAAAAGGACTGACTGAGACGAACGCAACATATATACTTACCGAACACCATCCTTCATTGTTGAATTACCACTTCAATTCAGTTCACAGAATAATAAACTAATAATTGTATGCGGTGAAGAAAATATGAACAAAATACCATCTATATTGGTTTAAATTTATTATTATAAATAAGATGAAAACAAAAAAAATGTATATTTGCAACATTCTATCCAGCAATAATATAGAAAAAAATGTACCAACAGGGAAATATTTATTCCAACAACCAAAAAATTGATAGATAAGGGGCAAATTATGAAAATATGTATGCTAAAGGGTCCGCCATCTAATTTTTTTTTTCAACTAGTGCTTATTTCATGAACGGTAACACTTAGCTCATGTCTGATTTGACAGATAATTAGTTTTATCCTTCCGCTGAACGAATATGGTTGTGTATACGCTTGAACAACGCTGGGAAATATTGCGACATTACTTTGAAAATAATGGAAATGTTGCAGAATGTGTGCGAAAATTGCATACGGATTTTGGAAGAAGAGAAGCACCGTCAGCTCCGTATATTCGTTATCTTGTGAAAAAAGTGAAAGAAACTGGCATCCTCATCGATAAACCAAAGCGTGTAAGGCCAAATACAGTGCGTACACCCGAGAATATTGATACTGTGACAGAAAATGTGTGTGATGCGCCATCAACATCAATTCACCGTCGTTCTCAACAATTGAACATTTCGGAGACATCATTGAGACGAATTTTGCATAAAGACCTTGGTATGACGCCATACAAAGTCTAATTGGTTCAGGAATTGAGGCCAACTGACCATCCAATGCGTGTTCGCTTCGCTGAGTGGGCCTGCGATCGACTTACAGAAGATGCCGATTTTGCCAAAAAAAATCATCTTTTCGGATGAAGCTCATTTTGATCTTGGCGGGTATGTAAACAAGCAAAATTTTCGCATTTGGGGCACGGAAAACCCGCACGCATACATTGAAAAGCCGGTACATCCAAAACGAGTCACTGTTTGGTGCGGATTTTGGTCCAGAGGCATAATTGGGCCATTTTTCTTCGAAAATGAGCAAGGAGTGGCCGTTACAGTTAATGGCGATCGTTATCGGGCCATGTTGAACGAATTTTTGTTCACTAAAATTGAAGAGGAGGATATTGGCAACATTTGGTTTCAACAGGACGGCGCTACGTGCCACACAGCTGAATCTACACTCGATGTTTTGCGCCCTGTTTTTGAAGATCGCATTATCAGCCGCAGAGCTGATGTCGTTTGGCCGCCTCAGAGCTGCGATTTGATACCGTTGGACTATTATTTGTTGGGTGCCCTCAAAGATAAGTGTTACACTGACAAGCCAGAGACAATTGACGCTTTAAAGGACAATATTCGTGAAGCCATTGGTGAATTACAGCTGCACACAATCGATAATGTGCTTAAAAATTGGACCGATCGTGTAGGCTACTGCATGGTCAGCCGAGGCAGCCATTTGAATGAAATTATTTTTCATTATTAACCGGAAGAATTGTACTTTTAAATAAAAAAAGAAATTTGAGAAAATATTCAGTAGTTTTTTTTGTAGCATTTTCAAAAATAAAAGTTATTTGGCGGACTCTTTATAACAAAAATAAACTATTGATCGATCTTCTAAAATTATACACTTATTAGTACATTCATACGCAAAGTTCAAACACTAAATATACAAAAATTTCAATAGATGTGCTAGTTTGAATATTGTAATTTGCTTATCAATGAACTATATATTTAAGATTATGTAGAAAAATTTTTTATAATAATTATAACTTAATTAAGAAATATAATATAGTAATAATAATAATAGAGAACAAAATTCTTATCTTAAGCGGGGTCCGCCATTCTTGATTTCTATTTCCTTCAAAAACGTGGTCCATGAAAAACGTGGTCCATCAAAAATGTGGCGATTACCACAACGGTGGTAAATCCGAACTAACGACGTGATCAATACATCTGATATTAGTTTATAACTAATATGTTATTTTAATTTTAACAGTCTAAATCGTTTTGTAGGAACAGTCGATTCTTCAAGTAGGTGTGTTTTCTTTATTCACTATTTTAGTTCATTATTTTTTATTATTATTATCTATTATATAGATAAACACATTTTATATATCACTAATAAAAAACTTAGGTGATTTTTTTATCATCTTTCAATCACACACAATCCAAAAATTATTCAAGATTCAATTCATATCGTTACAATAGATTCAAATTCCTGCGACTTTTAATAGTGATCCGACTTTTAATAGTGATACAGCTGTATCCCAAGTATAACACCCAACCATAAGTCGCCTACTTCCATTTATGTCGTTACTGTAGGGATGTGTGTTAATCGCAATGCCACTGTTTCCCAAAACCTTGGATATGTTGTTGGATATTTTAACATTTCGACAGTTTTGTCCATGGCACTTCATCAAGATTTAGTTCTGAAATATCTGTAAATGATTCGACGGTAAGAAAGTCTGCCGGTGTCAATATTTCCAAATCGGTTGGGTCGTGTTTTATCTTGCTTAATGATGCAAATTTAATAATTTTTCAGTTTACACAGTTAAATATAGTCATTTCTTTATATGTGAGGTTGATATTCGTATCTTTCAAAAAGAATTTAAATGCTTGCACTTTCATCTGAAATTATTTGATTTTTTACACAATTTGCAAAAAATACCGTCAGGAAACCTTTGTGAAGTTAGCCCAGAATTTCATCACGGACCACGGATTATTGATTTTTCCAGAATTTTTCTATGATGGGTTCTTGCGATATAGTCTCTCAAACATAGAAACCATTCGTTGGACGGACCAACTGATTATTGATTTGAGACGAGTTAAGAAAGTTTTGATCAAGTATATGTGATTTATCCAGAATTTTTCTATGATGGGTCCTTGTGATATAGTCCCTCAAACATGTGAAAATTTAACTAAAAGTATCCTTTTAAAAAATGGTAACAATATAGATGCACAATTTTATAAAAATACATGTGTATTTGATGCAACAATTCAGTGCATTGTCAATTTGAAAATAAGTTACAATATGCTCTTTCCTGATAGCGATTGTAAGCTTATAAATGCAGTAAATGCATTATATGAAAAAAACGCCGTAAAATCAGCAGAATTACGCTATGATGTTCTTTTTTTTATATTAAACAAAATTTTAATTACGATTTTGGGCTTCGAAGAAACTGTGAGTGTAATATTATGCAAATCACGGATATATTTTTTAAAAGATATCCCTCATGCACTGCAGAATTTATTTGTAATGTTTGCCTGAAAAGTACAATCGATTATAGACCGTATGTTTCAATCGATACTATATTATTAGAACAACATGGAATAGATTTCTTAGAAAAATGTTGTGGTGAAGTGAGAATACCAAACAAAATATTATCAAGTAACTATGCTGTAATTAATACTGAATATAGAAGCAGTGAGAAACAAAGTCCAATATCGTTACAAAATATTCCAGAAACATTAATAATTCATAATGAATTATATCAAATCAATTCTTTAGTGCATTATAAAAACAATCATTATACTGCTTACTGTAAAGGAAAAGATATTTGGGAGGAATTTGATGATCTAAAGGATCATGTTGTAAAAATCCGAAACCCTTTAAAAAAAGTTGTACCACATTTAATATGTTACACAAAAAAAACTTGTAAAATATAACCATCTGTAATAGAACTAACACACACATACACACACCACACACACATAGAGACATAAAACACACACACATAAAACACACACAGATTTAAACACACACCAACACATACACACACGCATACACATAAACTCGCACACACATACAAACACACACACACACACACACACACACACACACACACACACACACACAAACACACACACACACACAAACACACACACACACACACACACAAACACACACACACACACACACACACGACCAGCTTCGGCAACACGCTGAAAAAGTACTTGCTAACTTGGCGAACGTCAGATCTGTCAGCCAAGAAATCTTGATTGAATGTCATGATATTGACGAAGTGACCACACAGGAAGAGATTTGTACTGCAATTCAGGACCAATTCACAACAATTGGCCCTGTGAATAGCAGTGCAATCAAATACCTAAGGCCAACGCGATACGGTACCCAAACAGCACTCATCAGTCTTCCCGCTCGGTCGGCCCAAATACTCATTAAAGCCGGACGAATCCGAATTGGCTGGGTGAGATGCAGGCTTCGGGAACGAATTACGTTAACGCGTTGCTTTAGATGTCTTGAATATGGACACGTAGCAAGAGCCTGCAAAGGTGAGGTTGACCGAACCGGAGTGTGCTTCAAATGTGGAGAAAAAGGTCATGTAGCCAAAGCGTGCGAAAAACCATCAAAGTGTGTCCTATGCAAACCAGACTGCGCAGGTGGCAACAAGCATCCTTCGGGGAATATGAAGTGCCCGGCGTACAAAAAAGCGCTGGAGGTTGTTACTATTCGCAATGATTAAGTGTATACAAATAAACTTAAATCACTGTGAAGCGGCTCAAGATCTTTTGACGCAAACAGCGAGAGAACAAAAGGCGGATGTGGTACTTATAAGTGAGCAGTACAAGACTCCTACTGGGAATGGAAACTGGGTGGAAGACAAGGCAAGCAAAGCAGCCATCTGGACTTGTGGAACATTGCCGTTTGAACTCAAATCTAACAGACAGCATGAAGGGTTTGTTCATGCCAAAATTAGGGGAATTCATTTTTACAGCTGCTACATTCCACCAAGTGCACAACTGCAAGAGCTTGAGGAAGTGCTCGATCATTTAACGAGAGATGCGATGGGAAAAACGCCCATTATCATAGGCGGTGATTTCAACGCGTGGGCAGTAGAGTGGGCCAGTAAAAGAACCACTCCAAAAGGAATGGCAGTACTAGAGGCACTCGCAAGGTTGGATCTAGTGCTTCTTAATCATGGAAATGTGGACACATTCTCCAAAGGAGGATGTGGCTCAAAAGTGGACATCACTTTTGCGAGCAGGGCCCTTTCCAGAGTAATGCAATGGAAAGTGGCTGATGTCTATACTCACAGCGACCATCGAGCCTTAATCTATGAAACCCGAATGCCGACTAGATTTCACCTAAGTCAAGCGGCGCGGAAAGCACAGGAAAAAGGCTGGAAAGTGAAAGAATTGGACATGGAAATGCTAGACTTCATTGTAAATAATATCGAAGCTCCAAAAACAGATGCAGTGGATGGGGCAAAGCAGCTTGGGAAATATCTTACAAAGGTCTGTGATGCAACAATGCCACGCAAAGGGAAAGGGAATGGACGACCTCCGATATTCTGGTGGAATGAAGCTATTGCTAACCTGCGGAAAGACTGTTTAAAACTCCGCCGGAAATGTACTCGTCGAAGGAATCACACGAATTATGAACAGATTCACAGTGAATTCAAGGGAAAGCGTAAAGAACTTCGAAAAGCAATCGCACATAGCAAGAGCCAATCGTTCAATCTACTCAGAGATGAAGTACAGAACAACCCATGGGGCAGTGCATATAGGATTGTGTTAACCAGAGTCAAGGGAATACATGCAGTAGCACCAGTATGCCCGGAAATTATGGCCAGGCTAGTGTCTGGTCTCTTTCCTCAACATGAACTCTCTTTGTCTACTCGCGTGATGCAAGTTGACGACCAAAGTATTCCTGCGGTCACTGTTGATGAGGTCATACAAGCAGCATCGAGAATAACTACAAATAGCTCGCCTGGGCTAGATGGTATTCCAAACATTGTGATAAAGACTGCAATCAACAAAAACCCGGCAATATTCAGGGATATTTATGATGCATGTCTGAAGCAAGGTATATTTCCTGAGCAATGGAAACGGCAACGACTGGTACTAATCCCAAAAGGTGACAAACCACCGGAGGAGCCATCATCCTACCGGCCACTATGCATGCTGGACACAGCAGGAAAAGTATTTGAAAGGATAATTTGCAACCGACTTGAGCAATTCTCTGAAGGTGACAGTGGTCTCTCTCAACGTCAGTTTGGCTTTAGAAAACAGCGGTCTACCATAGATGCAATTAGCTTAGTATGTGACTTAGCGCAGAAGGCGTTAGCGGGTGAAAGGTGGCTTGGCGGTAAGAAACAGTATTGTGCTGTTATCACTCTAGACGTCAAAAACGCATTCAACTCTGCTAATTGGAGTAAAATTATGCGTGCCTTAAACGAGATGCATGTTCCTGAGTACCTTATCCGGATAATAGCCAACTACTTTGAAGGAAGAATTCTGATATATGACACCGAGGCAGGACCCAAGACGTACAATATCACAGGAGGCGTACCTCAAGGATCAGTGCTAGGACCTCTCTTGTGGAACGTCATGTATAATGATATTCTCAAAGAGCGAACGCAGCATGACACCACGATTGTCGGATATGCAGATGACATTGCCATAGTTGTAGTAGCCAAAAATAAATTAGACGTTGTTCATAACTGTAACCAAGTGATTGCAAGTGTTAGTTTATGGCTCAATAATGCAGGGTTGCAATTAGCTGAACAAAAAACGGAGGTTGTATTGATGAGTAGTCGGAAAGTGGTAGAAACCATTGAGATTAAAGTTGGAAATCAAACGATACGATCGAGTCCATACCTGAAATACCTTGGGGTCATCTTGGATCACAGGCTGAATTTTAGGGAGCACTTGAAGTATGCTGGTGACAAAGCCAAGCGAGTTGGAGCCGCCCTTGCAAGATTGATGCCAAACATTGGTGGACCGAAGCAGCCGATAAGGAAACTGTTGGCCAGTGTAAACACATCTATTTTAATGTACGCTGCGCCAATCTGGGCACGAGCTACCAGAACGCCATCTTACGTCAGAGAAATAACCACAGTCTTCAGATTGACATCATTACGAATCTGTTGTGCATTTCGTACGGTGTCTGATGAGGCTGTTTGTGTTATAGCGAGCAGGATGCCAATTGATATAGCTGTAAGAGAGGCTCAAACACTCAGAGCAATAAGACTTGGGGAAAACCAGTACACACGCGAGGACGTACAAGCTTCTAGCATCAGAGAATGGCAAGATAGATGGAGAACGTCCATGAAGGGACGTTGGACTTTTGCGATGATCCCTGATATATTGGACTGGACAACCAGAAAACACGGCGATGTTAATTACCATCTAACGCAGCTGCTATCGGGGCATGGTTGTTTTCGGGAATACCTGTACAAGTACAAACATGTGAACGACCCAAATTGCCTCTACTGTGAGGGTAAAACAGAATCTGCAGAACATGTTCTGTTGGAATGTGTACGATTTGAAGAAGAACGTCACTTGATCGAACAGTATACACGTGAGCCAATAACGCCACATGGCCTCGTACAATACATGCTTGGCTCTGAAGAAAACTGGAATAAGGCGAGCCTGATCATTACCAGCATAATGCAGAAAGTCAGACAAGACGAACGAAGAGCTGCCATGTCAGCAGCAACGTGACACCACAGAAATACCCAATGGATCAATCGTGACTTGTCTATGAGTGAGCTTTTAGCTCTACCCTGCCCTGCGAAGGAATGCCTTGATTGGTGGTACCGCAGGGATAAAACAGGATGGTAAAAGGGAGATGGTTTTACCCGGTAAAAATCCGGTGTCGTTTGGAAACACGGGTTTCCAAATGTTTTTATTAAAATTTCCATCTTCCTACGTAAAACAAAAAATAAAATAAAAAAAAACACACACACTCACACACACACACACACACACACACACACACACACACACACACACACACACACACATACACACACACACACAGTGTGGTCTGGTTTACCAGAAAGCGCTGCAAACAAAGCGTGGGAAATGAAAGTCATCCAAGTCAATCTTAACCACTGTGAGGTTGCCAAGACCTGCTGCGGCAAACCGTGCAGGAGGTGGAAGCGGACGTTGTAATTGTATGTGAGCAATATAGGAACATTGATAGAAGGTGTTGGGCTACAGATAGATCGAGTCGAGCTGCTGTATGGGTTTGCGGTACCTACCCCTTACAGGAAATTGATCGCAGTACTGTACCCGAATTTGTCAGAGCCAAAGTGAACGGCGTTCAGATTTATAGCTGCTACGCACCTCCTAATGCATCAATTGAAGAATTTAAAACATTTCTTGATCAATTAACGGATGATGCACGGAGCCACAACCCACTGCTTATAGCCGGAGATTTTAATGCATGGGCCATTGAGTGGGGAAACAGAGAAACTAATAATAGAGGTGCCGCATTGTTAGAAGCCTTCGCATCACTACCGATCGTATTAATGAATACAGGAAATACACCAACTTTCTGTAGAGGAAATGCAACCGCGATAGTTGACCTAACGTTTATGAGCAACTGTCTTGCCGATAGGGGAGTAGCGTGGGGGGTGAATAATCTATATACGCATAGTGATCATCAAGCTATTGTGTATGAACTGGCAGATAATGGGCCCCAAATTACAATAGCTAGACACAGGAAGAGAATAGGACGGAAGTCAACAGCACTCGACGAGAACATCTTCCGTCTCATGATGGAGGATCTTACCCTATCTGGTACCCCAAATAACAAAGTAGCCCAGCTTATGAGGCATATTTCAAGAGCCTGTGATGCATCAATGCCAAGAAGGATGGTGGATAGTTGTAGAAAACCGCTCTTCTGTTGGAGCGACGAGATTTCTGAATTGCGTAAAAAGTATCTGAACGCAAGAAGGCAATACCAGCGTGCTAGACACGTCGAAAACTCTTCCCTTCGACAAAGATATTGTAAAGCTCGATCGGAGCTCAAGCATGCCATCAAACTAGGTAAGCGAAAGTGCTTTCGCGAACTGTGCGAGGAGGTCGACCGCGATTCCTGGGGTAGACCCTACCGATTGGTAATGAAAAAACTCAGAAGCAATTACGCCACTGCTCCCACATGCCCGGCAGTGCTATCTGACATAGTGAGCCACCTGTTCCCGCAGCAAACCGATTGTGTATTAGAAGTATTAGGCAACGAGGAAGGAGATGTACCACCAGTTACTGAGGATGAGGTTCTGAAGGCATGTAACAAAATGGGTAACAATAAAGCCCCTGGTCCGGATAACATTCCGAATATTGCGTTGAGGTCGGCGGTTAAAGCATACCCAAACATATTCACAGAAGTATATACCGCATGCTTAGTTGAGAGGGTATTCCCTAGTAAATGGAAGGAACAGAGACTGGTATTGTTGCCAAAAGGAGACAAACCACCAGGCTAGCCGTCCTCCTGGCGTCCAGTCTGCCTGTTGGATACGGCAGGCAAAACCCTAGAGAGTTGTATGTGACCAGTTGCAAAAGGCTATTGCCAAGGCAGGAAACCTGGCAGAGCATCAGTATGGCTTTCGAAAGGCGCATTCGACAGTGGATGTGATTAAAGAGGTTACAGATACGGCGCTGGAGGCGATATCCGGTTCTCGATAGCTACGTGGTACAATGAGATACTGTGCGACAGTTACATTGAATGTGAGGAACGCATTCAACACGGCAAATTGGAGCTGCATATTTAACGCACTTACACGAATGAAGGTGTCAAAGTACCTGCTGATACTAGTTTCCAGCTACTTTAGCCAGAGGATCTTGATCTATGATACTGAGGAGGGAAAGAAAACTTACGATGTGACTGGTGGAGTTCCTCAAGGATCAGTGTTAGGTCCTACAGTCTGAAATGTGATGTATGATGGTGTACTTTGACTGCCCATACCAAGTGATGCACGGGTGATTGGATTTGCGGACGACATCGCGATTGTAGCTGTCACAAAACACAGAGAGGAGATTGTGGAGATCTGTAATAGGATGGCCAGACTGATTCAACAGTGGTTAACATCTGCTGGGCTGATCATAAAACAGAAGCTGTCCTTATTACTGGCAGGAAAGTCATGGAGAGCGTTACACTAGAAATTGGAGCACAAAGAATTGTTAGTCAGCCATCCATCAGATACTTAGAGGTAACGATCGACTCCAGATTGTCATATAAGACACATCTTATTACCTCCAGCAATCAAGCAAGGACAGTTAATGCGGCACTAGCACGAATAATGCCGTATACAAGAGGGCGCGGATGAACAGCAGAGTTCTGCTCGCGAACGTCGATGTAATGATGTATGGGGCACCAATCTGGGTCAATTCATTGGAGAAGGATTCTTATAGGCAAAGAGTAGCATCAGTTCAGAGGCTAAGTGCTCTGAGAATATTGTGTGCATTTCGGACGGTGCCGGAAGACGCTGCCTGTATCCTTGCGGGAATGCCCCCAATAGATCTACTGGCCAAGGAGCGCCAAACCACGTACTTGCGTCGTGGTCAAGGAACAAAAGCAGAGAATCAGCGATTAGCACTTTCTGAGACGATCATTGTATGGCAGAGAATATACTGGAGTTTATGCTGGCATCCGAGGATGGGTGGAACGCAGTAAGCGGAACACACAAACACACACACACACACTAACACACACACACACACAGGGTTGGCAAGCCCTGTCCTAAAATGGAGCTAGTTAATATTTGCTCTAAATTAAAAAAAATAAAGTAAAATAGAAGATACACATTATAATAGGTAAAAGTTGTTGTGAACATGTGATAACTAGTGAAATAGTGAAACAGTGATAAATGAAAAAGACTTGAAGAAGAAATATGATCTTATTCAAAAATTAAAAACATTTGTCAAATGTGAATAATATCTACGTGTACACAATTTAATTTCTTGTTGTTGTGTTGTGTAATGTTTTTTTTTTATTTTGTTTGGTGTAATAACTTCATTATGTGTATTTTACTTAACACGTAATAAAGTCAGGGCAGTATAACTTAAAGTAAAAGAAAACCAAGCGCGGCGGACCCACATTGGGCGGCTCCTTGGTCAGCATCTGTTTTGTGGACCAAAACATGCAGAAGCGTCTGCTCACCAGGAGGTGCGGCTTCAAACAGCGTCTGTTCCTCATGTTAGAGGCGGCTGAATCTTCTTCTACCTGGCAGTAGGTATAAAATGTTAGGGGAAGGATACCCCGATCAAAAAACCAAGATGGAAGAAAAAGGAAAGAAAACTTTTACGGTGCAGGGAGTCGGAAACCCAGTACCGGCGGAATTGTTGAGTGAGCAAGCGGGCTCAACACCGTCGAGATCAAACAACCGCAATTCACCAGTGAAGGTGCCATTGACTCCCACGTTAGTCGCAGTCATGGCCGAGGCAAGCGTAGCTGCAATGAGGAATAGCACGCTTACTGACAATGGGAAAGCCACCGTAGGCGTCAGTGCAAGTGGGGGAGTAATGTTAAGTCCGTTTGAAAGGAGCAATATTATGCAGAGGTCGCCAATTAAAGGAATGCCTGACAGCAGCAAAAGAGCGAGGTCGTCACCACCAAACTTTAATGGAGCAAACGAGCACCAAAGTGAAATTCAAGTGCACAAACGGCAGTGTGACAACGATAGGAGAAATAACTATACGGGAGGGCCATCTTCAGTACCAAGTACTCTAACAAATTTTCAAAAGCTAGGGGCGCAAATAAAAAGCCTAGCTGACATGTTAGAAGATGGCAAACGGCGTTCTATACACCAGCCAATGAGGGATGCAATCGAAAGCATCAAAAATTTCTACAAACTTGTAGAAATGGAAGCGCATGTTGGAGCCACTTCGGTGGAACGGAAAACTAGTTTCTCCCAAACATCTCCCTTGCAAAAACAATTGCAAGTACCCAAGAAAAAGGAGATAAGTCGTTGTGAGGCTGCCGAGACAGCATTCCATATTCCGAGATATAATCCTGCGTCTCGGGTAAGAAAAGCATTACCAGCGGAGGTTGGGAGACTTAAGGTACGAACGCCGGAAAAAGCTAAACCGACGGAGACAAATGATGTTCAGGCGAACCCTCACGATAGTGAAACTAAGAAAGCTCCCCAGACATCAAACGTTGAGGGTTGGCAAACAGTCCGGAGGAAAAGGGGGAAAATGAAAAAAATGGTCCGATCGCTGGAAGTACATGCGACTAAACGGCGATGGAAAACACCGCGTCCAGATGCTATTATCATCTCAAAAACTAGTGTTGATTCGTACGCTGACATCCTTAAAAAGATGAAAGCTAACTCGGAGCTGAATGAACTTGGGGAACAAGTTAATAAAATCAGAAAAACCGCAAAAGGAGAACTGCTACTCGAGTTAAAAAGAGGTAATTGTGGAGGGCACGACCAGCTTCGGCAACACGCTGAAAAAGTACTTGCTAACTTAGCGAACGTCAGATCTGTCAGCCAAGAAATCTTGATTGAATGTCATGATATTGACGAAGTGACCACACAGGAAGAGATTTGTACTGCAATTCAGGACCAATTCACAACAATTGGCCCTGTGAATAGCAGTGCAATCAAATACCTAAGGCCAACGCGATACGGTACCCAAACAGCACTCATCAGTCTTCCCGCTCGGTCGGCCCAAATACTCATTAAAGCCGGACGAATCCGAATTGGCTGGGTGAGATGCAGGCTTCGGGAACGAATTACGTTAACGCGTTGCTTTAGATGTCTTGAATATGGACACGTAGCAAGAGCCTGCAAAGGTGAGGTTGACCGAACCGGAGTGTGCTTCAAATGTGGAGAAAAAGGTCATGTAGCCAAAGCGTGCGAAAAACCACCAAAGTGTGTCCTATGCAAACCAGACTGCGCAGGTGGCAACAAGCATCCTTCGGGGAATATGAAGTGCCCGGCGTACAAAAAAGCGCTGGAGGTTGTTACTATTCGCAATGATTAAGTGTATACAAATAAACTTAAATCACTGTGAAGCGGCTCAAGATCTTTTGACGCAAACAGCGAGAGAACAAAAGGCGGATGTGGTACTTATAAGTGAGCAGTACAAGACTCCTACTGGGAATGGAAACTGGGTGGAAGACAAGGCAAGCAAAGCAGCCATCTGGACTTGTGGAACATTGCCGTTTGAACTCAAATCTAACAGACAGCATGAAGGGTTTGTTCATGCCAAAATTAGGGGAATTCATTTTTACAGCTGCTACATTCCACCAAGTGCACAACTGCAAGAGCTTGAGGAAGTGCTCGATCATTTAACGAGAGATGCGATGGGAAAAACGCCCATTATCATAGGCGGTGATTTCAACGCGTGGGCAGTAGAGTGGGCCAGTAAAAGAACCACTCCAAAAGGAATGGCAGTACTAGAGGCACTCGCAAGGTTGGATCTAGTGCTTCTTAATCATGGAAATGTGGACACATTCTCCAAAGGAGGATGTGGCTCAAAAGTGGACATCACCTTTGCGAGCAGGGCCCTTTCCAGAGTAATGCAATGGAAAGTGGCTGATGTCTATACTCACAGCGACCATCGAGCCTTAATCTATGAAACCCGAATGCCGACTAGATTTCACCTAAGTCAAGCGGCGCGGAAAGCACAGGAAAAAGGCTGGAAAGTGAAAGAATTGGACATGGAAATGCTAGACTTCATTGTAAATAATATCGAAGCTCCAAAAACAGATGCAGTGGATGGGGCAAAGCAGCTTGGGAAATATCTTACAAAGGTCTGTGATGCAACAATGCCACGCAAAGGGAAAGGGAATGGACGACCTCCGATATTCTGGTGGAATGAAGCTATTGCTAACCTGCGGAAAGACTGTTTAAAACTCCGCCGGAAATGTACTCGTCGAAGGAATCACACGAATTATGAACAGATTCACAGTGAATTCAAGGGAAAGCGTAAAGAACTTCGAAAAGCAATCGCACATAGCAAGAGCCAATCGTTCAATCTACTCAGAGATGAAGTACAGAACAACCCATGGGGCAGTGCATATAGGATTGTGTTAACCAGAGTCAAGGGAATACATGCAGTAGCACCAGTATGCCCGGAAATTATGGCCAGGCTAGTGTCTGGTCTCTTTCCTCAACATGAACTCTCTTTGTCTACTCGCGTGATGCAAGTTGACGACCAAAGTATTCCTGCGGTCACTGTTGATGAGGTCATACAAGCAGCATCGAGAATAACTACAAATAGCTCGCCTGGGCTAGATGGTATTCCAAACATTGTGATAAAGACTGCAATCAACAAAAACCCGGCAATATTCAGGGATATTTATGATGCATGTCTGAAGCAAGGTATATTTCCTGAGCAATGGAAACGGCAACGACTGGTACTAATCCCGAAAGGTGACAAACCACCGGAGGAGCCATCATCCTACCGGCCACTATGCATGCTGGACACAGCAGGAAAAGTATTTGAAAGGATAATTTGCAATCGACTTGAGCAATTCTCTGAAGGTGACAGTGGTCTCTCTCAACGTCAGTTTGGCTTTAGAAAACAGCGGTCTACCATAGATGCAATTAGCTTAGTATGTGACTTAGCGCAGAAGGCGTTAGCGGGTGAAAGGTGGCTTGGCGGTAAGAAACAGTATTGTGCTGTTATCACTCTAGACGTCAAAAACGCATTCAACTCTGCTAATTGGAGTAAAATTATGCGTGCCTTAAACGAGATGCATGTTCCTGAGTACCTTATCCGGATAATAGCCAACTACTTTGAAGGAAGAATTCTGATATATGACACCGAGGCAGGACCCAAGACGTACAATATCACAGGAGGCGTACCTCAAGGATCAGTGCTAGGACCTCTCTTGTGGAACGTCATGTATAATGATATTCTCAAAGAGCGAACGCAGCATGACACCACGATTGTCGGATATGCAGATGACATTGCCATAGTTGTAGTAGCCAAAAATAAATTAGACGTTGTTCATAACTGTAACCAAGTGATTGCAAGTGTTAGTTTATGGCTCAATAATGCAGGGTTGCAATTAGCTGAACAAAAAACGGAGGTTGTATTGATGAGTAGTCGGAAAGTGGTAGAAACCATTGAGATTAAAGTTGGAAATCAAACGATACGATCGAGTCCATACCTGAAATACCTTGGGGTCATCTTGGATCACAGGCTGAATTTTAGGGAGCACTTGAAGTATGCTGGTGACAAAGCCAAGCGAGTTGGAGCCGCCCTTGCAAGATTGATGCCAAACATTGGTGGACCGAAGCAGCCGATAAGGAAACTGTTGGCCAGTGTAAACACATCTATTTTAATGTACGCTGCGCCAATCTGGGCACGAGCTACCAGAACGCCATCTTACGTCAGAGAAATAACCACAGTCTTCAGATTGACATCATTACGAATCTGTTGTGCATTTCGTACGGTGTCTGATGAGGCTGTTTGTGTTATAGCGAGCAGGATGCCAATTGATATAGCTGTAAGAGAGGCTCAAACACTCAGAGCAATAAGACTTGGGGAAAACCAGTACACACGCGAGGACGTACAAGCTTCTAGCATCAGAGAATGGCAAGATAGATGGAGAACGTCCATGAAGGGACGTTGGACTTTTGCGATGATCCCTGATATATTGGACTGGACAACCAGAAAACACGGCGATGTTAATTATCATCTAACGCAGCTGCTATCGGGGCATGGTTGTTTTCGGGAATACCTGTACAAGTACAAACATGTGAACGACCCAAATTGCCTCTACTGTGAGGGTAAAACAGAATCTGCAGAACATGTTCTGTTGGAATGTGTACGATTTGAAGAAGAACGTCACTTGATCGAACAGTATACACGTGAGCCAATAACGCCACATGGCCTCGTACAATACATGCTTGGCTCTGAAGAAAACTGGAATAAGGCGAGCCTGATCATTACCAGCATAATGCAGAAAGTCAGACAAGACGAACGAAGAGCTGCCATGTCAGCAGCAACGTGACACCACAGAAATACCCAATGGATCAATCGTGACTTGTCTATGAGTGAGCTTTTAGCTCTACCCTGCCCTGCGAAGGAATGCCTTGATTGGTGGTACCGCAGGGATAAAACAGGATGGTAAAAGGGAGATGGTTTTACCCGGTAAAAATCCGGTGTCGTTTGGAAACACGGGTTTCCAAATGTTTTTATTAAAATTTCCATCTTCCTACGTAAAACAAAAAAAAAAAAAAAAACACACACACACACACACACACACACACTAACATTAACACACAGACACAAAATCCGTGGGAGTAGCAAGTCTCCTAGCGGGCGCGTCCCCAGGTAGCGGATAGGGGGAAGCCCACATTGGTTTTCCGGCGGGTAAGTGGGAAATAAAATACTACTCGTGGATCAAAACTTTCAGAAGCGTCTGTTCGCCAGAAGTTGCGGCTTCAAACGGCGTCTATTTCTTATGCTAGAGGCGGCAGCATCTTGTTGTATCTGGCAGTAGATATAAAACGCTAGTAAAAGGATCAAAAGAACCTATCATAAAAAAATCACATATACTTGATCAAACTTTTCATAACTCAAATCAAAAATCAGTTGGTTCGTCCAACGAATGGTTTCTATGTTTGAGTTACTATATCGCAAGAACCCATCATAGAAATAATGTGAATTATAAATTAGAATTTTAACTGTTTCTAAATAAGTATCTATACTTACAGAAATATGAACTTGTTAATTGCAAAATTTGCAATTTTTTTGGGCTCAGATTATCTAAGCTATCATGAGAGTTAAATTTTCTGGGCTGAGTATATGAAAGCTATCATGATAGTAAATTTTTCTGGGCTGAGTATATGAAAAATATCATGATAGTTGATTTTTTCGGGGCTGAGAGTAAAAAGTGTCATGATAGTTGAGATATGTGTTGCCATCGCTTTATTCTGGGATGAATTCTGGGCTAACTTCACAAACATCTTCAGGAATACTTCGCTTCAATACGAATACTTCGCTTCAATACGGATTGTTACCTATAGTTTTTCAATCGGAGCATTTTTGCCCTGGCTGCTCTTGATATTAGGTGGAACTGCATAGTCTTAACCTATTTTTGAAAACGGTTTATTCTGGTTACATCGAACAGCATTGTTTCTGTTTTGTTACAGAAGTAGTAAGTACAAACTATACCGGAGTTGTATATTAATGACGTAATACCTAGGGTAGTTCTTTTCCACAAATCTATTAATGGAAAAGGGGAAAGGAGTACACAAAGAAAGTGTATTTGAAACTTTAGTACGAGTATTTGGGAAAGAGGTCAACGGATATGACTGAGGCAATATACTCGTATTAATAAAAGAGAGTTGTTTCCTTGATGCGTCTTATTCAAGAAATCTTGTATGTTTGAACAAATTCTTAAATCCATCCCCAATCCCTTCGATATATAATTCACATTTGTAATCATTGAAACAAATCAGCGTGAAATTTCTATTTACGTTTTCATTTTTTGTTATATATATATATATATATATATATATATATATATATATATATATATATATATATATATATATATATATATATATATATATATATATATATATATATATATATATTTATTTATTTATTTATTTTCTTTGCTTGCTGAAAAAAAAGAAAATTATTTTTTCCGGTTTCATTCATTTTCTTTTCATTTTTTTTTGTATTATTTTAAATAAAAATTAAAACAATAAAATAATAATCAGAAACAAAACAAAATAAAAATGAAATTTTCCACCGCGGAAAAATTTTTTATAAGATTTTTTTTTTGTTTATATACTCGTATATATGTGTATATTGTGTGGAAACTGAATAGCGGGATTTTTATTTTATTTATTATTATTTTGTTTGTTTATTTATTATAATTCTTTGCTGTGGAAAATTAGTTAAAAAATTGTATGGAAATAAATCGATAAGAAATAACAAATAAGCTCGTTTTCCCTTTACACCAACGATTTTCTTTTAGTATAGATTTGAAAACGAGGACGTTATATTTTCCAGTCTGATACACGAAATTATTTCATTTTCCATACACCGGAAAATCTAATTATGTTTAAAGTTTATCTTAGCAGGCATTGTACAAAATAAAATTATTTAATTACCACCGAGTGCTCATACCATGGAAAAACCATCGACAAACATCCCATCACTATGTCACTGACTGTTTAAATTAAATAAAAATTTGAAAATATAAATTTCCCCATCTGGTCAACCAATTGACTATTTTTTTTTTTTGCTTTACGATTTTCTACCCAAAATTAGAGGAAAAGGATTCATTTTTATGGATATACTTTTGTTTGAATTTTCCATTCATTACTCGGTAAAGTTTTCAATTGTATCTGTCTCTCTCTCTCATTCTATATGTCGAGATAGTTAGTTTTGTTTAATTTGTCATGAAAAATTGTTTAAATTTTAAACAATTAATAATTATAATTGTACATCAAATTAAACATAAATGAACAGTTTTTTTTTGAAAAGTCAAGAAAATTGATGAGGGATTGTAAAATGCCAGCATTATATAATAGGGAAACGGCATGTCTCCGTCTTTACAATGTAGTTTGACTGATTCTGCATTTTTGAAATTTTATATTTTGTTAACAATTTCGAAATGGGTGCTATGTAATGTTCCAGATTTATTGAGGGTTTTCTAGTGGAACACTCAGTATAAGAAATGATGATTGGTTTTAACCTCATTTGTTTTAATAATTGTTTTTATAACAATCAAATAGACGACACCGTTTCCAATTTTACCGAAACCGTTCCACATGGAATGAATAAATATATCCCATCATCCTTTTCCAATCCCAATCCTAATTTTAAAATCTTTTCAAAAGAAGACGCTAAAGCAGTCAGACAAAATAATTCTGCTCACAACAAATATAAGCGCAACGAAATTTCGTTTGAAGAATATAAAGCCACACGTAACATCTGTAAAATACTCTGTGCTAAGGAAGTGAAAAGAGCCGACAACAAGAAAACCGCTAAGGCTTCCGAGTTGAAAATCTCCGATCGCAACTTCTACCAGATGGGCGCATCGGTTGCCAATATTTCAAAAACATCTATTTCAGTATTGAAATGCACAGACGGTGCTCTGGTGGTGGATCCATATTTGCAGGCCGACTTACTGGCAAACGTCGTCACTTCGTACTCGACCTTAGTTGTCCTCGATGAAGTTACGCCTTCGTCAATCTCGTATTGTGGTTCCAAAATGGATCCTATCAAAATCTCGGAGGAAATTGTCTTCAGGAACCTGAAGGCAATGGATATAAATAAGGCCACCGTCCTGACGGAATTCCTGTTCGATTATTGAAGGTGTTTGTCCGTGACTTGGCTCTAATATTAACTTAAATTTTTCTCCTTTCTTATATGCACGGTTACCCGAACGCCTGTGAGAGTGCGATATTGCAACCGGTCCTTAAACGTGGTTGTGATAAAACTGACCCCTCAAACGCATTAACCAACAACTGGTGAATTATCTTGAGCTTAATTAAATAATTTCGGATAAACAATATGGTTTCCGCGAAAGCCGCTCCACAACCGATCTCTTGACGTTTGTTGTAACTAAATGGAATCTCGCCCTTGAGCACCACGGGGAAGCCTTTGCAATCTCTTTGGATATATCCAAAGCATTTGACAAGGTGTGGCATGAGAATCTCATTTGTAAACTTGTGACATACGGCTTGGATTCGATAACCATCAAGTGCCGGAGTCCCTCAGGGATCAATTTTGTCACCAACTTTGTTTTTTTATACATCAATGTTGGATAGCTCTGTGAACCCGATCCACAGTTTTGCCGTTGATGCAACATTGCACTCTTCTTTTTCATTTGAGGTTGAACCTGCCCCTTCAGAGCTACACGATTAACGGCTGGAAATTGTCACATCGCTTAATTCCGATTTGAGTATAATATTTGAGTGGGGAGTTAAAAATAAGGACAAATTTAACGAGAAAAAACACAATCTCGCGTAAAAGAAGTCACAACGAATACCCTTTTGTTGTAAAAGATCACGTTCTCGTGGGTTGTGACTCAATTCGTCTGCTTGGCGTTCAAATTAGCAACAATTTAAAATGGAATGAACACATTATCGCATTGGCCAAATCAGCTTCACGTAAACTCGGGTTCCTCAATAGATGCAGACGGTATTTTAAATCGCTTCAGGTTCTCCAAATATATAAAACCTTTATTAGACCGTGTATAGAATATTGCTGTCAGGTTTGGGGTGGAGCATATGGCACTGGATAGAGTTCAGCGGTGTGCTATCCGAATAATACGAAACTCCAAACTTACGAAAGATCTAGACAGCCTACAACACCGCAGAGATGTTGCAGAACTCTGCGTGTTCTATAGAATAATAAATGGTAAATGTTCTGCAGAATTAAAGGAGAAAATACCACCATTTGTTACGCCAGAATGGGTAACTCGAGGAACGGTTAATGCGCATATGTTAAACTATGCGAAATAAAGCTGCCGAAACCTCGAACTGAAGGTGCAAAGCGCGAATTCATTTATCGAATATCTAGGAAGTGGAATTCGTTGGCTGGTTGTCAGTTACC
The DNA here is from genome assembly GCA_963932295.1 of Tipula lateralis. Classification (NCBI taxonomy): domain Eukaryota; kingdom Metazoa; phylum Arthropoda; class Insecta; order Diptera; family Tipulidae; genus Tipula; species Tipula lateralis. The sequence continues at coordinate 6,090,431 of OZ010739.1, read as the reverse complement.
GTTGTATAAAATGGTCAAGTTCAAGGCAGCTATCAACCTTTACTTGATGGATCGCGCGTTGAGTCAGAAAAGATATCTAAGTGTTTAGAGATTAAGGTCAAAAAAAACTTATTGAAAGCTAAAAAACAACATCTTCATTATTAGTAGTGCTGTAACTTTGACATGCCCTGAAGGATATGAAATTTTCTTCCGTCTCATTTCTTCGCTTCCTAGGATCACTTTTTTACTCCATCTAAATAGGACTTTTGTCTATTCTGGGTTGCGCGAAATAGATTCAAGTGTTAGCAGACCAGTTTCAAAAGGGAGAAATATGCCGGAAAAGACGAGAATAATTTAAACCACGAGGAGTGTGACGAGGGACACTGGTGGATCCTTAAATCTTGAAAGTAAGCTTACGAAGAACTTTGTTGTTATTAATTTAAATTTAAAATAATGCAAACTAAACTTCATCATAGCTTGACAAAATCGGTGAACTATGGGTAAATGATTACAAGACCTCTAGTCGACCTTGAAGCGTAAGATTAATCATTCAAGGACTTACTAGGAGAGTTATAAGGAAATGAAAGAGAAATTTTCCTAAGTTGGCTACCGAGCTCTTAATAGTTCAAGAGATAAGTGGTACTATGTTTAGTTTAAGCAGTACCTCCAGTCGCTTCTTAAAAGTAGTATGTGCAAAAAAGGGTCAATCCAGTATGATAGTCTTTGAAACTTAGGACATTTATCATAATTTTAGTAGGATAACCTTTAATAGAGGTGAGAGTGTTGAGGAGTCTGAAGCCTTTACTTTAACAAAGGTATACAAAAGAAGACGTAACTGTTAAAGTTTTCTGGCTCTCGTTTATCTTCAAAAAATATTTAAAGCTATTGATGAGAAATGGAAGAAAGGCAGTATGATTTCTACTTCAAAAGAGGGGCAGATACTCTGATAACTAGGTGTTTTCTCAACATGTGTATTTTAAGAGGAGCTCATTTAACTCGAAGTCATGCTTCTTGGTTGAATTCTTGACATTAAGTGCGTCAACTACGTGAAGGTCATTATAATTGGTTCGTATAGAGGTAGACAAACAAAGTTGTTAGTGACAACCAAATTAATTTTTTTCCCTTGGAGGTATAAGCGTGGTTTTGTCCTCATTTGAGATGCCTTTTTTTATAAACATCTGAAGCCAACCAAAACAAAACAACATTAGTTCTCTGACTAGTACATGTCTTTAAGGATTGGAGATTCTCTTCCATTTCACTACTTTCCAAGGATCACCAGGTGTTGACACAAAAGGCCACCGAATGGATTATTAGTATTCCGAGTTTGAAAGAGAGAAATGCATTAAAAAAAGATACGAATAACTATGACAACGAACGCGCTATGGGCGATGGATCACGGTAGCATCTAACACTGTGTTACCAGCAAGGAATTAAGTTTACGAAAGAAATAATGGATTTCATTAATGAAATTATGCAACTTTAATTCGTCATAATTTAATAATTTTTAGGCGGTTATGTAGTACTAATCAGATTTTACATTTTCTATTTGATTTTGGAAAAGCTAAGAATTTTTTTATTGACATATTGTGAGGTTCTAATATGTTCTTTGAAATCATATTCGGTCTTCAATTCGGTGAAAATTCCAAGTGGCTACCACATTTCGTAAACAACCTGCAGCTATAAAGGATAATTTACTGGTTTGTACCTTGTCAACATTCTGTCTCCATCGGTTTCAATCACGAGCCAGTTCTTCATACTGTTGCAAGCAACCAGAAGATGCCAGATCACTCTCTACGCCGTGGCGCCGAAGAGGCCTGTTACTTAGAGAAGTTGCTACTTGCTAGTTGAGGTAAAGGTAAAATATAAAACGCTTTCTAACTTCATTGAACAACCTGAAATAACATCTGCAAATAACACTAATATAACACTGCCAAGCAACCGTACACGTGGCTCCAATGACACACCTGACTCTAATGACAACTACTATTATAAGTCGAGATCTTTTCGATTTGCTGGTGGATCTGTTTTATTGTCTCCGATTACAATCGACTCAAATTGTTTCTCATTTTTTTCTACCTCTTGCATTTGCTTCTTTGTAACATTTCCTGCTTGGCGAACCTAGGAATTTGATTTTGCTTGATGGATGAGTTGCTCGACCGAGCCGACCCTGCAACACTATTGATAAATGATGCGAATCAATCAATTCACAAAACGGATGTTTTAACTATTTAGCCGAGAAACATTTAGTCCTTCGAAATGTCGATGTTATACATTAAAGAGTAAACATTACAAACTCGTTCACTTTTCACATTATCAGTGACCACCGAAAAAATTACAGTCCAATATGGCAATACCGTTTTATCACATCCATTGGGAATCTCAGAAGTCAAATCCGGTTTACCCACTGCTGGGACAGAAATGATTGGTATTTATTACAGTCAATAAACTGTCGACCCCTTTTGGATTCATGTTCACACGTAACCTTATTACTGAGTCATAACTTTGACCTCTTGAACTACCTCAACATAACGAAAGAATTGTTATCAAAGGTGTTGGGCACGTAGATGCCAGGTGTTGGGCACGTAGATGCGTTACAAGAGATATCACAACTATAAACGTCAAGTCTTAATCAGGTTCAAAGTGTTCATTTTGAAAGTCTTTAGTCTAGTGAAATTGATCTATTAATTGGTGTTGATCAATTTTTTAATGTTATACTCGGATTTGTAGATTGTGGCTGGTAACATTACAAATATTGCAGAAAAGGAAAAAGACTAGGCAAGACTCATTTCCAGGAGAATGTGAAAAAAACCAATCCGGGCGATTCCTTCTAAGATTGCCATTCAAAAACGTGAATCTATGAATATATAGCAATACATTATTGACGATCAATGGAACGTTGTTTTATACGATACTATAACTATTTTAGCACCAATATAAACAGTTGTGATGAATATGTGAAACTCGGACATGTGCAAGAAATTATACCACCAACAACAATTTTTTTTGAGTGGCTGCTACCGCACAGTAAGACCGGAGATGGTCCGTTGTGATACCACTACATGTACGGCTATAGGTCTGATTTTAGTAGAACCATCTGCGCATTGCATAGCTCCATGTGAGTAGTACTGACATGGACGATGGGATGGCCCATGGATTCTAAACTCAACAGTGGATCCAGATGTGCTCCATTCGAACCACCGATCGCTCCGCCCAAACGAGCGACGGTATAAAATCTCTTTTTGCATCTTACCCCTATCGGGTAAGATGCAAAAATAGATTTTAATTCGAACCCAATACCTTCCACTCCAACTGTCGCTCTTTAACCACTGCGCCACCTGGGCGGTTAACAACTAATAAAGATATAGGATTATTTCTACCACATCATGGTATTTTTAAAGACCATAACTTGGTAGGTAAACTAAGAGTGGTATTAGATGGTTCCACAAAAAGCACCTCTGGTGGTTTATTCAACGATGATTTGACAGTAGGGCCTACCATGCAATCTTCCTTCTACGCTATTATTTCGATTTATTTTCTCCGTTGAAATAGAAAAAAAAGTTAAGTTGATGTGGCTGCTATCGCACACTTAGACCAAATTTGATCCGTTGTGATACCACTCTATACGGCTATAGGTCCGAGTCTTTCCGTAGAGCCATCTGCGCATTGCATAGCTCCATGTCAGTCCTATAGTACTGACATGGAAGATGGGTAGGCCCAAGGATTCTAAACACGATAGAGGATCCAGATTATGTTTTTTTTTCACCGCCGATCGCACCGCCCAAACGATCGAAGGTGAAAAACCCATTTTGCATCCTGCCTCGAATCGGATTCGAACCCGGTACCTCCCGCTCCAACTGCCGTAGCTTTAACCACTGCGCCACCTGGGCGGTTGAAATAGAAAAAATGTACAGAAAAATCCCACTGCACGACGACAATACAATGACAAAAAGTTACAATGACACGGCGACAATACGACGACAATACAAAGTTTCAAAAACTTGTATGGAGAAATGAACCAAGGATTGACATCAGCGCCGTATCTAGTGATGCGAGTACTCAAACAGGTAGCTCAAAATATACATAGTACGAATCCAGTTGCATCTCAAGTCATTGAACGCACTATATATTTTTATAAATGATCTCATGACAGGTGGTGATACAGTTGAAGAAGCGTTGCATTTTGAATTATCCGTAACTAAAATACTTTCAGAATATGGGTTCAATTTGCGAAAATTGGTATCCAATTCGGAGGAAAATTTCTAGAAGATAAACTAATTGAAAATAGAATAAGGTCGGAAAGATATTAGGGTTACAGTACAATCCAGAACGAGATATATTCGAGTTTCACGTAATCCTCGAAAATACCGAAAAGCTTGGTACTCTCGGAAGCTGGAAAACTATTCAATCCGTTTGGTAAGCGAGCTCCTATTAATTTAAAAATAAAAAACTCTGTTCAACACTTATGGTTACTACAATTGAATTGGGAAGACTCTCTTTCTCAGAAAGTTCATGAGTAGAATTAAATTTGACACGTAGTGTCCACTATAGAAGACATTTCTATTCCTAGTTTTGTTCACATGACTAAAACTATAACTGTGGATTCTGCGACGCGAGTACACCAGCATTTGCAGCTATTATTTACTATAGAGTGACCACAAAAAGGGGACATATTTATTCGATACTGATATCAGTGAAGATTTAGGTGGTCCCTCTCAAATAACAAAGTCTTTCGCGGTTGGAACTATTCGGAGCAGTTTTACTTGCTGTTGTTGTAACGTTGTATAAACCTTGTAGATCGGGAAACCATCGCAAAGATAAATCAAATTTATATGTGGACAGATTCGATCATTGAGCTGGATTGGATCGCCATAGGTACATCTCAGGTGCTGTATCACCAATCGAACTTATTTATTTGTCTAAGTATATAAGCAGTGAATATGGAATTCAGAGGTGTATACTTGCGGGAGACTTAATCAGCGAGGCCTTTCTTGTTGCTGTCATGATATCGACAGTGAAAACGGCGCCAATTTCATCAGAGCCAACAACCTACTCCTAAAAACATTTTAACACTTCTACCCCACTAATGGGACTTCATTATCTTCGACATTTTTGGAATTTACTATTTTATTTAGTGTGTCATTGTGAATCTCATATTGAAGATATTCCTTGATCTCGATAATGGGTCGATTTCCATGGGCATGTGAAGATCTTGAATTGGTCCACGAAGCATTTTGCGCTTGAATCTCTGAAATTTTTTTGTTTTGTCGTTAATTGATGTTATATGTTGATTGGTTTGAGACAATCATAATTAGTTGTAGTCGACTCTTTTCAATTAATGAAGTTTGTTCCAAATTGACACAAGAAAGCGTATATGCTGAACGTGATATTGATGAGAGTTGCGCGGGTGCTCCATGTATCATTAATTGACAGCTAAAGAATTGAACCAATCAGACGTTGATGTGAAGACGTAGACTTTTTTTTAAGACGACTCTTCCTTCAAAGTTCACTGCATCATTCGGTTCGGATCAGCACCCAGAACGTAAACCCTCAGAAGAAATTGGTATGTGCAATAAACGTTTCGTTTTGGGCAATATAGCATACCATAATTCTTCGACAACGGGTCTAAACACCAATCTGCACAATTTCAACTCCAAAATGATGTAAGGGGTAAGCCTGATTTCCTGCGACAAATTGAACCTTAATATCCACTCCCACACAATAATCGTGAGTAACGAGAGATCTAGAATACTTCAATCTCATCACTCCTTCACACGTGTGGTTACCATTACTGAAATCAATAACGTCTGGTCTCTAAAACCAGATATCAGATATTTGGTTTTGGACTCGTTGATTTTGATACTAATGGAAACTGAACACTGTTCCAGAAACTGAACACTGTTTTAACACCATCTGTGTTTATACTAAAAATTGATTGGACGGATACCAACATGAGATTAAAAAGTATCGAGGACAGTGAAAATCAGAACTAATTACAAAAGTTATCAATTGCCTGTTCTCAATTTTAACACAGCATTGTGACTGCGTTACAGTCATTTTACACAGATGTACGTATTTGCTTGGTCTTCCTTGATATTAAAGCCCATATAATAGCCTCTCTCGATTGACTGAGTCATAGGCTTGCTTGTAACCTCGGAATACCTGATGTACATCGTGAGAAGTTCCATAGTACTTGGAAAGAATCATCTGAAGGGGGAAAATGATCAGTGGCTGGCCGATTAGGATAGAATATTTTGGGCTACTTTCCATTTTTCGGGCATAACTTCATTTTCTCATACCAATCGAATAAACTCAAAAAAAAAACAGTTCGAAAAAGTTACACTCCAAATATCAAGAGCCCTGAAGTAATGCAATCAACTCTAAATAAATAGTTTTTAATATCTGCATGGCCATGGTGAATCCTTCATTGGATGGATCATTAATGAACATCTCTGCGGTCTATGTATTTGAGGGTATTCAAATACAGCTTGTGCTGCATTCGCGCTTCGCGTCTTCAAATTCGGTTAGGTCTCCTAGAACGAACTGGTTTATTTCTCCTTGCAATTGTAAACTAAGTTTGTGCTTGACTATGGGCTGTAAAGGAGATTTTCAATAATATTCAGACAGTGTTCACTTCATCAAACAGGTAATTCGATCGCAAAACATTATTATTTACAAAATCTTGATATTTTTGTTGCGTTTCTTGATATTGTCTTCGTGGCTTCATGATGTTTTACGTGGATTTGATCTTGTTTACAAATGGATGTTTTTGTGAGGAAAGAATGTGGGTACTTGTCACATTGAGATCATGAGCGATCCCAAAGTATATTATTCTTTATCCATTTTCGGTCGCAGCTTCGTGTTGGGGGTACGGACCTATATTATTACATAAGTCGGTCTGATTTCTGCCAGCTGTAGCATTAAAGTCACCAATCACCAATCTGACATCGTGCCCAGATAAAAACCCCATCAGATTATCTAAACTATTGGAATATGAGTTTTTATCCTGGAGTTGGCATACGTCATTGGGCGCTTAATGTACACAAACAATCGACTGCTTTAAAGACTAAAACAGCCATGTTTATCTGTGGTCCAATGAGACATTCAACTACAAGATTTTCGAGATCATCTCCACTGTGTAGCGATGTATAGTCTTGGCAGATATGGTCTCCAGTTTTGGCCATCGAATTTTTTGGAGGCCACGAGTTCCAACCGATACTTTCATACATGTGATAAGGCCGTCAAACGCGCTAGGTTTTCTTAGTGACTGCACGTTCCATGAGTTGATCCTTAATCTCGTGTACGGGTTCCTTGTTGTTTTGGTGGTGCCCGTTTTTATTATTGTTTGGTGACATTTTTAACATTTTAATTTTTTTTACTGTGGTGGTACTCTATGGGTCTTATATTTTATGCACAATATTAACGAAACATGGATGCCCCCACCCATATTGCTATTTCATTTTTTCATCTATAAAAATAGTCTGACAAGAATGAAGCAGCCCGTGAAAGTGTTAAGCGTAAGCTCTACAGATGGCGGTTGAGCAGAACGTGTTTAGGGCAGACCACGTGAGAAAACTAGGAGCAGCCGAAGAATGAGCGAAACCTGCATGGCTAAATGAGTAACTGCAGTGAGAGGAGCTAATAAAAACAATTGACAATGGAAGAGACCGGTTATTAGAATATATATATATAAATATATATATATATATATAAATATATATATATATATATATATATATATATATATATATATATATATATATATATATATATATATATATATATATATATATCCATATATATATCCATATACACACATATTGTTTATATCCATGATGTGGAATTGTATCATCTTCATCATAATGTATAATCATAATTTTGTAAAATAGAATTTGGTGTGTTCGCCTTCATATTTTACCAACAATGAATCGCTGTGCTTATTATTACAATCATCATTTTACCCTTAACGAATCTTTTCGTTGTATGTTTTGTTTTTAAAAAGAAAAACAAACAAAATAAAAATAATTTTGTTTTTCTGTTTTCTTTAATTTTCCGTGAGTTCATAATTTAGGCGAAGAATTCATGTATAATTTCGCAGAATTGAGTAGTATGCATAGAGGAGCGTGGGTGAATCTGGTAATAAGTAAAGATGGATGGAAGTGGGGGGAGAGAGGGTGTAAACAGTATAAAAATAACGTAGAAATACCTCAATTTTCATTATAACAACAATAAGACTTAAATAAATAAAAACGCATATAAAAGTTATGTTCATGCTATATACCAAACCCAGCAGCATGTATAGCTATATAAAGTTTCCATGATTTTCGTTGATTGCGTTACAAAAGAATTTTTTTTTTTAATGATGAATAAATGATCATTTTTTTCTTCATCTTAACAAATTTTAAGTTTTGGTGGAGGAATTAGTTTACCTTGGATGGTAAATAATTAGTTTTTAAACAGAATCGTTAATAAGTTATTGCCTATACGCAATTTGCTTGAATTAAATAATTCAGTGAAGAGCATGGGCTTAGATTTAGAATTAAGTTGTGCAATTACTGGGGGATATTACTTGGGAATATTATATAATCACGTCGATGCTAGGATATGCAGTCTAAGCGTCGGATAAATAAGTGGAAAGGAATTAGGTCTATTATGAAAAGACTTACACCCCGATTCCCTTAGTCGTGTCACTGTAGCGACAAGTTGGTATTCTCTTAGTCGATTTGTTCGTCAATTATTAATTGAAGTGATCAACTTTTTATTCTAGTAGTCGTTTAAAAAATTTCTTGTCACTTGGAACGACATTTAAAGGCGCGTGAAAATTTCAGTCGACATATTCAGTTGAAATTATTAGTATTCCTTCATAAATTTAGCGATTGACGTTCGTTCCATCAGGTCACTTCAATCGACTAGCAGAATACAAATTTAAAGATGAAGTGACACGACAACTGTCGCGGCGAATTAAGTGACACGACTAAATCGAATCGGGGTGTTATTCACAGTCAGAAAAATAATCTTGTATTGATATCGAGCCAGAGCAAAAATGTAGGCACTCGTAAGGATAGTGTCAGGTTTGTTGGCGTTTCCCAACTACCACCGGATGACATGAAAAGCGATTGTGTATAAAAGCATTCGTTGGGTGACAAGGGTTCAGTTGGAGCGGGAGGTACCGCGTTGGAATCCCGATAGGAGCGGGATGAAAAAGGGATTTTCACTACTTGATTGCGATCGGTGGTGTAAATGAACACAACTATGACCTCCTGTTGGAGTACAGAATCCATGTGCCAAACCCATCTTCCATGTCAGTACTATAGGCTGGCATGGAGCTATGCAATGTGCATATGGTAAGGTAAATCGGACCTATAGCCGTACGTCCTCGATTTGGTTGCAAAGCGTAAGTTAAGGACTTAAATAAGCGAACCGCGAAAGAGTTGGGAGTGCCTTGAGCCCCAAAACAGATTGCACAGTAATAAAATATAAAAAAAAAGGAATATGTTAGATTTACATATATTCTATGTTAGGCTTACATGTATTCTATGTTTAACTATTTCTTATGTTAATATTAAGTTTACATGTTTAAATATATCATCTTCGTTACATCTACCATTTTTTTTTTATTTTTACAGGCCATTGTTGGCCCGTTTCGTGTCAACACTCTGACTCCAACGGTTTCGGTTCAGAATGTGACCGAGCCAGCGTACTCGCTGTCCTTTGATTTCATGCACGATATCAGGAATTTGAATTAAATTCCTGATCTCGTGATTGAATAGAATTCGGTATGTGCCATCATCGTCGCGTTTTGGGCCATATATCACACGCATGATTCTTCTCTCGAAAGTAAGAAGACATCTTTCGTACTCATCCGTCAAGGCCCAACTCTCACATCCATACATGACAACGGGTCTGATCAACACTCTGTACAATTTCAGCTTATCCGTATTTGCCAGATATTTCGATTTCAAAAGTAGAAAGAGCCCGTTCGCCAGCAGCAAGGCGACCCTTAAAATTCTCTCGCACAGTTTTATCGTGAGTAATGAGAGATCCAAGATACTTGAATCTCATCACTCCTTCAAACGTGTGGTTACCACTACTGAAATCAATTGCGTCTTGGTCTTGAAATCCAGAGATTAGATATTTGGTTTTGGACTCGTTGATTTTGAGACCCACGGAAGCTGAACACTGTTTCAGTGGATCAAGTATCTCTTTCACCCTGTTGCCATTTATTCCAATCACACAGATATCATCTGCATATGCAAGAAGTTGATTGGATTGCCGGAATAAGATATTGTCCTGAGGTGTTTCACTTTGACGAAGGATGTATTCCAACACGAGATTAAAAAGTATCGGGGACAGCGCATCTTTTTGTCGAACACCAGTAGTGATTGCAAAAATTCTCGATAGCCTGTTCTCAACTTTAACACAGCATTGTGACTGCGTTACTGTCATTTTACAGAGATGTACATATTCTTTCGGTATTCCTAAATATTCAAGCGCATACCATAGTCCCTCTCGATTGATCGAGTCATAGGCTTGCTTGAAATCTAGGAATACCTGGTGTACATCGCAAGATATTTCATAGTACTTGGAAAGAATCATCCGTAGCGAAAAACTTGATCAGTGACTGACCGATTTGGACGGAATCCTTCTTGGTAGTCACCGACAATTTTCTCCGCCAGAGGAGTAATTCTTCCTAAGATAATGTATGACAGTAACTTGTATGCTGTGCAAAGGAGAGCTATACCGCGATAAATGTGCTAACTTCAGGCGATCACCCTTTTTGAATATTGGGCATAACGCGGCCACTTTCCATTCGTCAGGCATAACTTCATTTCGCCATACCAATCGTATGCGGTCGAAAAGACAGTTCCACAAAGTTAGCCCTCCGAATATCAATAGCTCTGAATTAATGCAATCAACCCCTGGTGAACGATTTTTCTGTAATTTCTGCATGGTCATTGTGAATTCCTCATAGGACGGATCCTCAATGAACATCTCTGCGGTCTGTATTTGAGGGTATTCAAACACAGCTTGTGATACATGTGGAACATTGAGTATGTCAGAAAAATGTCCACGCCATGTATTGAGTACCGCATCGACGTTAACACAGAGGTTTCCATCCTGGTCCCGAACGGCTGTTGAGTGAGATCTTAAGGTATGGTGCAATTCGGTGATTCCTTTAAGGAAACCACGCGAATTGTGCTCATTGCTGGGTTTTTGTACTCTTAAGGCCTTGGCTTTCCACCATTCGCGCTTCTTCTGCCTACAAATGTGTTTAGCTGTCCTCTTAGCAAAAACTGCCGTGTTTTTCCTCGCAATTGTAAACCGAGTCTGCGCTTCATTGTGGGCTATATTGCGTTGCTCAAAAGCAAGACGACACTCCTCATCAAACCAATCATTTTTGGGTTTAGTTTTCACTATACGGAGAGTGTGCTGGGCAGCATCGACAACCGAGGGTTTCAATACTTCCCAGACACTATTCACATCATCAGATTGGTAATTGGATCATAAAATGATATTGCTAACAAGATATTGATATTTTCGTTGCGTTTCTTCATTTATCAGACCTTCACAGGAGAATCGCGTTTTATATTCTCCTGTCCTCCTTGACTTGTACGAAAATCTTCATCGTAGCTTTGCAGCAACCAGACAATCATCACTGCCTACGAATTTTGTAGACGACCGATACGATCTCACGTCTTGTTCAACCCGAGCCCGGTCTTTTGAAATCAACACATGGTCAATTTGGCTTCAGGATGTTTTACGTGGATCTGTCCATGTTTCCAAATGGATATTTTTATGGGGAAAGAATGTACTTGCCGTTTGGAGGTCATGTGCGATCGCAAAGTACATCATTCTTTCCCCATTTTCGGTCGCAGTTTCGTGTCGAGAATACGGACCTATGTTGTTACATAAGTCGGTCTGATTTTTGCCAGCTCTAGCATTAAAGTCACCAATCACCAATGTGACATCGTGCTCAGGTAAAGAGCCCATCAGATTATCCAAATTATTGTAAAATGAGTCTTTATCTTGGGGTTGGCTTACATCAGTGGGCGCATGTACACAAACAATTGACAGATTGGCTAATCTCATGTGCAAGGGAATTTTATACATTCGATTATCGACTGCCTGGAAGTCCAACACAGCATTTTTTACCTGTGGCCCAATGAGAAATCCAACTCCACGATTTTCGAGGTCATCCCTGTGTAGCAACGAATAGCCTGGGGACACATGGTCTCGAATTTTAGGCCATCGAGTTTCTTGGAGCGCTACGAGTTCCAGCCGATTCTCCTTCATACATGTGATAAGACCGTCAAACGCGCTAGGTTTTCGAAGTGACTGTACGTTCCACGTGATGATCTTCAATCTCGTATCCGGGTACTTAAGCGGGGGGTCATTGTTTTTAGGCGGTATCCGATTTTTTTGTTTTTGTTGACATTTTTAACAGTGATGGTTTTTTACGGATGCGGGTCGTCAGCCCAGCGATCCAACCAGATTTAGTCGCCTCCTACGACAAGCTCTGGATACTGTGGTGGTATTCTATGGATCTCATGTTTCGTTCGAAATATTTACGAAACATGGCTGCCCCCATCCACAGGGCTCTACTCTCATTACCAACCTCTGATTGAGTCTCATGAACAATGTTTGAATTTTCAACAAATCCAGATTTTTGCTCGACGAGAGTTTGATCGTTTGTCTCCTGGTAATCTAATAGTTTCTGTTCAATATCTATGTCAGCGTTCGTCTTCCATTAGTACGGCTCCTAATGCTGATTTATTTGCATCGACCGAAAGTTTCACACGTTTATTTGTGTCAAAGTATTTCAAAACTGGGGTTGTTTTTAATAGTTTTCGAATGGTTTTTGCCTTTCTCATAAGTTTTCGAATTGGAGCTGTTACATCTGAGCAGTTTGGGATAAATTTTGAGACGTAATTGATCATACCCATCAGTTGTTGAACCTTTTTCGCTGTCGTCGAAGTGGTTATGTCATGTATCACTCTTATTTTATCTTCGTCGAATTCTGAACCGTTTTGAGATAATTTGTGACGTAAGAACTTGACCGAAGTTTTGTCGAATAGGCATTTTTCTCTATTCAATTTGTATTCTGTCTTACGTAATATTTTTATTACTTTCTTCCACGAAACCTTGGCATCCTATCAGTGATTGATCGTGTATCAGTATATCGTCCATGGATACTTCAACGTTTGGAATATTTTCTAACAAGCTGGTCATTTGCTCTTGGAAAACTTCTAAGGCAAGTGTATCTTCCCCAAGGTGTTGCGAAAGCTAGGTATTTTTCTGTTCGTTTGGTCACCGGGATTTGCCAAACTCCTTTAAGACAGTTTAATATACTGAAATATTTAGCTCGCTTTATATTTGTTGCGATTTTGTCGATTGTCTTTAGCGGGTAGTGACGTCTTAGAATATTTTGATTAAGGTTCGACGGATCTATGCATATTCTTAATTTTCATTTTTGTTTTATCACGACTAGTGGAGACACTACTGGTGTTGGTTCTGTGATTTTTTTTATTATTCCTCATTTACCATATCGTCTAACTGTTTCTTTACATGATCTTTAATTGAATAGGCTATTCTGCGCGGTTGTGATATATTAAATTTTGGATCTGAAATTAGGTCGATGTCGTACATATAATCGTTGACTTTACCTATCCCTTTGAAAATGTCGCCGTCTGCTTTTAAAATTGTTTCTAATTGTGGTTCTATAAAGTCACATTTTTTCACTAACCCTGTAACGGCTCACTTCGGATACCAGGTGATTTTTGGGATGTGCTCGCCTTAGGCGGGTTCGTAACAATTTCTGAAGCAAAGAAATAGTAGCCGGTTACAAAATTAGATACCTGGTTAAACAAAAATATAAAAGGTCTCGGGCAGCCATCACTAATCCCGATCAAAACTATCAATTCATATCATAATAAAAAAAATTCTTCATTGTTTAATTAATAAAAAAAATTAAACAATAAAGACATGCACTTGAATTAAGCTAAATAGTCGCACCTAATTTGCAAAATTGTGATGTGTTTACAATAGATACGAGACGTCCAAATAAAATTGTACCACAAAAAATGTGGGGCTAAATTCGTGGCACTTAACTAGAAACATAATACGATAAATAATTTGTAGAATAATAAATATTAGTTAATGATTAAATAAAAATATACTTTACAAATTGTCTCGATCAGTGTTGTGCACGTAAATTACATTTCATTATTTACACCATTATTTACGTGTAAATTATTGTATTTTATATTTTACAAAATAAACAGTAAAAAATGTAAAATATGTAACAGTATTAGTGACATCTATGGGTCGTTTGATTGTGGCAGCGATACTGAGAACGTTGGTTTGCATGATATGTGGCATACAAAGGACAATAGACCTTTGTTACTGTATAAAGTGTTGATTTAGGCCTTGCCCAAATCGAGATTGCTTCTGATATTAAAAAGTAGCATTTTGCATGTATTAGAAGACTCACAACACTACGATTTTGATGCTGTGTCTGTTCTAATCATAAATTTATTTCTGATATTGTGTATTAAATAAAGTAACAGCAAGTATCCTGGTCATTTACAGCGTATATGCTCATCGAATGATGTTGCGACCTTTCAGGTGAATTCTAAAAGAGTAATCTAGCATACTCAGGCCCTAGCATACTAACGTCTTTAGAGTTATTCTTGCAATCTAGGCTTATGAGAATTTGTTGAGGAATTCTGAAGGTTTTGCTTTAAATTTGGCTACAATTTGTTTTGTAATCTATGTAAAATGGATTATAGTAAATTATGCTATGGATGGAATTTCTAATGGCTGTTAATGTAAATATGGTATAAGAGAATTAACAACCTATTATTTTTAGATGGCACTTTCAGATTTTCTGTCAGTTTGTCTATCTTTATCCTTTAGGGTCTCAAGGCACTCCCAACTCTTTCAGAGTTTGCTAAATTATGTATCTACTTTACGCCATTACATAGCCAAATCAAGAACATAAGGATATTTGGGCCGATTCACATAGAACTACCTGCAATTGGCATAGCTACATGACAGCATAAAGATCTGACTCAGAATTTTGCACTGTAATAGGGAGTCATAGATGTGTTCATTCACACCAACGATGGGTGCTATGAATGAACTCATCAGATGCTAAAAAATTGTTTTGCCTTCAGCCCCTTTCAATTTTTGAACCCGGTAGGTACCCTTCTGCTCCAACTGCTTTTTACGCTATTTACGTTTTTTTACATGTTACAAGTTTTTACCCATATTTACGTTTTTTTACGTAAATAATGTAAACATTATTTTTTTACGTGTAATTGCACAACACTGGTCTCGATAAGGCCAGATATCCATTTAAGCTTGATGTCCCATCTTCACAGTGGTGTCCCGAATTTCCGTTGAATCCAATATTTATTCTCCAACAATCGGTCGAAATTTGTTGTTGTTTCAGCACTTTCGACGATCTTCTTCACGATACTTATGGCAGTAAAAGTTAATAGATTAGGGTGTAATTGGTATTGAAACACTTGTTGGTTTTCACAAAATGTTTTATTGTGAACACTCAATATTACTAACAAATATTTATTTTTTTTTATTTCATTACAATTTTTCGAAGCTTTTTATATAATAATGTATAATAAGTAATATATTATATAATATATAATTCCACGAATTTGCCACTAGCTAGCTGGTTTATCAACCAAAAATTTCAGTTATCAAAAATGGTCTACCAGAAATTTCAAGTTTATAAAATTCACCGATATTCACTAAGATGCTATATAATTATAATTTTTTTTGCTTTTTGGTTTGGCCTTTGCCAGTAAAGTATCAATAATTGTATATCATTGTTTAACGCATTTTTTTCTTTTACTATAACTTAAATTTTATGTATACATATTATAATTTTGATTACTAGAATTTTCCACCGCACAATCTTGCAAATTCAATTAAACACTTTGAACCTTTTCACCTCAGGTCCAAAAAAAAACTGACTCGATCCATCTCAAAAAAAAAATTAATCAAGTCTTCCCGTATTTTTTTTTCGATTGCACCACGTTTTTTTTTTATAGCCAATACGAATTTTGGGAAAAGTTAACTGGATTATCGTCAAAAACAAATTCAATTTTATGCGATTATCTCTTACTAATCGTCATTGCTATTATTCATGTCACTAAAGAAACTTTTTTTCTTGTTTGTCTTACAGCGTGTCATAATGAATCGTTACAGGGCAGATTCGTCGAAATTATGCTAATGATTGCGACGGAACTGAGTTTTATTCGTTATGGTATTTTAGAGTTTGATGTCTTTTGCATGAATGATTCCCAAAAGCTTTCCTGTTTCGTCTTTACATTTATAATTGACATTACCAATCTTTGCTACGATAACTGCTTTACAAAATTAGCGCAAATTTTGACGTGCATAAACATACATGCAGAATGTTGACGTGCATAAACGATTTGTCCAGAGCAGTAGGAGATTGGTCTTGTTCTTAGGTTGTATTTCCTAGCTTAAGAATTGTAGGCTTCGCGTAAATTCTTTAGTACAGAGACAACCGATCATTCATAGGCAACTGTTCCACATCTTCTGTCAACGATTTCATTTCCCTCAAGAGGTTGTACGATTTCCCATCAGTCAACATATTGTAACCAAACAGTAAGAATTAGGGAGAATATTGTGTGGATTGATGCACTGCTGTTTGTAAGGCACAAGCTATTTCTGGTAAATGAATATCCCATGCCTTATGGTCCGATTTTACATAGGCTCGAATTGCGGATATCACGGATCGGTTAACCCTTTCAGACGCGTTCGCTTGAGGGGAATAAAGAGCAGTTCTACTGTGTTGGACATTAAACTCTGCCAACAATTGATAAAAGGTTTTACTAATGAACTGAGATCCATTATCGAAGTGAATTTGTTCTGGGACCCCAAATACCAAGAAAACTTCATTTCGCAGATACGAGATGATTTTATTGGTTGTACTGGAACTGAGCGGCTTCAACAGGACGAATTTGGTCAACTGGTCAAGGATAACTAAGATGAAAGAATTTCCCGCTCGTGATCTGGGGTAAGGACCCATCAAGTCAATGTATACCTTTTCACATGGTCTTTGCACGAAAATAGTTTGTCCTAACGGCGGCTTTAACAAGGTGTTTGCGCTTTTTGATGTTTTGCACGTAGAGCAGTCACTAACGAAATTATAAATTTGCTTACGCATGCCTGGCCAATAGAACTGGCGAAGTATACGTTCCCATGTTTTGGTCACCCCTCCGTGAGATGACAAGGGTGATTCGTGACATTGTTTTATTAGGTCTTCCGCCATGCTGTTTGGTATCCATATCAATTTTTGCGCCGACCTTAATAAAGATTCTGTCATTTTTGACTTTAAACGATGGATAGCGAGAAGGATCGCCTAAAACTTTATTCCGTAGCTGTATGTATTCCGATTCGTTGAAGGCCACACTTCCAAAATCTATTTCAGATATTAACGCCGAGGTGGATTCACTATACACACGTGAGAGAGTATCAGGAACTATATTTTGAGAACCGCGCTGGTGCTGAATCTCAAAATCAAAAGCTTGAAGCTTTAGACTCCAGCGGGCTAATCTTCCATTCAAGTCCGACTGCGATATTAGCCACTTAAGACTAGAGTGGTCAGTGATAATCGTGAAACGGTAACCCTCAATATACGGACGAAATTTCTTCACTGACAGAACGGCAGCTAAGCACTCTAGCTCAGTGGTTGAATAATTTGACTGGGTTTGGTTTAACTTTTTCGACATAAACGTGATTGGCCGTTCATTTCCCTCTTCATCTTTTTGGTATAATATGCTGCCAACACCAGATTTACAGGCATCGCACCTATTGAAAAATGGTTTCGAGTAGTTTGGGTTGACAAGTACTGGCACCGTTGTGAGAAGGTATTTAAGTTTTTCGAAAGCCAGTTGAGCTTCTCGAGTCCATGTAAATATGGCGTTTTTCTTGAGTAGGTTCGTGATAGGAGTGGTAATCTCGGCATAGTTCGGAATAAACCGTTGATACCATCCGGTCATTCCTAATAGCCGTCGGGTCTGTTTAAGGGAGGTCGGTGTTGGAAAACTGTTTATTGCCTCAACCTTACCCGGAACCGTTTTTAGTTCTCCATTGCCCACAATAAATCCCAAATATTTGACTTCTTTCATGAAGAACTTACTTTTCGAGATATTAATGGTTAATCCCGCTTGTTTCAGGCGTTGTCCCACGAGTTTCAACGAATCAAAATGTTCAGTAATGGACGATGAGGTTACGAGTAGATCGTTGAGATATACGAAAACTCTGGTATGTAAAGGGTACGGCACCACTTTATCCATTAGCCGACATAACGTTTGGGGAGAGTTACAAAGCCCGAACGACATGACCCGAAAATGATAAAGTGGGCGTCCCGGCACCGTGAAGGCAGTTATATCTCGTGACTCTTTTTTCAAAGGGATTTGAAATGTATGCTAGAAATGACTGTCGTATTATTGAGTCGCCCAATTATGCCATTAATTAGCGGAAGAGGATACGCATCCTTTACTGTCACAGCATTAACCTTTCTCGAATCTAAGCATAGCCTAACCTTATTCGGCTTTCTGACTAAAACTATTGGTGAAGACCAAGCACTGAAACTCTCCTCAATTACTCCCATTTCTAGCATTCGGTCGAGTTCCTTGTAAATTAGTGCTTGAATCGCTGGGAATACCGAGTAGTGGCGTTGTTTTATTGGTGTACAATTTCCGACATCGATTTGATGCTCTATTAGGGACGTATGACCTAATCCATGACGCTCAAACGACGGGTAATCGGCGATTATTCGATCCAATTCTTGTTGTTGAAGTGGAGATAATATGTGTTCCTGGGTATCGTCAAGGGAGCTAACATCAAAAGAATCTATCAGATGAGGAGCGATGTTAAAGGCACTCCAGAAATCGACTCCTAGTTACATTTGACCGTGCAAGGTGCATCAATATAGCCTATAATTTTATTCTTCGTACCATCCGCCGTTCTGACTACAGAAGACAGCTTCTTATATGATAAACGTGCGTTTTTGAGGAAATTTAAGGAATCATGTTCGAGAATACTGATTGAGGCCCCGCTATCAAGTACATACACCTCGTACATTGCGACCAGAAAGGTTTACGGTAATATATGGACGTGGGTCATTTGGGTTGGATAATATTGTTTCGTCGCAGGCTAGTTTAAGAGCTCTACGAAATTTAAAATAACGAATAACTCGCTGCCGTCTATTATTTTTAGGTGCTAAAAATTTAGTAATGTTCACGTCAAAGGGGTGCGTCTCTTTAGGAGTAGGTTCAATCAATTTATGGTTTATCGAAAGTTTGTTTAATACTAATTTGTCCTCAGACGTGCAAGGTAAAGATAAGATGGTTTGAACTAACGAAGATCGGACGGCTCGGTGTTCAATGCCGAATTTTTCCGCTGAGGGTAAAGCGTTTTCCCTGATTGTATTTGTCGGGAGTTCTGTTGTACCGGTCGTGTCGATCACGAACTGCTCACGCCCGGATAAATGTTTCCCGGCATAAACTTAGTACATTGAGGACACTGTGGCTTGATCGTACCGCTTTTACCACAACCATAGCAAAATATTCCTTGTGGAGGCAAGGCACAGTCATGGTAGCGATGTCCCACGAGAGTTCCAACAGACTATGTAGAGCGATTAAAAGCTACCCCCGCCCCACCTACAAAGCGGAGGGTGGGGGACTATTTTTTTGCACTAATGTATTTCCCCCGCGGTATGATTAAATTTTGATTATGGACATTATATGATTATGGATTATATATATATATATATATAAAGATATATATATATATATATATATATATATATATATATATATATATATATATATATGTATATATATATATATATATATATATATATATATATATATATATATATATATATTATATATATATATATATATATATATATATATATATATATATATATATATATATATATATATATAAACAATGTTATACAACTATTTATTGTTAAAATGCATACAATAGCGTTTTATTCAAACGTTGCACGGCACGGATATATCAATTTGTCCTTCGTTTCTGATTGGAAACAGGCGAATATTTGGTGTTGGGTTTGCAATAGGGAATTATAACGTGCTTTAAGCATTTACACGTTAAACACCGTTTCAATCAAATTTTTCACTACTTGTGTAAATAATTGTCTTTTGTAGTAAACTAATTTTTAATTTTTCATCTTTAACACAAAAACCGAACTAGACTTTATAATCAGAATATTAAATAACTTGTAGCGATATTCAATCAGTCATATTCTTGTCCGACTAAATAATAAATTTTTGCGTACCAAAATTTTTGCCTATATATCAATACCATATTCAAAAACAATAAATTCTCCCACCCAAACAATTTGATATAAGCTAATCCAGTTTATTCCCCAAGTGAAACTTTGTGTATCCCGCGCTTATCATAGTATGTATAAGCGATACAATTACATCAGGGGAGTGATAAACTAAAATTTTGAAACGTTCAGCGTTACTTTGGTGACGTTACACTTGCTCTGTATTTTTGTTTTTCCTAAAACCATACTGAACGGGAGAGAGAAAATTAATTTTTGTCTAACCATGAAACAATTCTGGTTTTAATAGCTTTTCAAATATTTTAGAAAAAACAGAAAGTAGTGCAATTGGTCGATAATTATTAAGACTAGTTCTATGGTTATTTTTATAAATCGGAACATCTAATGCTCTTTTTAATGATGTAGGAAAAACCCCTATATCAAGACTAAAATTGAAAATAAAATTTAGCACATCAACTAGAAAGTATGCCATTTTTTTAACAATAGAATTAAATATGCCATCCAAACCAGGGAGGAATTGTTTTTGAGTATAGAAATAATGAGATATAATTCTCTGGAAGAAATTTCCGACTACTCAATGATTGATAATGTTGAGATATTATTCGATATTTGTCAGCTTCTTTTATAAGGAGTGTAGTATTACTTGAGTCACCAACACTTGTAAAATACTTGTTGAATTCATTGGCAATGTGCATTGAATCTGAAATTAAATGACCCCTTTGATCAATAATTTTTTTAATTTTATTTGGATCTGACTGTGCATTTATTATTTCATTAAATGTTCTCCAATTTTTGCGAGCATCGTTATTGTTATTACTAAATTGTTTAGAATAAATTATTTTTTTTGTAATTTCAATTTGACAATTAACAAAATCACACAGCATTAAGCTACATTTCTTTAATCTCATGTTGTTGGGGTGTTTTTTTGCAAGCAGACAACGCTTGTTTCTTTTACGTATAAGTCTCAACAAATCATCAGACTTCCATGTTTTTAATTTCATTTGTCGTTTTTCAACATTCTTAATTGAAGTTGATTGGTAAAAATGGGCTTTAAAGAGGTTTTGTAAAATTATCGTAGGCCTTTGAAACATCTCGGCACAAATAAACATCAGTCCATTCTTCAAATAATACCAATTCCTGCCATTTATTACAATCGATATGAGAAACTACAGATATTCTTCTAGAATTGAATTTGGAATTAAAAGTAGTTCCTGATAATTTGATTTCGATTAAGCAATGGTCTGAAATATGTAAGTTTAAAACTCTGCCACAAACTTGCGAAAAATATCTTTGGTCGAATCTGTGTAAAACGTTGTCAATACAGGTAACTGTTGTACTTGTATTCTTGTTAGTTCAGAAATACTATCCAAGCCATGTTCCGACAGTAGAAGCAATAACCTATCTAACATTAAATTATGTTTTAAAAAATCAATATTAAAGTCTTCCATTATAAAGAGGTTATTATGATGTAGGTCTTGCAAAAGCATACTGAACTCATCATAAAATTAGGAATATCAGTAAAACCAATTAATTTGCAATTTAAACTACTGCAAGCGTAAACTGCAACACCACCCGAGCGTTTATAATTTAAGCAAGAAGTGAATAAATCATATCCCTGTAAACTATATTTCGCAACTTCATTATCCAAATTTCAGACAAACCAATAATAAGAGGTTTTTGATTATCCGTTTTATAATAGAAACACAATTTATTAATCCTATTTATTAAGCCGACTATATGTGTTCATCATGAGAGATCGAATAATAACAATTACAATTTGACAATAATCAAAATGGCGGTTAATTATAATCAGCGCCTTTTAAAGAGACTAATAATTATTACGAAATTATAAAGTTTAGTGCATTCTACATTAAATATGGAAGAGAGGAATAACAGTCCCTCCTTTCCAAATTTGTTAACATATACAAAAATGATTCTAAACAAATTTTTCTTTTGACTTAACATTTACATTTTACATTAGGAATTCGAAATAATTACTTTTTACGTTGGAACCGCACGATTTTTGTTGAAACGCGTGATGACCGCCGGACTGGAATTTCTTCATCTTGCTCATTCGCCAGATGTGGTGCTGGTGCAGTAATCTGTGAACTTGTTGATGCTAATGCTTCGTTTGGAATAATTTTGGTTGATTCATTTTCAGCTATCAAAGGCAACATGCTGTTTGGGTAATCACGTAGAGTTGGATTTGATGATGATGTTGGATAATGATCAGCAGAAACAATAGGTTTGTATTGAGAATCATCTGGTACTGTGACTCTTGTTCGAATCTGATTATGATGTCGCTTCCATATTTCCCTGTTGGTTTTTACTAAATAAAAACGGTTTCCTACACATTTGGATGTGTGACCTTTTCTCCATCTGGTGGTTCCTCTAACAGAAAAATCTCTGACATACACTCTGTCGTTAATTTTAAACTTCGTTGACGGTATGTCTGAATCGCGAATACGTGAATGTTCTGCTAACTAAGACAGCAAAATTCTTGGCTGCCTACCATATAAAAGTTGTAAGAGCCACATCACTCGAAGTTCCAGGTTCGCACAAACCTTTCTGCCTCTCCGTTGGATTCAGGATGAAATGGTGCAGACGTCAGATGTTCAATATTATTGAGACCACAGAAACTTTTAAATTTCGAAGACGTGAATTGTGGACCATTATCACTTATAATGGTAACTGGTATTCCCTCGATTGCAAAAATTTGTTGAAGTGCCCGTATTGTACAGACCGAAGTTGTCGTTGACATTTGGACAACAAACGGATACTTGGTGAACGCATCCACAACGATTAGCCACATTTTTGACATAAAAGGCCCATCAAAATCAAGGTGTATTCGATCCCAGGGTTTGCAAGGTGTTGGCCATTCAGTAAATTCTTTTTTCGGTGAGCTGCCATGAATTGAACAACTCTCACAGGATTTGACCATGTTTTCGATATCCTTGTCTATCGTTGGCCACCAACAATATCTTCTAGCGAACTGTTTCATTCGGGTTACGCCCCAGTGTCCATGATGGAGCAATTCAAGCGTTTTACTTTGAAGAGCTTGTGGAATAACGACTCGTGCATAATCTGTCTGTAAAAATATAATATTATTAAATGTGGTAATAGTGTCTTGACGTCGATAACAGGCGGACAAGTAAGACGTTTTATTTAAAGATTGTGGTAAACTTTTTGGCCAACCAAATTTAATGTATTTTAATACCTGGCGCAGTTCTGATTCTTGCTGCGTGTATTTTTGGATTGTTAGAGGCATCCATTGGGCAATCTTGAATTGCTTCTTTGTAACCTTTATCGATAAAATGACAGGATTCTTCGCTATTATCAAACTTAGTATCAGGACCACTTGGTAGTCTGGATAGTGCATCTGCACTGCCGTATTTATGTGTTGGTTTGTACATAATTTCGTACTCATAGCCCATCAAAATAATCGCCCATCTTTGTAACCTATTGATTGTGTGTACAGGTAATTTTTTATGAAGACCAAACAGCGTAAGCAGCGGTTTGTGATCTGTCACAAGCTGAAATTTTCTACCATATAGAAACTGGTGAAACTTTGTAACGCCATATATAATGGACAACGCTTCCTTTTCAATTTGGCTGTAGTTTTGTTGAGCTTTATCCAAGGTTTTGGATGCAAACGCAATAGGATATTCTGTTCCATCCGGAAAACGATGTGATAACACAGCGCCAATGCCATATGCAGAGTCATCTGTCGCTAATATGAGCGGAAGATCATCGCGGAAATGAATTAATTGAGCCGCGTTCATAATTGCTTCCTTAATTGATTGAAAGCATTTTCTTGACCCGTTTTCCATTTAAAATGTGAATGTTTAGAGCGAAGGCGATTCAATGGAGCTGCTAATTAAGAAATTTTTTTAATACATTCATTATAATAGTTCACCTTTCCAATAAAAGATTCCACTTCTTTCAAGTTTTGTGGACGTGGCAGTTTCTTCATTGCGTTCAAACCAGTGCTTGAAGGTTTAGTGCCATGCTTGTCGATTATGTGTCCTAGGTATTCTATTTCAAGTTTTGCGAATTCACATTTGTCCAAGCGACATTTAAAACCATTTTCTTCCAATCGATTTAGCAGCATTTGAAGGTTTTTTAAATGATGTTCATGTGACTTTCCGGAAACAATTATACCATTGAGATACACTGCGTAAAATTCTAAATCGATGGTTAAATGTTCCATTAATCGCTGAAAATCCCAAGGGCACTGGAGATCCCGAATGGTAATCGTTGAAACTGGTAAAGCCCAAACGGTGTATTTATTACCATGAATTTTTTTGTTTCTTCTGAGAGTTCAAATTGAAAATAGGCATCCCTTAAGTCAATTTTCGTCAAATATTGTCCTCCCTGTAATCGGTAAAATAATTCATCGATACGAGGAATTGGATGTCTATCGGCTGCGATTTGTGGATTCACCATCACTTTAAAATCGGCACAAATACGAATCTCTCCACTTGATTTTTTGACGGGTACAATGGGTGTTGCCCACTGCGTTGTTTGAATAGATTTCAAAACTCCTACATCAACAAGCCGATCCAATTCTTTATTAATAGCTGTTTGGATTGCAAATGGGATAATCCTTGGTTTGAAATAACGAGGCTCAGCGTCAGGTTTTAGATTGATCTCAGCCTTATACTATGAACATTTCCCCAATGTATTTTCAAAAAGGAATTGATGGTTCTGGCAGATTTTGTTAATTTTGTATTTCAACTCGCATTCAATATTGTCATCGGTAACAATATATATATATCATTGTCTCCATGAACTATTTTGAAATTAAGTGTTCCAAACCAATTTAAACCCATAATATTAGAACCATTTTCTTGTTCCACTACAATTAATGGCCAATTACAGTTATATTGTTTGTATACAACGTCTACAAAGCAAACACCTTTGACTTTGATTGTGTTGCCTCCATATGCCCGAAAAATCTTCGATGTTGGTTTACAAACAGGACTACCTAATTGTTGGTAGACACTTAGACCAACCATTGAACATGTTGCGCCTGTATCAATTTGAAATGAGATTGAACGACAGTTAAGCTACAGTCCAATCCGTATTTTATTACATGTGTCATTAATTAAATACACAGACGGTGAATTAATATCAATTGAATTGGCAACGGCTATATTTCGATCCCTAGCTGGACTTGGACTTGAACAAGAACGGTAACGATGTTTGGAAAAATGGTGGTCTCTATTGTAATTTGATCTTGAATTGTAACGCCTACCGTTAGATTGAGCTCGTGCGTAAAACCGTGATCGTCCTCTTGAAAATGACCGATCTTTTGAACGAGACATGCACACACTTGCTATGTGACCTTTGTTCGGCACTGATCACAAATAGCTTTGGAAAATCGGCACAGTCGACAATCGTGTTCCTCAATACAACCAGGACACAAACGGTAAAAATTTGAAGAAAACCCACGTTGTTCACGAATCCGGCTTCGAAAACGACTAGCACCGCTCGAACACGTTTTGGTGGTGGTTTCATAAATCCTGGCGGTTTCCAGCACTTCCTCGAGACTTGGGTTTTGTTTTTGTAAACATGATACGCGAACTACATCATGTGGTGATGGCGTCCCTAATTAAATCGTCGACAAAAGAAACGTTACACGCTTCATTAGAACATTGGAACACGCAGTTTTTAGCCACGCCACGGAGATCTGCAACCCACTCTGTGTAACTTTGATTTGGTTTCATAACAGTTTTACTAAATTCATAACGAGCCGCCACTATATGCGTTTTCGACACAAAATATTTTGTTAATGTACCACTTAAATCTTTAAACGTTTTACTTACCACGTCCCCGTTACACAATTTTTCCAATATATTGAAGATGAAATCTCCGACGGATGATAAGAAAAAGGCACGCTTTTGATTGTCGTTTTCAACACCGCTTGCCAAAGATGTTGATTCAGCTTCTCCAAATACATAGGCCATTGATGCTTTTTCTCCTCAAACGGTGCAATAGGTGGAATTATAGCGTTCTTCGATTTTAATGCATCAACCATCCATTTTTGTTGGTTTTCCATCATTGTGTTGATGAATTGATTCTGCTTGGTCAATATCTATTCCAACGCAACCTTATCCATCGTTGAGAAGAAATTTTAATCCTCGTCGCCACTTTTATAAAAGAAACACAATTTATTAATCCTATTTATTAAGCCGACTATATGCGTTCATCATGACAATTTGACTATTATAATTTGACAATAATCAAAATGGCGGTTAATTATAATCAGCGCCTTTTAAAGAGACTAATAATTATTACGTAATTATAAAGTTTAGTGCATTCTAAATTAAATATGGAAGAGAGGTATAACAATGCGAATCAATATATGCTAGGAGCTTATCTTAATTCTTCCTTATACTACGTATATTTTGATAAACAAAATTAAAATTCATTGGTGCGATTATTGAAAATAATAAAGATCATTCTGTTCGGATCCACACGCAGCACGTGACCGAGCCAGCGTACTCGCTGTCCTTTTATTGCATGCACGATATCAGGAATTTGCATTAAATTCCTGATCACCGTCGCGTTTTGGGTCATATATCACACGCATGATTTTTCTCTCGAATGTTAAAAGCCATCTTTCGTACTCATCCGTCAAGGCCCAACTCTCACATCCATACATGACAACGGGTCTGATCAACACTCTGTACAGTTTCAGCCTATCCGCATTTACAAGATATTTTGATTTCAGCAGTGGACGTAGATGATATAAAGCCCGATTGCCAGCGGCAAGCCAAACTTTGATATCCTCTCCCACACTATTATCGTGAGTAATGAGAGATCCAAGATACTTGAATCTCATCACTCCTTCAAGCATGTGGTTACCACTACTGAAATGAATTGCGTCTTGGTCTCGAAAACCAGAGATCATAAATTTTGTTTTGAACTCATTGATTTTGAGACCAACGGAAGCTGAAAACTGTTTCAGTGGATCAAGTATCCCTTTCACTCCGTTGCCATTTAATCCAATCACACAGATGTCATCTGCATATGCAAGAAGTTGATTGGATTGTCGGAATAAGATATTGTCCTGAGGTGTTTCATTTTTACGAAGGATGTATTCCAACATGAGATTAAAAAGTATCGGGGACAGCGCATCTCCTTGTCGAACACCAGTAGTGATTGCAAAAGTGCTCGATAGCCTGCGTGACTGCGTTACTGTCATTTTACACAGATGTACATATTCTTTCGGTATTCCTAAATATTCAAGCGCATACCATAGTCTCTCTCGGTTGATCGAGTCATAGGCTTGCTTGAAATCTAGGAGTACCTGGTGTACATCACGAGATGTTTCGTAGTACCTGGAAAGAATCATCCGTAGCGAAAAACTTGATCAGTGACTGGCCGATTTTAACGAAATCCTCCTTGGTTCTTAAGTCTTTATCTTGGGGTTGGCTTACATCAGTGGGCGCATGTACACAGACAATTGACAGGTTGGCTCATTTCATGTGCAAGAGAAGCTTACACATTCGATTATCGACTGCTTGGAAGTCCAGTAAAGCCTTTTTTACCTGTGGCCCAATGAGAAATCCAACAAGATTTCCGAGGTCATCTTCACTGTGTAGCAACGTATAGCCCTGGGACACATGGTCTCCACTTTTAGGCCATCGAGTTTCTTGGAGCGCTACGAGTTCCAGCCGATACTCCTTCATACTTGTGATAACCCCGTCAAACGCGCCAGGTTTTCTTAGTGACTGCACGTTCCACGTGCCGATCCTCATTCTCGTTTCCGTACTTAAGAGGGGGGTTATTTTGATTTTGGCGGTATCCGATATTTTTGTTTTTGTTGACATTTTTAACAGTGATGGTTTTTTACGGATGCGGGTCGTCAGCCCAGCGATCCAACCAGATTTAGTCCCCTTCTACGACAAGCTCTGGATACTGTGGTGGTATTCTATGGGTCTCATGTTTCGTTTTTAAAATTTACGAAACATGAAACATTTTATTATTGAGCCACAGGGCTCAATAATATAATGTAGGTTGATACAGCATTTTACTTTTTATGCAAGTGACATTTATAAGGTTCTAATATATTTTTTGATAATATAATGCAATGTGGTTTAGTCTTTAGATTATTATCCAAAAGACATTTATAAGGTTTTAATAGATTTCCAACGAAACCGTTAAACAATAAAACAATCTTAATGTCAAAAGAATGATATATATTAATAATAAGCAGTGATTTTGTAAACAATAAAAGTGAATGTTGTGTAAGATAAAACTAAATACAATAAAAAATGAAAATAAAATTATGGATAACAGATTGATAAGTGATCTAATAATAGAAAGTGATTTTAATAAAGTAATATAAATTTGTGTTGATTGCAGATATAATTTGTGAATCATCAAGATTGCCTGCTGATCGGTGTTGCGAGTGATGGAAAGATGGATCAGAAATATCCTCCTCAGGAATACATCTTTGTAGACGGGCAAGATCGTGAGATGTCCGAATATGATGAACACACATGACACACCGCAAGAACCACAAGAACCGAAATTTACATTTTGTTTTAAATTTTTTTGTTTTATTGTAGAGTTTACTTTGGAATGGGGTGAAGTGGTGAAAGAGCATAACTCGAATTTTATCAAAGCATCAATTTCATCAAGAAATAATGATTTGTGTTTCCGAAAATTTTGTAGGATATTGTTTTTAATCGCTTGCAACGTAACAATAAAAGCATTATTGAATCGTTTTGTGTTTCATTTTTTCAATTGAAGTGATTTCATCATTAGAGATTTTTTGAATAATTATACCAGAAATGTTGATAAAAATTTCACTTACATCACCAGTCTCGCATGACAATCCACACACAATGATGTTATTGGAAATTCTTAATTGATTTGGGATATCTGCATTTGCCTCCAGCCAGCTTAATTTACTTTCGTAATCATCAAATGTACGTTCCATATGAATCAATTTCCTTTTCAAATCAACATTTTCATTAGCTAAGAGACTTACTCGTTTATTTAAAGCATCTATTGTATCGCTCATGTGCTGTAGTGATGTTTCAAAGACCGAAAATTTACTTTTCATACTATTAAGCGCATCCATTACGTCATGTAAAGTAGGATAAACTGACTTTCGCGATGAACTACGGCATGACTGGCATATCCATGAAGCAGAACCATTATCGATATTTTTAACCAGTTCTTCTGAAGTACCAAAACGTTCAGGTGTTATATTTCTAGTACATAAAACACACAGTACAGGTATTTCCGACTGGTAAATTTGACACAAAATACCAATTTGGCGCACAGTAATTTTTATTATATTCAAGCTTTACAAGTAAACTTATTAAATTTTATTTAATAATTTTATAAATTATTTTTATTTTTATGAATAATTTGTAAACTTTTTATTAATATTTAATTTTTCACTTTTAATAATTATATTCAACCTTTCGCTTTGACGTTTTGAATAAGAATGAATTTATTTAACTAGATTTAAAAATCACCATATAGCCTCCAATATGTATGTCAATTAACAATTATAAACATTAAGCCGGAAAATTTAGAAAATTAACTTGAATTGTAACACAAAACTACTTAAAGAATACTTAGCTTTTTAGAATATGATTCCAATCAGATTTTTCGTATGTAAACAAGTCACTATTTACTAAATGTCAAACATAAAGCAAAATTGTCAATCATTTTGTCATTTTTTTAATAGAACAAAACTTAAAACGGAGTGCGATTAATATCGGAGTACTAATCCATATTATGCGCAAATTTAAAATTTCCTAAGCTACAGTAGTTGCCTAGTCAAATCATTAAATTTCCCTTTAAGATTATAAAGATAACAATTTGGTAATAATATATAGTTCTCTTTTACCTTGGCGATCAACGTGGAAACAACTAAAGATCTTTATACATTTATAATAGTAATTAATAATAAAATTAATAATTCATTTCCAACAACATTGTACTTTATTTGAAATTCTTTGTAGTCCAATCTACAATATATATATATATATATATATATATATATATATATATATATATATATATATATATATATATATATATATAAATATATATTATATATATATATATATATATATATATATATATATATATATATATATATATATAAATATATATATATATATATATATATATATATATATATATATATATATATATATATATACATATATATATATATATATATATATATATATATATATATATATATATATATATATATATATATGTATTTATATATATATATATATATATATATATATATATATATATATATATATATATATATATATATATATATATATATATATATATTGTTGATGCGATATATCGTTGGAGTGTAAAAATGCAGCCTTATAGGTGCTTGTATGGTATAATTGGTTGTAATTTATTATTTATTTTGACACGAGCTTGTTCTCTTACACAGTCTTCTGCACAATGACTAATTACTTTTTGTTATATGGTTTTGGTTGCGAAAAAATTACAAAAAAATTTAACTTATATTGTACCAACATAACAAAGTAAAAATTAACAACTTTACTTAACAAATAATATAAATCTAATTAGTGGTGAATAAAAAATGATTGACATTGTTATAAAAACAATAATATGTCAAAACAATATTTTCTCTTGTAGTTGATTCAACATTCCGCCTCCCTTGACTCACTGGAGTCAATTTTCGGAAGCAAGCAGATTTTTTGGATGGGGCGCTTGTATATACCCTTGGATGTTTTCAAAGTAACAACTGTAACATAGTTGTCTGGACCTGGATGTATGTCGATAATTTTTGCTAATGGCCATCTCGCTGGTGGTGCGTTTTCATCCTTCAGGATAACTATGTCATTCACTTTAGGTTGGTGATTAATCGTGTTCCATTTCGAAAATTTATTGAGAGATGCTAAATACTCAAGTCGCCACCGTTGCTCATGTGCAGAAGTGTTGGAGCATCTGTTGCAGCAATTGCCATCGAGATAATAAATTTTGTTTTGTGTCTGTTAAATTTATTTCGGGGGCTAATGTTAATGGGTGCCCGATCAAAAAATGCGCTGGTGTAAGTGGGTCTTCAGAGTCGTCGTCTCTACATAGTGGTCGTGAGTTGAGTACTGCTTCCATTTGTTTTAAGAGTGTTAATAGTTCTTCATAATTAAGAGTAGTGTTTCCAATGACTCGTCGGACATGAAATTTGGTAGATTTCACCGCGGCCTCCCATAAACCTCCGAAGTTTGGTACAGCGGGCGGTATGAAATGCCAATTACTTCCTTGCTCGGCAGCCCAGTTTGTTAGTCTGGATACATTAGTCTCTGAGTTGAATAGCTCGACGATTTCATCTAACTGACTTCTGGCTCCCACGAAATTGGTTCCGTTGTCAGAAAAAATATCCTTGCAAATTCCTCTCACCGCATGAAATCTTGATAGAGCTGCTAAAAATGTCTCAGTACTGAAATTTGTGACTAACTCAAAATGCACCGCCTTTGAAGCCATGCACACAAAAATTGCTAGGTAGCCTTTAATGAGTTTAGAATTGCGTTGCTGATGTGCCTTGATAGTATATGGGCCTGCATAATCTACTCCGGTTTGTAAGAAAGGTCTCACTCAAGTCACTCTTGGAGACGGTAACTGACCCATTAACTGAGTCTGAGTTTTCAACTTCTGACGATGACATTGCATACACTTATGTATCACCTTTTTAACTAGTTCCTTACATCTTAGTATCTGGAATCTTTGACGTATATGTGATAATAATTGGGATGGACCAGCATGCAACAGCTTTTTATGTACATAAGTAAACGACCATCTTCATGATCGTTGAATGGTTTCCTGGTAGGATTATAGGATGTTTGGCATCATATGGTACTGTAGCATGTGAAAGACGACCACTGACTCGTAATAGTCCGAAATTATCTATAAATGGAAGAAAATTTACTAATTTTGGTGTTGAATTAAGAAGAATATACGGTTTTCGGCCCATGCCAAATCTTGCACAGACAATAGGTCGATTTCGGGTTTAGAAATGATGTTTCTTATTTTCATTAACAATCGGTTAATTCTCGCAAATACACGTAAGATAATCGGATACTTCGAAATTCCATCTAAAATTTTTTGTATATGGTCTGTAACATCATCAACTGCAGTGGTAGTTGCTAACATTAAAACGGTGTCATCTGACTCTATGTTTTGTGGATTAATAAGTGCTTCCCTTGGAATGACAACTGGATTTGCATGGATAAATGACGGTCCGCTCCACCACAACCTATGTTTTTGAAGCTCATTCGGAAGTAAGCCTCTAGAGGCGCAATCGGCCGGATTATCCCGTGAGCTGATATGATGCCATTGGTTGCGATTCGTGGTTGATAAAATTTGGCTTGTTCTGTTCGCAATGTAGGTAGGCCACGATTTTGGTGGTTTAGACAGCCAATTTAACACGATCGTGGAGTCGGTGTACAGATGCACAACGGGTCTTGCAGGAATATCTAAAGCCTTGAGTGTAACTTCAAGTAGCTTAACCAACAGTGATGCAGCACTTAATTCTAATTTGGGTATGCTTATAGTTTTTATTGGTGCCACCCTTGTTTTCGCGGTAATTAGGCTAATCTTTACTTCTCCGCATGATAATATTACTCTCGAGTATAGTACTGCAGCATATGCCTCTTTCGATGCGTCCGAAAATCCATGGATCTCAAAATCTCCTTCTGTTCCAAGCCACCTTGGAATCTCTAATTGCTCAATCAATTTCAATTCGTTTCGCACATGTGTCCAGGTTGTTTTATGGGTTTCAGATATTTCATCATCCCAGTCCAATTTCTCCAACCAGAGCTGCTGAAATAGACTCTTGAAATAATTGTTACGGGTGACAACCAGCCAATGGGGTCGTATATTCGGGAAGATTCGGATGATAATTGTCGTTTAGTTGTTTTGAATGATTGAGGTATGTTTACTCGAAATTTAAAGACATCATTTTTTGGATGATAATAAACACCCAAAATTTGTATGGTTTTGGAACCACTGTCAAACTCCCTTTCGGATATTTCTAAATCATTGGATGGTAAGTGATTTAAAAGATCTAAGTGATTTGCAGACCATTTCCGTAACCTCAATCCCGCAGTTTTTAGTGATAGAATTAATTCTTTCTGCAATTTTATGGCTTGGTCTACGGACATAATATCATCAACATAAAAGTCACGTTTTATGACAATGGCTGCAATTGGAAATCGTTGCTTTAGTTGTTCAGCAATATAATTTAGACTGAAGGTCGCCAAAAATGGTGCCGGATATGTGCCATAGGTTACGGTAAGTAATCGGTAATGGTTGAGTGGTTCAGTTGGTGATTTTCTCCACAAAATCCTTTGATAGTCGGCATCTGACTTTTGAACCATAAACTGACGGTACATCTTTTCGACATCCGCTGAAAAGACATATTTATGTTTTCGGTATCTTACCAAAATATCAACTATATTTTGCTGCACAGTTGGGCCAATCATCAGTTCATCGTTGAGAGAACGCCCATTCGAACTTTTGGCTGAGCCGTCAAAAACCACTCGCAATTTGGTCGTTGTACTGGAATTTTTCATCACTCCATGATGTGGTAAATAAAAAGTTTTCCCAACTATCTGATTAACTTCATCAGTTGGGACTAATTCCATATGGCCTAAATTCTGGTATTCTTCCATGAATTTATTATAATGAATGCGTAGAGATTGATCGTTAACTAGTCTACGTTCCAGATTATGAAATCTTAGTCGAGCCTGATTTAGTGAATTTCCTAAATGCGGATCACTGTTCTTAAATGGAAGCGAAACAACAATTCTTCCTTGGTTGTTTATTGTGACGGTGTTTTGGTAATGTTTCACACATGATAATTCTTCTTCACTTAAAATTGGTTGACTAACGATTTCCTCGATCTCCCAAAATCTTCTTAATGTTCGGTCTATGTTTATTTCCTGGTCTTTAGTGATGAACGCTCGTCCTGTTGAAAGTGTCGCTTGTGATGGGTTGCATGCTCCTCCGATAATCCAGCCAAATTTGGTATTTAATGCGACCAGATTATTGTAGTTGTTTGTTAGTTTGCCGTCTATTATGGTACTTAAAAAGTGGTCGCATCCCAACAGCATGTCAATTGGTCCGGTTATCCTGTAATTTGGATCTGCTAATGGTAATGGTTCGGAAAAATGCATCATCTCTTCTAAGTTGGTTGGTGGAAGGTTTGATGTTATGTTAGCAACGATCAAAGCGGCAACATTTATGACATAGGTATGGTCTAATCGCGATCGTATCTTAATATTCACAATTCCTTTAGAATTCCCGGCTCGTGATTTATTAATGGTTTGAATTATAATACGTGCATTTGATCTCACTAGCCGAAGTCTATTTACACAAGATTCAGTTATAAATGACCTTGTGGATGCTGAATCAAGTAATCCTCTAATATCTTGCCATGTATTGAAAACATCTTGAATCTGGAACAATGCTGTTGGTAATAAAGCGTTTTCAATCATGGTATCGGCAATACCCTGGTTGATAGTTGAGTCACTATTACAAGATGTGTGTGCTGTTGTGACTGTTGTACTCGTACTAGCTTGAGGTCGTAACGAATTATTGTTGGGTTGTTGGTTCAGATGGACTAATGTATTATGTTTTCTGCTACACAAACGGCATCTTTTCTTAGATTTACATTGGTACACGGAATGTGTTTCACATAGACAATTGAAACATCTATTTGATGTTTTAAGGAATTCACGGCGTTGATCAATGGTTAGATCAGTGAATTTACCACATTCAAAAAGGCGATGGCTTTCCCCTTTGCAAAGTGGACACGGAGGTGGTGTTGGAATGTGGAATATTTTCGCAATAGACTATGTTTTGCTAAGTATTTTTTTTTCTGTACAAGGCTGTTTGTTAACAGCGGTTGAGTTGCTTTCTGCTAAAGCACTCGTTCTTCTCAACAGAAATTCCAAGAACTCCTGTAGGGTAGGAAAATCAGTGTCTGCGGTTTCATATTTCCATATTCTCTTGGTTTCATCGTCTAGCTTCTCCAACGCAATGAATATCAACCAAGGGTCCCTCGCTTCTGCATCTTGACCTAATGCTTTAAGCCCCCTCACTTCTTCATCCAGGTGATCGTGAAGTCGGATTAAACTTGAAGCATTGCCTTTTGGTAATTTAGACTGGTTAAATAAAGATTGTATATATGACTCTACAATTGGTTTCTTTTTATTGTACCGTTTCACTAGCCGTTGATATGCCTCTACATAACTAGCATCATCAACTCTAAAGTGTTTTATTGAATCATATGCACTCCCCTCGAATAAGCCTTTAAGATATTTGAATTTTTGTGAAGGTGCTAATGAAGTATTTTCATGAAAGGTATGCGTGTAAATGTCAAAAAAGGATTGCCATTCTTGTAAATTTCCATTAAAGTGTGGCATTGCTAACGACGGTAACTTAAAATCGGACATGGCGTGGTTGTTTGGTTTTGTGTGTATTGACTCATCTAGTGGTGAAGCATTGCCCGCATTATTTCTTAGTAATGCTTGTATTTTTGTGCTTGTAAATCCATTTCGGAATCAACCATGTGATCTATTTCAAAAAGATTATTTTCAGTCTCCACAAATTCAGAATAAAGTCGATGTGCGTGGTCTAACCGTGTTTTCAATTCATCGTAGGTTAACGTATCACTGTTTGCAGTGACAAAATTGGTCATTTTGGTAAACTGACCTTTAATTATCGATTTCCGTTTTATGAATTTCTTCATGTTACGTTAGCAAACTACCGGCCACAATCAAATAACAAAAAATGAGAAAATCTATTGCGCTTGGCTTATTTTATCGTTAATTTTAATCTTCTAATTTACTTGTACAAATATATTCACAAACTAGATAAATTTAATACTTAATGGTTTTAGTGATTCACAAGCATTCCACGTGTCTCGTATGCTGGAATTTTCCATCCACCTTCCATCGATAAATTGAGTTTGCTTCCCGTTGAATTTGTTGCTGGAAATGTACAACTTACAACAATGTGGAGATAACGAAAATAACTAGGTTAATGAATCCCACGTTGTACAATCCGGCTCGAAGGACCAATGTTGATGCGATATATCGTTGGAGTGTAAAAATTCAACCTTATAGGTGCTGGTTGTATGGTATAATTGGTTGTAATTTATTATTTATTTTGACACGAGCTTGTTCTCTTACACAGTCTTCTGCACAATGACTAATTCCTTTTTGTAATATGGTTTTGGTTGCGAAAAAATTACAAAAAAATTTAACGTATATTGTACCAACATAACAAAGTAAAAATTACAACTTTACTTAACAAATAATATAAATCTAATTAGTGGTGAATAAAAAATGATTGACATTGTTATAAAAACAATAATATTTCAAAACAATATTTTCTCTTATAGTTGATTCAACATATATATATATATATATATATATATATATATATATATATATATATATATCTATCTATATATATATATATATATATATATATATATATATATATATATATATATATATATATATATATATTCATATTAACCAATTAAGCAATTTAAATTATAAGTAAACAATAAAAAGGGTTAAATTAATTACAATAATTAAATGATACACAATATAGATAGGGCCAAATTATAATTTAATTCAAATTTAATTTTTTCAAAAAACCTAAACCCAAAAATCAGGGAAGCACAACAATGCCCATTTAAAATAGCAAAAACAAAATTAAATCTACCCCTTCTCTACTCCGTCCGCCCACACCACAATTCATATCAATTAACATCACACACAACATGTAATATAAAAATATCGTAATTTTCCTTACGGAAAAACTTTTACGTATGTATATATATGCATATACATATCTACCATATATTAAATTAAAAATGAAAATCATAAAATTATATTGTCATCTTACAAGCATACATAAGAAAATATTAAAAAACAAAAAATAAAAAGAAAATAATAATAAAAGACATTTTTTACGAGTTTAAAGAAAAAACAAAGAAAATTAAGGTTTTTATTATTTTATTGCGGTAGAGAAAAAGTTTTCCTCAATCAGATGAAGAACAAACAGCTTAGATATGAATCACAGACTAGAAATTAAGAAAATCTAATTTTTATCAATACATTCACATATATACATATACTCGTACTTCCAAAAAATACACTAACCCGTTTATAATTGGCGTTGTGCAAAAATCATATTCGCAATAAAAAGAAAAAGGTTTCCCAATCCACGTTCAAAATTTTCCGAATTCGGGAGGGATGAGAAAATCGTTTATTTTTCAAAAATATGTTTCTATAAAGTAAAACAAAAAAAAACTATTTTATACTTCTCGGTTTCTTTAAGAAAACACATTTCCCAAATACGAATAAAGGTAAAAAAATTAATAAGGGAATTTTCCTTATTTTTCTTTCGATTAGAAAATGGTTTATTATCACATTTATATTTATGGGAAATTGAGTTGAAGTTTTCTTTTTTATTTTACTCGTACGAATAGAGAGATCTTTAAAATTGTTGTATCCTTTTATACTCGTATAAGACACACATGTAAGGGAAATTTAGAATTAGTAAGTGGGAAAAGGGAACATAAAATTAAGGGAAAATAGATATGTATGAAGTTATTTATGGAACAAAAAATAAAAAATGAAAACAATACGATATATATAACAGGTATTGAGACGGAAAATTAAAAATTTTCTTTTCTTATTTTTTTCTTATATATACTTATTCTGGGTGAATATGTGTTTTCTTTTGGTTTGGGAAATCTAATCAAATTTAGTTTAACCAAATTGATTTCAAACCCTTTTCCTTTATTAAACATAATTTTTAATGTACATATGTTCATATGTTTGTTTAGTTGGTTTAATTGGTGTAGATAAAATTTTTGTCTTAGAAAAGAGAAAGGAGGTGCGACGATGAAGTTAAATACGTATATATTAAATATTTGTTTATTTCAATTTGTAGTTGTTAAGACGCCCTGTGGGTGGAGGTGTTCCTGTTTCGTGAATATATCGAACAAATATAAAATCCATAGCTTACCAGCTCAGTAACCAGATCCAACCGATCACTGGGTTGACGATCGGCATCTATAAAAAACTCGAGTGTTAAAAAAAGCCGAAATGGTGGCTCTCTTAGAAACTCGAGTGCCTAAAAATGGAGATCATTACCAGTCTAATTAAGTCAACACTGTCTGGCAAATATTGACAAGCTTGGTTAAATGACATTAAGATATTATCGCTTGCACAGTCATCTACCCAAGGCAAGACCATCGGAGTCAATGCAAGAGTGGTATATTGCACTTTTGTTGCAAAGCCATGTGGACGGAGAATTCATGTTTCGTAAATATTACGAACGAAACATGAGACCCGCAAAATACCACCACGGTATCCAGAGCTTGTCGTAGGAGACGACTAAATCTGGTTGGATCGCTGGTCTCAAAAAATGTCAACCAACCAAAAAAAATCTGATACCGCCAAAAAAATAAAGTATCCAAAAACGAGATTGAGGATCAGCACGTGGAACGTTCAGTCACTTTGGAAACATGGCGCGTTGGCTTTATCACATGTATGAAAGAGTATCGGCTGGAAATCGTAGCGCTTCCAGAAACTCGATGGCCTTAAAGTGGAGACCATGTGTCCCAGGGCTATACGTTACTACAAAGAGGAGATGACCTGGAGTTGGATTTCTCATTGGACCACAGGAAAAAAAACTGTACTAGACTTTCAGGCAGTCGATAATCGACTATAAGCTTCGCTTGCGCATGAGATTAGCCAACCTGTCAATTGTCTGTGCTCACTGATTTTAACCAATCCCAGAATAAAGGCTCATTTTACAATAATTTGGATAATCTGATGGGTTCTATACCGGAGCACGATGTCAAATTGGTGATTGGTGACTTTAATGCTAGAGCTGGCAAAAATCAGGCCGACTTATGTAACAATATAGGTCAATATAGGTCCGTTGAATTTGCGATCGCTCATGATCTCAAAGTGGGAAGTACATTCTTACCTCATAAAAACGTCTCTTTAGAAAACACGAAAACATACCGAAGCCAAATTGACCATGTGTTGATTTCTAAAGGGAGGTCGCGGGTTGTCCAAGACGTGAAATCTTATCAGACGTCAACACATTTCATAGGCAGTGACCATATCTGGGAACTTAAACTCTGAGAGCAAGATGGTATGACCCCAATTTTAGGAAAACTAATGTTTTCCAGACGCCTGCATCTAGTGAAATATAACTATTTCAGTTGGCCTCGGATTGACTGATAGACTCTGATCTCTACAAGCTTCAACTATGTTAAAAGCTATATGCATGAGATCGCTTAGTACATTCGTCTATTTACCAACCAGTATTATTGCGTGTCATTGGCATAACACTGATATCACGCTCTTCGTATTGCAGTATATAATGCGTCGTTCTATGAGAGAGGATGACGCTTTAAGATGCTAAATTTTATTTGTATGAACTATACCTCAAACATTCCTATCAAGTTAGGATAGTGAAGGGCTAGTTTTTCCTGAACCTCCTCAGGTCTTTTTGCTACAGATTAATTGTGGGGTCAGGAAACTTAGAGTGATGAAGAGTTTAAAACTGGGTGCTTCAAGCCTTATACAGATGGCTCATTTAGGCTAAAGTGAAAAAATATGCCTTTCGGTTCTCTCTTTTGGCCAAAGATACTACTTCTGAACCCTGGGTTTTGAATTTCCAGAAATAAGATACATTCCAGCCTAGCTCCCTCCCATGGATGAAGAGTCAGTTCAACTTTGAGGACTCATTTCAAAACTGAACTGACTCTTCATCATTTGCACACCGCATGCTAAGCATGCCGTTACATAGATAACAGTCCTCAAAAGCCAAAGGATCTCCAGAAGCAAACGGCGTGTTAATCACTTTTCAAGCAATTTGGTCGAAAATTGATGAGTGTTGTGCCTCATAAACGTCCTCGAGTTTGTGTTTGATAAACAATAAACATTCGTTGCTCGTGAAGTACAACAGAAGCTTAGTTTCGGCATTTCTCTCGATTCTGGGCCCTCATCCTGCTTGGCATGTGACGTCAAGCTTGAGGGTACACTGTGTCTTTTAGGCTGGTTCCCTGGAGAGAGCGGTGATATATGTATATATATATATATATATATATATATATATATATATATATATATATATATATATATTTATTATAAATGTCCTCGTCTAGCAAAAGTTCTCTCATTGTAGGATCATCCAGCCCGAGAGGCACCAGCCTAATGATTGGCTAGCCATGAATTTGGATTGCACTATAGTAAAACCGTAAACGATTGTACTTCGCTGCCGAATTCATTGTAAATATTCTTTGTCGTTATGTACACGAGTTTGACGATACAGTAACATTCCGAAACAATATAAAACCGGAAAATTTTTATTGTAAATGTATTTTCTCTAAAAATTATTTCCTTCCGCTATAAAAAAACGTAAATTTTCAAACAACAACGAACAAAAGAAATTATTAAAGTTTTCCGTTTAAGATCATTTTCTTGTGTATACTCGTACTGCTCGTATATACATAAACATTGTTTATATACAGATTTTCCATGTTTTCCTCCCGTTGCAAATTTATTTGTTTTTGTTATATTGAATTGTGTCAATTACAAAAAAAAAATCTAAATATTAGTCCAAATATATCATATCAATGGAAAACTGATTTTTTTATTGAAACAATTGTGACATACGGTTGATGTAAAATTGGAAAATATTTTTCGTTGTTTTGATCAGATTTGTTGTTCTATATGGTTAAATTGCATTCAGTTATTTCATTTTGAACGACAAATTTAATCTCATCCCTCGATTCGGGTATATCATGTGTGTCTGTGTTTTCGCGGAAAAATTTGCTATATTTTCCCATTCCCGTCGAATGACGTTTATTTAAATTAAAACAAAAGAATAATTGAAATAAAAATTCGACATGTCCTGCACCCAATTTCCCCATTTATGGTTGTTTGATTTTATTTTTGTGTTGGCCTAGGTTGATACCGATTTGGCTTTAATAATTAATTGGACGAAATTTTTGCCATGGGAACCAATAATAGCGGGAAATATTTAATTGATCGAGATACATTATTCACAATATTTGTAAATACAGCCA
This sequence comes from Tipula lateralis, assembly GCA_963932295.1. Taxonomy (NCBI): domain Eukaryota; kingdom Metazoa; phylum Arthropoda; class Insecta; order Diptera; family Tipulidae; genus Tipula; species Tipula lateralis. Next base: position 6,048,921 of record OZ010739.1, on the reverse strand, counting down.
CACGTGGTCGCTCACCTTAGCCGAGAGTACTATTTTGTCCAATAGGGTGGGAATCGGTAACACAATACATACAGTAACGAGTTCTGTGCTGTGAAGTATTGTCTGGTCTTTTCCGCTTTGATGGTAGTTGTTGTTTAAATAACTGGTGTTTTGGAAAATTACATGTGCAAGAGAATCCGGTGAATCCTAGTAGTATTCTCCAGGATCCCATATGATCGGTGAAAATTTTTGGTTTAGCCTAGCGCTTAACTAGAGGTTAGGTTAGGTTAGGTTAGGTTGAGTGGCTGCTACAGCACACTTAGACCGGCAACGGTCCATTGTGATACCACAGGATCTTACTCCCCTTTTATCCCTATGAGAACCAGTTAGAGCTGCTTACGTAGCGTAATAAGTCTCGCACATTACAGTTCTCAAGATCGGAAAGGCAGTCCATTAAAAACTTACCCAAATATTCATGTCTTTTGTGTGCCAAAGCCAGGCATGAGCATAGGAGGTGAACTAACGTCTCATCCTCCTCGTCGTCCCTACAGCTTCTGCAAAAGTCATTTACTTCCAGACCCAGCCTCCTCGCATGTTCTCCAAGAAGGCAGTGCCCTGTGAGTATCCTCACAGGACACTGCCTTCGTTAGTCTTCGTAGGGAGATAAGTGCTTTTGAGCGTTTCAAGTTCAGCTTTGGCCAGACTTGTCTTGCCACTCTACATGAGAGGGTGTTCGTCCATCTATTGTTCGCAGAGGCTTCCGCCTCGTTTTTAAGCACAGTCCTGAGTGTGTTAATGGGTCTTCCCAACTTCGCCCTCTCCGGTAGCAGTTGGACAGTTGTACCGTGCCTCGCTAGTTCGTCCGCCCTGCAGTTTCTCATGACGTCTGAGTGGCCGGGGACCCAGACTACCTGGATGTTGAAATGCTCACTCATCTCATTAAGAGACGAGCGGCAACCATACGCCACTCAAGACGTTAGAGAAACAGAAACCAGCGACTTGATTGCCGCCTAACTGTCCACATAAATTGCGATATCAGTGGAGGATACCACATTATGTTTCAACCAGTTCAGGACCTCTTCAATCGCTATCACCTCTGTCTAGTACACACTGCAGTGATCAGGGAGGCGAACTGCTATATCTTCCTCTAGTTTATCACAGAAGACTCCAGCTCCTACTTTACCGTGTAGCTTGGAGCCATCCGTAAAGAACGGCAATGCTTCGGTTTCAGCTGCCAACCCGCTCCTCCAGGATTCCCTTGAGGGGCAGGTGGTTCCGAACCTTTTCTCGAAGCACAGAGTCGGTGTAATATAGTCTAGATACGCCAGTTCTTTTTTCAGCGATCTGACTATTGTCGAGTGTCCTATTTGAAGATATTTCCACTGGGCACTGAGATATGGCTGATAGTCGAGTGGCCGTAATCGCCGCCATCTGCTTTCTATAAATGTCCACGGTGAGAAGGTGAAACAAGACCCCTAGGGCACTTGTAGGTGTTGTCCTCAGCGCCCCGCTTATAAGCATGCAGGCCGTTCTTTGCATCTTCTCATTTCTTTTCCTGTATGTTACTTTATCAAGAGCTGGCCACCACATGCTCACCCCATACATAAGTACAGGTCTTACTACGGAAGTGTATAGCCAGTGTACCAGCTCCGGCGTCAGGTCCCATCTCTTTCCGATGGCGTTCCAACACGAGTACAAAGCTATATTGACCTTGTTTACTCTTTCCAGAATGTTGGGCTTCCAGCTTAGCTTACTGTCCAAGATTACGCCTAGAAATCTTGCCTTGTCCGTAGAAGCTAGTCTGTTGCCATTTAGGAGAGGTGGATGTACTACAGGGATTTTATATTTCCTCGTAAATAGTACCAATTCAGTTTTAGACGCGGCAATTAGCAGTCCACATTTGATGGCCCACCTCGTTATATTAAGGAGGGTATTTTGGATTACCTCCGCCACGGTGCTTATGTATTTCCCAGAGACAGCTATCGCTACATTATCTGCATAAGCAATCACTCCGATCCCTTCTCTCTCCAGCTTTAATAGCAGCTCATTGATTGCTATGTTCCAGAGGAGAGGAGACAAAGCACCTCCCTGTGGGGTTCCCCTAGTCACCCGTCTCCTGATGGTGGTTCTCTCAGCTCTGAGTTAATCCTGCACCCAAGCATGTGATTGATTAACCCACTTATAGGGTAATCCACCCTTAGTAGCGACAATCCCTCCAGAATTGCATCCTTCTTTACATTGTTAAAGGCGCCCTCAAGGTCAAGAAACGCCACTATACAAAACTCTCGCAGGAATAATGATTTCTCAATTGTACTTACCAGGGCATGCAGAGTTGTGTCCACAGATTTCCCTTTACAGTAACCGTGTTGAGTCTGAGCCCAGTCACTAGGCCTTATTTTTGAGCGTATGTAGATATCCATCAGTCTTTCCAAAGTTTTCAATACAAAGGATGATAGAGTTATGGGTCTTTAGTATTTTGGGTAGCCCTGCGAGCATTTATCAGCTTTCGGAATAAAAATCATTTTGACCTCCATCCACTCCCGCGGAGTACAGACTAGTTTTAAACACCCTTTGAAGATTACCTCCAACCAGGGGAGCATAATCCTCGAGTTGTTCTGAACCTCTGCGGGAATAGTTCGGTCAGGACTCGCCGATTTATAGCGTTTGAACCCTGCAATTGCCCATAGGATCCGTAATTTGGTTACGATATCTTCTATGCGCAGTCAGTGTGCTTCTTGTCGATGACTCGACGGGGACTGGTACTCATCAAGAAGTTCCAAGGATTCCTTACTAGAAGCAGTCCAGGATCCATCTGGTTTAATTAAATAACTGGGACTGGTAGGATTGGTAGACAAAATCTTCCTAAGACGAGAGGTCTCGGAGACTTCTTCTATTTTGTCACAGAAGAGTCTCCATGATTTCCTCTGTGCCTTCCTTAATTCTTTTTTGTATATCTTGAGGTCCTCCTTGTAGGAGTCCCAGTCCTGAGCCTCTCTCGTACTTTTGGCTCTATTAAATGCTTTCCTACACGCCTTCCGGTAGGTCCCCAGTTCCTTGGACCACCATGCCGGTTTTTGCTTGCCCCTGGGTTTAACTATTGGGCAAGCAGCGTTAAAGGACCGATTACAGGCAATTGTGAAAGTTTCCACTATGCTGTTCAGTTCCTTCACTGTCGCTGGTGGCTCAGGGGTCTCTGGTAATAGTAGTCCTATAAGGGCTTCCCCGTAATTGCTCCAGTTTGTCTTTCTGGGATTCCTGAAAGGTTTCCGGGTGGCAGGGGAAACGTTAAGACTAAATGTTATGTAACGATGGTCAGAGAAGGAGTTTTCCTTCGCCACTCTCCATTTCCTGACCATAGGGTACAGGTTTTTTGAGGCGAAGGTTACGTCCAGAACGTCCTGCCGATTTTTAGTAGTAAAAGTGGGTTTTTGCCCAATATTACACACCATGAGGTTATTATTTAAAATGTTATCAAAAAGTAACTCACCTCTCTCATTGATATCAGTGCTTCCCCAGATTGCGTGGTGCGCATTTGCATCACATCCAAGGAGCACCCCAATCTTCTTCCTGTATGATTCGAGGACCAGGTCTCCCAGGTTATCCGGCGGAACCTGTTTGTCCCGGTCCAAATAGGCTGAGACCAGCCAAATTATACTGCCACCAACCTCTAGGCTGACGTGTAACGAACAGGCCTCCATTTGGTTACCTGTTATTAACAGAATTTATCACTCAGTTACTTTCTGTGAAACGGTCGCTTTCCCCAGCTGCTCAGCCTTGGGGTGGGTCTTAAAGTGAAAGTTTCTGAATGATCTGTAACTGACCGTATGGACAAAAAAAAAGGTTTGTTTCATTTGCAATCAATTCATCTCACCACCGAAATACTTACATCGCCTCAGCTCCCATTTAATTTTTGCCGAATCACGACATTTTTTCTTATTCAACCAAAATGCAAATATTTACAATTAAGATAACTAATAACATTTTTTATTTTACAAATTTAGAGTCAAAAAAATATATATATATATAGAATTGAAATACTTAAATAGTTTTAAATAAATGAAAATAAATAAGCTTGTAAATAATATAATTTGTAAATAAATAAAATTATAAATAAATAAATTTTTAAATAAATAAATTACAAATAAATACTTAATTTAAACTTGTATGTACATACGTATAATAACCGAAGATGATACTGTTGATGATGGCGTCATGAGTCCAGTTGTCTTCTTTGGCAAAATATTGGACTCGTGCTCTAAACTAATATATTTGGTTTTCATTGTTTTGTTTTTATAGTTTTAAATTGAACTTATACGTAGGGTTTTTAATTTATAGTTTTTTCCACTATTTATTTATTAGATAATAATAGAATATTATTTTAATTTAATTTAATGCGTATGATCACCATTTTGGTTTTTGGTATATGTACATATATATTGTAGGATGATCGTTTCTAATTATTAAGCTTTTAATTTTATTTTACTTTTTATATGGATAAGCTTTTATTTGAATTTTAGCTTATCATTAATTATTTAGATTTTTTTTTGTCTAATTTTTTATTTTTTTAACTATATTTATTTATATATTATAATAGGTTAATATTACACAATTTAGTCTTTTAATTATTATACCATGAAAGTTCTTATCATATAAAGTACTATATTGTGTCTATCTTATATTTGCATTTTATCGTTCTTAATAGTATTTTAATTAATTATCCCGAAATGATTTTTAAACATATGAGTTTTAGAACAAAATATAATAAACTCTTTCCACACGATCACTCATAATTTTTCTTATCACAGGTATTTTTTTCATGTTTGGTTTTTGTATCAAAGAAATCACATATATGTACATACTATTTTACGCACTCGATCTTTTTTCATACTTTTTCATTTTTTTACTGTCCGATTTTCTTACTATTTACTTTCTACCGACTGACTATCGACTGTCCTACTTTTTATTTTTCTACCGACTAACCATCGACTGTCCCATATCCAACCTCATTTCTGTTTTTATACCATCCAATACTACCGCAAAATTTCTTTCAATTTCGTACAATACTGACGTGCTACACTCTTATTGGTTATTTCCGATTATCGATTAATCTCGATTAAGGTAATTTTAGATAAACCGCATTCACCCACATTAATCAACGTATTCGCTGCCAATGAAAATACCATGGAGGCCTTACAGACGCAGTTACGTCACCATTGCTGTATTGAGGAAGAAGGAACATATTTAAATTATTTTTTCCAAGAATGCAGGATCTGATATTCCCCGAATTTCTAGAGTATAATAAGTTATACCCCTTCATTTTAAGGCCACAGATCCTGTTTGTGTTTATCCAAGGTTCTTGAATAAGGACCACGTCCTCTTCTGATCTAGTCAGTCTGAGGAGTAAGGCGGCCGACGCCACCTTTGAATAGTGTAGGTTAATTTTTATTAACTTTCGCATAACCAAGTTGAGCCTACTTACCTGTTTCACTCCTCGCTACCGCAGGCTAGTTTCTTTCGTTTCCATTGGAGTCGCCGGTGTGTCCCGTCTCTCCCCCCATGGAACTAGTTTCCCCGACGTTTGCAGTCCTCCCGTCCCTTGGGTCCGACAGGTCTTCTTCGTCTGACACCAGGGACAGTCGGCTGCCCATCTCCTCTCCAGGTGCGGTCACCTCGGAGAGCTCCATCGGTTGGGCTGTCTCTCCTCCAAGTGCGACTGCATCAATTGTGGACGGGCTCAATTGTCGTCCCCTCGTGTTTCAGCCTCGTCTTTTTTGTATACTTTGAGAGTAATCGACCCGAAACCGAAGTCGATTACTCTCTTAGTCGCGGCAAGCGGCGCCAGGGACTCCATGTTGATTATCATAATTGATAATCTGGAGCCCCTCTTTGCATTCTCTTGCCTCACGATCTTCCAGTTTCCTGTCGGAAGATCGGGGTTGCTGATTCTGATTATCTCAAGAATCTCTTCTGGGCTAGCCGGTTCGGTTGGTAGCCAGACGCGTGCTCTTGGTCTGCTAGAAATCTCTCCCCTGCTTACAGCCGCCAGCTTCGCACCTTGCCACACCTCTCATACCTCCGCTACAGCCTTTTTATATAGCTCCACTGATCTGGCATCAGAGCACGCTATAAGTTTAACACGCCCTTGATGCCAGCCTGTATCTCTGCAGGATGGAGGGGTCCTTGATTTTCTCTCAGCATCCTTAGGAAAACGGAGTTTAGTGCATTGTACACCAAGCTCCATTTTCCTGTGGTGATGCTCCCATCTTCGTGACTCCTGTAAATGACGGCTAGCACCAACAAACGCTCCTTCACAATATCCCTGAAGGATTTTGGTCTAGTCTTATTAGGAGGCAAAACCTTGAGAGGAGTTTCCTTCTCCGCCTGCATTTTGGGCCGTTTTGTGTCGACGGGCTCCAGCTCACCCTGGGACCGCTGTCTTTTTGACACATGGTCCCTCTCTGAGTTTTCGACCGTTTTCTTGGCCCATGTCACGGATTGCTTTTGTTCAGCCGTAAGCTGCCCCTCAGGTGTTGCAGCCCACCTGTCCAAAACCCTAAACGCCACGCGTCTATTCCTATAGCGCTGCTTCGATTGGTTGACGTTAGTCGAACCTCCCTCAGCAGCCCTTAACTTCCCCTGAGTTCCGCTCGTCCCTGGCTGAATTTGCTTCCCCCTGGTGTCTTTGAGGGAGCCCCACCTTTACGGTTTGAGCTCTCACTTTTTGTTTCCGGCCTTTGGTGAGTGCCGGTCTCGGTTGTTTCCGGCCTTTGGAGAGTGCCGGTCTCGGTTTTGTTATTATTGTTTTTGGATTCCATGTTATTCCCACGAGTATCGGAGAAATATATGGTACACCTACGCAGAGATCCGCTTACGCAGGTAAGGCTTCTTACAACTTGAGGTCGCCAGGTATCCAGAGGGCTCTGTTTGTGACTGGGCTTTGTTAAATGGGCCCTCAGCCTGGTAGTTTGTTAGCACGGGTCGCGTAACACCGTAAACCAGCCCATCTGCCGTCATTTAGCGTGACCCGCCCCACACCTAGGTTCCTTTACCCACCCGTTCTAACGAACGAGGACCCGGAGGCGACGACAATTATGAAGCTAGAGGGTGTAATATGTAACTAGAGGTTGTTGAAATAGAAAATAACCAGCTAACCGAGATCTTGTGTAAACTAGGTCTTGTTGTCAGCTGACCGAGATCTTGTGTAAACGAGGTCTTGTAAAAATTGGGGCTTATGCTATCCTGCTCTTTCCAAAATTGAAGTATCTGGGGAATTTTGGTAGATCGAAAGATTGCCTGGCAAAAACACATGGAAGTTAAATACAATAAAACATGTAATGTTTATTCAAAATGCAAACAGTCATGTAGCTTGAAACTTAGCCCTGTTATCAGACCCATAATCTCATTTATTTGGGAGAACATAGAGTGGAATTAGACAGAAACCTCTAAACCGACTTCAAAGACTTGCATGCCTGAGTATTGTGGGAGCTATGCACACCACATCTATGCATCTTTTGAGATAGCTCTGAAGAAATAATCAATTTAGTCCTGAGCACTGCCAAATATGGAAAGAAGTGGGGTGACACAACCGCCCACATGCCTTTGGACAGTATAGAGTCGAGGCTCGTTTTTGGAAATAATTTCATGTAATTATCATCGAAAAGCACAAATGGGTAACAATAGCTCTACCTTCTCCAGATAAATAAAACCTTTATTAGACCTTGAATAGAATATTCCTATCAGGTTTGGGGTGGAGCATATGGCATTGCTCTCTAGTTGCTGGATAGAGTTCAGCGGCGTGCCATCCGAACGACTTACGGAAATATCAAGACAGCCTAGAATACCGCAGGGATATTGCAGAACTCTGCGTGTTCTATAGATTAATAAATGGTAAATGTTCTGCAGAAGCTGCCGAAACCTCGAACTGAAGGTGCAAAGTGCGAATTCATTTATCGAACATCTAAGAAGTGGAATTCGTTGGCTGGTTTTCAGTTTTCATTGAAGTATAAAATGTACAAGTTTGAGGCAGCTATCAGCCTATACTTGTAGAATCGCGCGTTGGGTGCAGGAGCTCTGACAGTTACAAGGAGCTAGGACAGACTTAATGTCTGCCCTGCACCCATTAAAGCTAAATTAAAAAAAAAACAGATAGTTCATCTGTTATTTGTAAGTCCCGAGTTAAGGTTCCCCAGCCACAGTAAAGGTACATGGAACCAAGACAGCTTTAGGTACATGGAACCAAGACAGCTTCAGAGTAATTATAAGCATGACGTTACATAAACCACAATTCTTAAAAGCCAACGATTTTCCAAGAAGCACATGGATGAACGTTATAACTCATCTTTGACAATAACTCGACAACGATTGGGGTTACTCATTCTGATTGAAAATTGATTTTATGATATCGTAGTATCATCGTGCTCGGTTACAGGTTCCAATGATCTCGCCAAAGTTGTTTTCTAGAGAAGCCGGTAAGACATCTAAGTTTCTACACTTATCTTCATTTATATTGGAACTTTCTTTTGGAACTTAACATGGCGAACTTCTAGAAAATTTGCTTTAACATGGCAGTTTTGCATTGTTTAGAACGGTAACAACGTCATACTGAGTAGTAGGTTTAAAGAACATATAACACTGAAAATGTGCTTCAAATAATCAAAAATGTGAATATGGTGCTCAAGCTGGATAAACACAATACGAATACTGGTTAAAGACTGGTCAATGCCAACAAATATCCACGAGATACGAAGATACTCACGATTATGTATGAACTACCGGAAACGAAGCAATATCTGAACTGGTGCCCTTTTACCTAAAGGTTTGTAAGAGTCCCTACTTATAGAAAGCAGGAGATAGAGCAGTTACCCCTACGGAAGAGATTGCAGTCGTTCGAACCCACAAGATCTCACTTTTTGATTGAGTGTCGTAAAACATGATACGATGGGAGAAATATGTCAATGTTATGTTCAGAAGAGAAACAACTATATCTGGTGATTAGGAGTACTGAAAAACTTTCAACAAACCAAGGCAACTTATACGTAAGAGCGGAAGGTTTTCAAAAAAAGCGAAAGTCATCGTATTGTAGCTTCAGTGACTTTCTTTTCGAAAAGAAAGTGTCTGAAGCTATCTAACCGCCCATGTGGCGCAGTGGTTAGAACAATACGGCATAGAGCGGGAGGTATCGGGTTCGAATCCCGATAAGGGCAGGATGCGGAAAGGGATTTTCATCATCGATCGTCTGGGATGGTACGATCGGTGGTGATAATGAACTCATATGAGACCCAGTTGAGGTTAGAATCTATGTGCCTTCCCTTCTTCCATGTCAGTACTATAGGCTGGTATGGAGCTTTGCAATGGGCAGATGGTTTCTAGCTCATCTCGGTGCTCTGCATCGTAGTTTGGGTAAACCAAGTTGTACTAGTCGTACGATGTAGGCCTCCAACTCTTGTAATAACACCGTGACTTCTGGACCTGGTTTTGAGCTATATGCGATGGAAGCTTTATGATTATCGCCGTATCTGAGCTTTAAAGCTTCCATTAATTTATCGTAGCTTCCATTAATAATAAAAGCTTCCATTAATTTATTGTGAGCTGTCGAGATAGGGTTTGAAAGATTTTGCAATGCCGATATTACCGTAATCATTCGTTGTTGACTATCAACTCCTGCCAATGAGATGCTTGAATGTCTGGTACGAAACAGTTCCGTCAAAGTTGAATGGTTGTTTCGACTTCATTCGTTACGTTTAATTAACCGACCATAATTGGTCGATAGGGTGAACCTAGCACTATACCTAATAATAATTAATATTTTGTTCTTTTTTGTACATCATAGTCAGTGTTGTTTGACATCTTGCGACCGTCGCACCGAACATTATAATAATTATTGTTTGTTAAACCAAAATAAAATACATACAGTCCACTGCCATATTTGCTGTTTATCAAAAAGCCAAGAACACGGTCCTTCGTACCGGATAGTAAATTTCGGCTAGTAAATAAACCAGAACGAGACTGTTTATCATCCATTAGTATCAAAACTAAGTTTACCGTGCTTCCAATACCGTTATTAATTAGTGTATTGTGAAGAAGTGATGAGATTCAAGTATCTTGGATCTCTCAAAGTTCGCCTTGCTGCTGGCAATCGGGCATTGTATCCTCTACGTCCACTGCTGAAATCAAAATATGTTGCAAATGTGGATAAGCTGAAACTGTACAGAGTGTTGATCAGACCCGTTGTCATGTATGGATGTGAGAGTTGGACCCTGACGGATGAGTACGAAAGATGGCTTCTAACATTCGAGAAAAAAATCATGCGTGTGATATATGGCCCAAAACGCGACGTCGATGGCACATACCGAGTTCTATTCAATCACGAGATCAGGAATTTTATGCAAATTCCTGATATCGTGCATGAAATCAAAGGACAGCGAATACGCTGGCTCGGTCACGTTCTGCGTGCTGATCCGAAACAAATGATACAGCGATCTTTAAAGGGAGAACCGCCTTCCGGTAGGCGAAGAGGTTGCTGTCGGCGACGATGGCTTCACGGTGTAGAAAGCGATCTGGCATCTTCCAACTGCTTGCAAGAGTACGAAGATCTGGGTCGTGATCGAAACCGATGGAGTCAGATTGTTGACACGGTACGGGCCAATAATGGCCTGTAAAAACCAAAAAAAAAATTGTGAAACCGTGAAATATAAAAAAAATTAATAAAGTTAAACAGTGAATCCGGTTATCTCAATAAGTTGGGCAAATCTTCAAACTACCGCACTGAAACCTTTGAGTACAACTACAATATGTCGGCCAAAATTTCCGAGCTAAAAACGAGACGCACTGTGATATTATCCACTTTAACTAAAACACAAACGTTCATTAATAGTGCTGTAATTAATCCTGAGGAGGTTTCGCTTGAACATGTAGATGTAAGGACTCAAAAGTTAGATGAAGCATGGAATGAAATTGTCGCAATCGAAGCAGATTTATTAGCCATAGCTACGACTGAGAAATCTAAGATGGACAAATATGAAGAAAAATACTTCAAGGTTAAATCACAGTTATTGCGGGAATGGAGATTACGGACACCCACGCTAAAATCAAGTTCAACAAATCGCCCCGATCTGGATGCTTCCATTGATAATTTAGTTCAACAAACCACGATTTTAGAAACCGCAGTGCTGCATCAAAACGACTTAAAACTACCACGTGCACATATCGAGATCTTTTACGGTGATTATCACAAATGGTCAAGTTTCACGGACGCCTTCATAACGTACATTGATAATAAACCTAACATCCCAAACGTTCATAAATTGCAATTGTTACGAAATTAACCAAAAAATATTTTATACAGTGATAAAAGCACTGATGCCAGCTATAAGGAGGCTTGGAACAAACAAGTGGAGAGATATGACCGAGTAAGGAACGTGGTTAATTCTTTGGTCAAACAATTTATGGATGAGCCAACCTTACGTTAATTTTCAGTAAAACGCTTAAGGCGTATCGCCGATAACGCCGATTCACTCATCCGAAATTTAGATGGTTTAGGGCCAGAAGCTCAAGACCCGTCGTGACCCATGGCTTTTGCACATTGTTTTCAGCAAGATGGATGCTGAGACCTGACAATCATGGTCAAACGAATCCTATGATAATAATCATCCTACATTTGAACAATTTCTGCCGTTTCTCAACAAACGCTGTTCAATTGTTGAAGAATCTGACCGGTTGCCACTGCTGTAAAAAGAACAACGTCTGGTGTTAAGTCCTTTCATACGTCAGTGTTTCCAAAATGTGTGTGTTCTGATAAGGACCACTCTATTTATCGATTAAATAGACCACTCTGTTTGGGCTCCGGTCACCAAACCGTCAATTGTGCTTCAACATCTAAATGCCGAACCTGCAGTGAATCACACCTTATTACATTTTTATAATTCAAATCCAAGCTCATATTCTCACTCATCTACATCTTTAACCAGAAATAAGGATAGCAATGGATTGAGCATAAAAGGTCCTAGCCCAGCAAGCAACGCCGCGGCTATCAACACATCATCAGTTAATCAATCGACTAATAAATCAGATTTAATGTCATCCAACACAACAGCCTTATTAGTACCATCATCATCGTCTGAGTCGTCATCCCATCCTGTGTATGTAGCAGCAACAGCTCCGAACGTATCAATTGAGGCACATGTAGCTACTTCTACCCAGCTCATTTCGCTTCTACCAACTGCAATAGTTCAAGTTTGAAACTCGACAAACCAACGTGTTCCTGCTCGAGTCCTCTTGGATTCCGGATCTACATCAACCTTGATATCGGAATCATGCACACAACGCCTTGGATTGAAAAGGTTTAAGGGTAATCTAAAGATAACAGGACTTGCATCCATCAATGCAGAATCCATTCGGTGTGCTACTAAAATAATATTTTGTTCACGGTTCAACAATTCTATTATGCATGAAGCAAAAGCTTTAGTTTTATCAAAAATCACATCAATGCTTCCGGCATCCCATCTAAACATCTCGAAGTATAAACAACTATCGACCCTCCCATTTGCTGATCCAACATTTTATTGCCCTAAGTACATCGACATTCTAGTTGGCGCTGATTTGTTCTTCAAATTATTAGGACCAGAGTCGAAACAGTTGGCTGGATTATTGCGTTTTGGCTGAATTATTGCTGGTCGTTTTCAAGCATCAACTCAAGACCCCGAGGAAAAGGTAACCGTTTCAGTGACAAATCTGCACACGTGACTAGAAGACGAGCTACATCGTTTCTGGGAGCTAGAGGACATACCTCAATCATCCCAATCAATCCAAGGTGAGTCAGCAGAGATACAATATAAGCAAAATACCAAACTCGCCATTGATAATCATTACATGGTGTCATTGCCAATTAAACGCGAGAAGGATCCAAAAATCGACTGTTGGCGATGGAGAGAAGGTTTAATCATGGCTGAATATATCGCGTTGGGTCACATGAGTCTTGTGCCATCAAATGAAACCTATGTATCCGAAAGTTTGCTGTTGCCTTAGTCGCTGATGCCGAGAAAATGTACAGGCAGCTATGGATCACGCCACAAGATCGTGATTTCCAGCGTATTTTTTGGAAAAACAGTCCTGACGATAGCATAGGACATTACCGTCTCAATACGGTGACATACGGCACCTCATGCGCCTCCTTCTTGGCAATTCGTACCTTGCAGCAGATTGCCGATGAATTCCGCAGTATTTCTCCTAGAGCATCAATAATAGTCAGACGCGACATTTATGTTGACGATCTGTTATCTGTTATCTATTGTGGACTCCTTGAGTGAAGCAAAAACCATAACCAAGGAAATATCAAATCTTCTGAGCCTTGGTGGGTTCCGATTAAGGAAATGGATATCAAATCGACCTGAAATATTCCAAGATATTCCAGAACAAGACGTTGAACCTGTTGACATCAGCGACGAAACATCAATGGTTAAAACCTTAGGAATAATTTGGAGTCCAGTTACAGATGATGAGGATCATTGCAGTTCCTTACGGATGGCTATAAGCTAGATGGAAAAGTAGGAGCTGCAGTCTTCTGTGATAAACTAGAGGTAGATATAGCAGTTCGCCTCCCTGATCACTGCAGTGTGTACCAGGCAGAAGTGATAGCGATTGAAGAGGTCCTGAACTGGTTGAAACATAATGTGGTATCCTCGACTGATATCGCAATTTATGTGGACAGTCAGGCGGCAATCAAGTCGCTGGGTGCTGTTTCTCTAACGTCTAGAGTGGCGTTGGGTTGCCGCTCGTCTCTTAATGAGATGAGTGAGCATTTCAACATCCAAGTAGTCTGGGTCCCCGGCCACTCAGACGTTATGGGAAACTGCAGGGCGGACGAACTAGCGAGGCACGGTACAACTATCCAACTGCTACCGGAAAGGGCGAAGTTGGGGAGACCTATAACGCACTAAGGACTGTGCTTAAAAAGAGGCGGAAGCCTCTGCGAACAATAGGTGGACGAACACCCTCTCATGTAGAGTGGCAAGACAAGTCTGGCCAAAGCTGAACTTGAAACGCTCAAAGGCACTTATCTCCCTGCGAAGACGTGAACTTAAAACGATCGTGGGGATACTCACAGGACACTACCTTCTTGGAGAACATGCGAGAAGGCTGAGTCTGGAAGTAAATGACTTTTGCAGAAGCTGTAGGGACGAGGAGGAGGAAGAGACGTTATTCCACCTCCTATGCTCATGCCCAGCTTTGGCACACAAAAGACATGAATATCTGGGTAAGTTTTTAATGGACTGCCTTTCCGATCTCTAGAACTGTAATGTGCGAGACTTATTACGCTATACGTAAGCAGCTCTAACTGGTTCTCATAGGGGTAAAAGGGGAGTAAGATCCTATGGTATCACAACGAACCGTTGCCGGTCTAAGTGTGCTGTAGCAGCCACTCAACCTAACCTAACCTACAAATGAAGAGCAGCTACGAAACGATCTTTACTATCTGAATCCACCAGTATCTTCGATCCGTTAGGTTGGTTGTCACCCACCACCATAGCAATCAAAATCATTTTCCAATCGTTATGGGCAAGGAAGCTAGGGTGGGATGACCCTTTACCAGTTGATATTGGCGATCAATGGACAAATATACGGGATAGCTTTCATTGTTTATCTAACATCAGAATCACGCAATATTTGTGAACATCATCAACGAAGGAAGTGGAACTGCATTATTTTTCTGATGCATCTGAAAAAGCTTTTGCTGCTGTAATTTATACACGTACATTTGACGAGGGCGGAAGTATCAAGGTGAGGCTCGTTGCAGCTAAACCGAAGGTTTAGCTGCAACGAGCTTACCAAAATTGGTGTTGTGTGCCGCGCATCTGCTTGTCAAGCTCCTCAAGGTCGTCAAATCATCGTTGCAGTTAAACCATATCAAGATATTTGGCTGGACTGATTCCACCCTGGTCCTATCCTGGTTATCAGACATTCCCAGGCGGTGGAAACATTTATCACTAAAAGAACTTCCATCATTATAGAAGAGCTGTCACGAAGTCAATGGAATTATGTGCCAACTAAATTAAATCCGGCAGACTGTGCTTCAAGAGGGATTGCACCAGGAGCGTGAGCGCAGTTTCAGCTATGGTGGGGTGGATCAAAATTCTTTAATGAAACTGCATCTGGATGGCCAGCCCAACCCACACTACGCACTGAATGTTCGCTCTTGGAAGAGCTAATGACGAACCATCAGTCCTTGACAAGTTATTCAATGACATTTCTTCATTGATTAAAATATACAAAATTTTGACTATTATGCTTTCTTGGAAGAATATCAAGAACATAACTATTAGAACATAGCATATTTT
The DNA here is from genome assembly GCA_963932295.1 of Tipula lateralis. Lineage (NCBI taxonomy): Eukaryota > Metazoa > Arthropoda > Insecta > Diptera > Tipulidae > Tipula > Tipula lateralis. The sequence continues at coordinate 6,033,610 of OZ010739.1, read as the reverse complement.
GGTTACAATGTAAGGTATTTGGAAAAGAAATCGCATAGCTTCAGGCACACCGATAGCTGTCAAGGAAAAATCAACTTTTATCGCTAGCTCCGTTTGTTGACTCTAACGGTATCTACGTGTTGGGGGCACATTGGAGAATCCAGCGTCTCATATAATGGAAAGCATCAAATCATTCTGCACAAGAGCGAAATGTTAGTAAAGTCGCTGCACGAGATTCATTTGCATCCTAGTTTTCATTTGTTGCTGTATATTTTACGACAAAACTATTGGATTATTGGTGGAAATCAGCTCATTAAAAGACTTCAAATGGGTGTGTTTCATGCTATCGGTACAAGCAAATTCAATCCACACAACAAATGGGTAAATTGCCAGCCGTTCGAATCAAAAAAGCACGGCCAGTTTTAGCTACTGGTGGTGATTTTGATTCAACGAAGGCATACATAGCAGTTTCCGTGTGTCTTACTGTAAAGGCGTTGCATTTAGAGCTTGTGAGTGATCTCACCGCCGATGCATTCATTGCCGCCTTACGACGTTTTATAGCAAGACAGGGGAATCCAGCAAATATCTACTGCGACAACGGCTCGAATTTTGTTGGTGAACAGCGAAAGATTCATCATTGGTATGACGTACTCACCTGAATCTTCTCACTTCGGGAGCCTATGGGAGGCGTCGGTTAAGTCTGTGAAAGGTCATCTAAAACGAGTGATTAGAGAATCTAGACTTACGTTTGAGAAGTATGCAACCCTGCTGTCTCAAATTGAAGCAGACTCGTCCACTAACTCCATTGGAACATCAAGATAATTCAGCATACGATTTTTTGAAACCAGACCATTTTCTGCTAGGAGGACCCCTAAGAATCTTCGCTGAATGTGGTCTTAAAATTAAGTTGACGCTTAACCAAAGATGGCAATTAATTCAAGATATGCTGAATGGGTTTTGGCGTCGTTGGCACAACGAGTATCTAACAAGCTTACAACAACGAACGAAGTGGCAGATGAAGCGCCAGAATTAGAAGATCAACGATCTTAGGGACTTACAAAAGACCGATTTGTAAAATCTGTCCGTTATTTATATCTTAATAATCATTTTTATTAACTTTTTATTCATTGTTGTTGCAAGAATACCAATTGCATTTAGAAGTAGTGCATGATTTAGCTTTTTTTTAATGGATGAAAAAGGAATTTCGATTAGAAGATGTAATCTTTTCGACTTCATTCGTTACGTTTAATAAACCGACCATAATTGGTCGATAGGGTGAACCTAGCACTACCTACTAAAAATTAATGTTTTGTTCTTTTTTGTACATCATAGTCAGTGTTGTTTGACGTTCGCAAGATACGTCGCACCGAAAATCATAATAATTATTGTGTAGCTGCTACTGTTGTTTAAAGAACCAATCCATCAGTTTTCAACTTTTTGATTTCACCATACAAATCTTAAAATTCCACGTGTACTATAGTTGCGACAAGCTCTTTCAATTTTTGAACTTTCGACTCGACGTCAGTTACACGGGTATTGAATGCATCCACAAGACCACATACTTGTTTGATTATTACACCAAACAATTTTGAATTTTTTTATAACAACTCTTAATTTTGTTTTTGCTGCTTCTCTTGTTCAAACTGTCACTAACCACTTTGTTCCGGGTTTTTCACGTCTCAGAGGCTGATCAAGATTAAAACCGTCACAGTTTTTAATCAAAAATATTATAATCTATGGCTGAAAGGCCGTAAACGGGCCCTTACCGCGTCTCAACTGAAATTTACGAATTATTTTAATTTTTGTCAATAGCGAGAATCGAACACGAGACTGCGGTGTGAAGGGAAACTATCTTAACAAGTAAGCTACAGAAGGCGACCAATAGTCAAACTGAAACAAAGAAAATAGTAAGTCAAACTTTTTACTTTCTTTATGTCATTCAATAAATTGCAAAAGACTAGTCGGTTGCTACTGCTGGGACTGTGACACTAGTCTTCTAACTAGTTGTGACACTAGGTGAAAACACGTGTTCAATATGGCAATTTAGCACTGCTCATACACAAATCAGTCTGGAAACTGGTTTTTAATGGTTACTTTATTCTCATGATGTTGATTCGCTCGTACAGTGCTATGTTTTTCCTTGTCTGACTTTCACTTTTCAACATGAAATCGACTATCATTGAAGAGATAACATCTTTTGTTTCTCCTCCCACATGACGAAGTCAACAAGTTAACAACGGATTCTTAATTATATTCGTTTTGATATAAGTTTAGCCGAACGTCCTCGAGTTTGCATTCTATGAGTTGTTTCGGGAGCCTGCAGACCAGTTGAATTACCATCAGCCATATTATCTTGAAGCTCAGATTGTATAGGAAGTGACGGATCTTCTGTCTCATCATGGCAGATAGTATAGGTATTGGACTAATCTTAGCGATGGATCTTTTAAGAGTTCCGTTTGGAGTTTTTAAAATGACGACTCTAGTTAATTTGTCGTGTCCTGGATGCGTTTCTATTAGTCTGGCCATTATCCACTTAGTGGGTGGTATATTTTAATTCCTTATGAGAACTAACTGGTTCTTTTTTATATTTATTTGTCGGCTTGTCCATTTGGTACGTTGCTTCCACCTAGTTAATAGTTGTGGTTTGTCGTCTAGTGGAGCAAGCATTAAGTTTCCTATTAAAAAATGCCCTGGTGTGAGACATTTGCGCTCGCTGGGATCCTCCGTTAAAGGACATAGTGGTCTGGAGTTTAATGATGCCTCGATTTGATATAATAACGTAGTTAATTCTTCGAATGTTAACAATGCGGATGATATACTTTTCTTCATGTGTTGTTTTACTAATTTCACTCCTGCTTCCCATAAACCCCCAAAATGTGGAGATCCTGGAGGGATGAAATGCCATTGTATTCCTTGAATTGATAACATATTTGCAATATTGTTTGAATTGTGATAGATGGACTGCAGATATTTATTCGCTGCAACAAAATTTGTCGCATTATCACTATATAAGTTTGCAATATTTCCTCTACGTGCTATAAAGCGTTTGAGGGCAGCAAGAAATCCTTCAAATGTTAGGTCACTGACTAGTTCTATATGTATCGCTTTTGTTGTTAAACAGATGAAAATTGCGATGTAACCCTTCTGGCTTTTAGATCCTCTACCCTTGTACATTCGAAAGTTTATTGGGCCGGCATAATCTACCCCCGTATTGGTAAATGCTCTGGATGGTGTGATCCTTGGTGATGGTAAGCTTCCCATTAGTTGCGTTGCACGACCAGCATTAAATCTAAAGCACTTGTGACAGTGGCGGTTATGTTGTTTTGTAGCTCTTTTGCCTTGAAGAATCCAAAATTGCTTTCTAATTAAAGCAAGTGTTAAGTCCACACCCCCATGTAGAGTACTCTTATGCGCCCAATCGAGAATCAAATTAGTGAGATGGCACTTATATGGTAATATAATAGGGTGTTTCTCGTTATAGTGTAGAATTGAGCGTTGTAAGCGCCCTCCAATCCTTATAACTCCGTGTTTGTCCAAAAAGGGATGTAAAGACAGAATTTTGCTTTTACTGCTCACTGCTCCTCTTTCTCTTAATTTTTTAATATCTTGGGCGAATGAGGTAAGTAGTGTAATCTTAAAATGCTGATTTTCACCTCCTCTATTTCTTGAACTGTTAAAGGACTCTTGCTCTGTTTATCCTTATGACAGATGTTCCAGTAAAAGCGCCTACAATATGCGATGACTCGTATTGTTTTCGTGAAAGAAGAGAATTTGTCAGTTATAGTTGAATCCGGTATTATTGTGCTTATTGCTCAAACAGGAAGCTGTTGTTTCTTTTCTATCTCCGTTTCTGCTATAACTTTTTGGAATGTATCATTAGCATTGCTTATAAACCAATCTGGGCCCAACTACCATAACTTATGATCGCACAGCATGTCAGGGTCTATTCCGCGTGTGGCACAGTCCGCTGGATTTTCTTTTGGTTTTACATATTTCCATTGTGCGGGGCTAAGGATAGAATATCTGTGATATTCTGTTTGCCACAAAAGTTTTCCATTTACTGGGGTGTCCTTGTAACCAGGCTAGCACTATTGTTGAGTCGGTCCAGGCATGCATACTAATATTTGTGATACCAAAAGCCTCAGCAACAGTCCTTAGTAGCTTCGCTAGTAACAAAGCCCTACACAGTTCTAGCCTTGGAAGACTCTGCCTTTGAATAATTGGTGTCACCTTAGTTTTTCCCGATATCAAAGTTACAGTAGTTGTTCCTGCCCTTGTAACCTTGCAATAAACAGCTGCAGCGTATGTTAATTCGGACGCATCGCTTAACCCATGCAGCTCCATATCATGACAATTGTGATCCGTGTTGATTCAACGTGGAATTTTTATTCTTTGAAGCTTGTGGAATGTTGTCTTATATTTTATTCATTTATCCTTTATTTCCTCAGGTAGTTCGTCGTCCCATGATACTCCTTTTATCCATAATTCCTGAAACATGAGTTTCCCAAGAATAATTGTTGGGGCAAACCAACCTAGTGGATCGAAAATTTAAGCAATTTCTGATATTACGGCTCGTGACGTTGGTGGTCCTGTATCAGAACTCATGTTGACTTGGAATTCAAATGCGTCATTTTGTGGATTCCACATAATGCCCAAAGTTTTAATAGATTCATGTTCCTTACATATGATGGTTGGTTTAGTTTCCCTATGTTCTTCTGGTATTCCTTCCATAACCGAGTTATTATTCTATGCCCATTTTCATAGCTTAAAACATCCAGAATCAAGCATACTTCGTAATTGTTGCTGACATTTTATTGCATCTTGTATCGTATCAGCACCAAAAAGAACGTCATCAACATAAAAGTCTCAGCAGAATTTCTGAAGCCATAGGATATTTGTTTTGCTCATCTAACGCGAGCTGTCTAAGTGTTCTTATGGCCAAGTATGGAGCAGATGATGTACCGTATGTTACTGTTCGTAACTTGTAAACTTTTATTTGTGCATCTGGATCAGCTCTCCAAACTATTCTTTGTAGATTTTGTTGGCTTTCGCTCACCAAAATCTGTCTATACATCTTCTCGATGTCTGCAATAAATACATATCTGTGCTTCCTCCACCTTGTTATTATCGATGGTAGATCCTGTTGAAGTGTTGGGCCGACTAATTGGTTGTCATTAAAACTTAGTCCATTTGATGTCTTTGCCGATGCGTCAAATACTACTCTTAGCTTGGTAGTTGTACTAGATTGCTTGATCACTGCATGGTGCGGTAAATAGCTTAAGTTGGTTTTACATGTATCGTCACCTGTTTTTATTGGAACCATGTGTCCTAGTTCGATGTACTCATTCAGAAAGTTGTGATATTCTCGTTTTAATTGCGGATTCTTCTCTAATCTTCTCTCCACTTGTAGCAATCTTGCTATGGCTTGATTCTTGCTATCTCCTAAAGTGAGTTTATCCTTTATTGGCATAGTGACTTCACACCTTCCATCGGCTAATCGATTAAATGAGTCTTTGTATAGCCGTTCGCAAAGCTCTTCGTCTTCTGAGTTTTGGTTACATCTGCTTATTTCTTCAATTTCCCAGAATTTACGTAGTTCTAAATCCAAATCAGTATGAGATGTCAGAGTTAAAGATATCGATTTAGTTGTCGGTTGGTTTTGTGAAATCCCCATAAGAATCCATCCTAACTCCGTTCTTTGAACTACTGTAGGATATTACTCAAAGATTGATTATCCCGAGGATTCTACATGTTTACTTGGTATAAACGATGAGTTTCGTTATCCAATTTTTTTAATACTAATGGAATAAGTACTGCGTTCCAGGTTGTTGTGTCAATGTCCAAGTTCTTTAAGGCATACAAATTTTCTACTATGGCATGATGAAGATTTTTAACTCCAGTTGCTGATTCCGTGGTAATGTTTGGTAAATGTAGTAACATATTGATATGGTTGGTTACCAGTAATCGTCTGTTGTTGTAACGATTAATAAGTATATTCCATGCATCCGTATAACTACTTCCTGTTGTTGATATATGATTTATTAATTTTGCTGCCTCTCCTTTAACATACGTTTTCAGGTAACTGATTTTGTGTGTATCTGTGAGGTTTTTGCTGTCGTGCACAAATCTGCTAAATCTGTCGTGGAACGTTGTCCATTCATGGTATTGCCCACTGAAATATGGTTTTTCGAAAAGAGGCAATTTTATTTCTGGTTGGATTAAGGTTTCTTGTTGATGTTGGCGCATTCTAGGGGTAACAATAATTGTATTGCCTCTTGAAGCTCGGCTGTCATCTCGTCTACTTCTTCATTCATTCTATCGTATTCTTGATTTTGAAAATACGGAATGAAGCTATGTTGTTCTTCTGGAATTTCTAACAGAAGCTCTTCATGTAGCTGATCCATCATGCCTCTATTGTTGTCTAGTTGTTTAATTTTCTGCGCCAAATGGGGACTAGAACGTCTTTCAGTCAAGCATAATTGAGCTTGGTGTAGTAGAGTTCTGATATGGTTTACTTTAATTTCTGCCCTTTTCACCAATTTTCTTTTCTCCGTTAGTATCTCTTCTTCTGAGTTATCGTTATCCATCAGATTAGTTTTCTTCAGAGGTTCCGCAAAATTAAAACTTGTTGATGCCTGAGTGTCGATTGTCACCGTGGGCGTTGTTGGGGCTCCATGCAAACGCTGCCGCATCTCATTTATGAACGCATTGTTTGTTTGTTGTGTATATCTTCGTTTAATGAAGTAACCATGTGAGGGTTCTAATTGATTGCTCTCATATTGCAAAAATAATCCTTTTAGAATTTGAATTTTTCTTTCGAGTTGTCTTTCTGCCTCAACTTTTCTGCAGGATTTAGATTTTTTCTACAATCTCCTCTTGTTCTTTTATTAGTACATCGATCATGGTGCCAGTTGTTGTGACACTTATGTTGTAAATCTCAGTGTTATTTGTTAAAATTTTTGTTGTGGTTGGATGGACTGCTTCCGATTGTAAAAACTAGCGATGCTGGTAGTTGTTTCAACGATGCTGGTAGTTGTTTTCCAGCTGTCAGTTGATATGGTGGTATAAACTTTGTAGTTGTTATTTGTTTAAAATTTCAAATTTATTCCCGCCAGTTGTTTTAACCAATATTATATCTCGTTCTCGGATATAATATTATTGAGTTTTAATTGGTTAGGTTACCACTGGTGAGGCCTAACTAATTATTGAGTCAAAACACCGTTCATTTATGTGTAAAAAGAGACTAGCTTTTATGTCAATCTATTTTAACTAATATACAAAAAATATTACTTATAAAATAACTGATGCATATTATCATTTTTTATATCAACGTGTAATAAACAGAGTAGTAAGAGCGATAGGAACTTGGGAAGTTTCAGACCGCTGAAGCTAGTTACATGAAATCACATTAGAAAATGCCTCGATTGGTTTGATTTTCGTCCAATTAGCTATCTGTGTCTCTGGGTTTATTTAAATTATCCAGTTTTGTAAAACGCTGTGTCAAGCAATCACCCGCAGATTATAAATTCGATTTGAAAAACATAAAAATCTATTTTCATTTTTAAAAAGGAAATAGAATTTGTCTAATTGTGCGGGTTAAAAAAAAACTTCCTACATTTTATTCTAATTTCCTTTCCATTATAAAACAAACATACAAAAAACATCACAAAAAATAAAAAAGGCAATCTAATCTTTGTAATGAAAATCATGTATGAAAATTTTTAAATTAAGTAAAACTATTATCTCTCAATTAATAGTTATCCTTTTAATGTGTACGTAATATGGGAAACCCAAAGAAAAAAAAAGGATTTTCAGCAAAATTTTCAAGAAATGTCAATTAAATACATATCTCTTCCCTTTGTCTCTTCTATAGAAAAAAATTAATAATTTTGGGATGAATAGGAAAATTCAAATTTATTTAGCTATGAATTTTTCATTGTGGCCCAACCAACAAAAACAAAAAAAAACGAAACAAAAAAAAAAGGAAATCAAAAGAAAAGAAATTTCCAGTCCCGTTTCTTATACAACTTTCGCGCGTACACATAAATTTTTCGTTCGGGTGTAAAACAAAAATTAGTCACATGGGTGTTGTTATACAATAAAACGTGAGATTATATACCGCGTGCAAAATACTGTCATACACAACTTATCTCTTATTTTATAAACCAAAACCACCTATCCGCCTGTCACACCACTATCGCGAATCTCGCGTCTTATTTAGGTGTATGACTTGAAACTTGAATTACCTTTCAGATGATGATGATGATGATGATAATGACGACGATGAGAGCGGGTGGATCAAAGTTTTTGTTTTTTATATAAACAAACAAAAAAAGGTGAAAATCTTTTTTTATTTTTCGTGGAAATTTGAATATTTAATTATTAATTTGATGAATTAAGTCAAAAGTTTTGCGAAAAACCTCATGATTACAAATAAAAGAGGGTTATGAATTATAATACGAGTTCAACCAAGAAAGTTATGCGCGTGGTTTAGTATTTTAAATAAATAAAATGAGTTGGGAAAGGGAGTGATAATATAGATAGACTCGCGGTGACGGTATGTCAAATAAATTGTTTATAGTATTGGAAAACAATAAATATGTAGTAAGGGCAAATACTATGTAATGTTGCCACATTGGCTAATTTTTTCAACAAACGAATTAAACTGACTTACATAAAATTAAACTTCTAGTCGCATTGATTCACACCTCACACCATACAGGGCAGGCAATTTTAGGTTAAGATTGTTACGACTCTATTCGCTACATATCCAGATGATTGACGCCTCAGACGCTGATCAAAATTCAAACGACCAGGGTTTCGTCTCATTTATAATTTTTTTTTCACACTATAAATTGTATAACTGGCAGTGCCACTAGTCTTCACTACACTTCTTACTTTAACACTTCACTGGTTGAAACAGTAACTGTCCTACGTTAGGATTTAGGACTGCTTTTATACAAATCGTATAGATTCTGGATCATTTCATTCCTCTTCGACAGTTAATGCGAAATATAGTTTTAAGCTCGGTGGGTGGGAGCATCCATGTTTCGTTAGTATTTCGAACAAAACATAAGGCCCATGAAACACCACCACAGTACTCGGAAACGAGATTGCGGATCGGCACGTGCAGTCACTTAAAACCTGATGCGTTTGACGTATAAAGACATGTATAAAAGAGACTGGGATTCGTAGCGTTCAAAAAAATCGATGGTCTTAAAGTAGAAACCGTGTGTCCTAAGGCTATACATTCTGTACAAGATTCTGTTGGACTTCGCTTGCAAATGAGATTAGCCAACCTTTCAATTGTCTGTGTACATGCGCCCACTGGTGTAAGCCAACCCCAAGATAAAGACTCATTACACAATAATTTGGATAGTCTGATGAGCTCTATACCTGACCACTATGTTAGATAGGTACCTTTAATGCTAGAGCTAGCAGAAATCATATGGGTCCGTACTCCCAACACGGAAATATGTGCAGTGACCGAAAATAGAGAGTGAATGATGTACTTTGCAATCGCTCATGATCTCAAAGTGGCAAGTACATTCTTTCCCCATAAATACATCCATTTGGAAACATGGTCACATCCACGTAAAACATTTCGAAGTTGACCATGTGTTGATTTTACAAGGGCCGGCTTGGGTTGTACAAGACGTGAGATCTTATCGGTCATCAACAAAATTTTTCGGCAGTGACCATTATAAGCTGCAAACCTTCGATGGAAATTTTCGCACAAGTAAAGAAGGACAGGAGAATATACAACACTATTCTCCTGAGCAGGTCTGATAAATGAAGAAACGCAACGAAAACATCAAGATCTTGTCAGTAATCTTGTTACCAATCTGATAAAGTAAATAGTGTCTGGGAAGTATAAAACTTTGGTTGTCGATGTGTGACGTGCGCGTTGGCAATTAAACAAATTGTTTATATTTAGACAGTATATTTATCAAACAAATACAAATCAGCTTTCAACACCGACGTTAGTTGATCTTGGGCCGTCCTCTTCCCTTGCTCTTCCACCACCTTCCCAATTAGCAGACAAATTTATTTGATTTTGGGAACCAGTCTGCGCACACGAATGTAATCAGCTCTGTTCGGTTGGCCAGAGACCTTCGGGCTGGGTGTAATAATTGGGAGGTTAAGCTGTTGAGATATGGAGTTTGTTATACAAGGGATTTGGAAGGGGAAAAATGAGAATGGCACTAATCTGTTCTTCACGTGTACAACTACCCCTCGATGTCGACCCCGTACAGAGATCGCTCGCGTTCCATTCGATAATTGATTGATCCACCTGGCTTGATGCGAGTCCCTTCACTTGCTTATCTGGTTTAAATCGACCACTCAGACGACGTCTTCCTCTTTCTTTTTCTTCGTTGACACTAAACCCCAGCTTCACTTTATTCTTTTTCCTTTCACTTATTTGATCTTTCACATTCACTTCACACCTCCAACTTAAAGCCAAAAAAAGCCTCGTTCCACCACAAACATCACCTTATATCACTTTTTCGTATCAAACTGTCCATCGGGCATATTTCAGCACAATATTCAGCTACGGTTGATTATCATTCTGTTATACTGACTATTTTCAAAACTATCTGTTTGCAAAATATCGCTGGTCAGGTTGTAACTGGAGTCATGTCTTCGACTCTTCTCAAAACCATGAAGCGTATTCTCATCCTTCATTCTCGGAACAGCTTTTTCGGCTGCATTTCGCTTGGGGAATCATGGGTAGTATAAAACGTTTTCACTAACGGTTAATGTTAGAATTCTGCCTGTTTTTAATTTCCATAAATCGTTTAATGTGGTTTATCCACCCAGGGAAATGTGGTTCTCGCACCAGAATTTCTTAATCAGATATCCGAATCGCTTGTATTCTTTTCAGGTGGTTCTCTTTCTCTCTCCATTGAGGATCCATACTATGAGGAATTCACCATGATCTTCCACATTCACTTCACACCTCCAACACAAAGCCAAAAAAAGCCTCGTTCCACCACAAATATCACCTTATATCACTTTTTCGTATCAAACTGTCCATCGGGCATATTTCAGCACAATATTCAGCTACGGTTGATTATCATTCTGTTATACTGACTTCGTCATATGTTTGACATTAATCTGATGTATATCAGTGTCATGTCAAAAGTGTTGCGCTTTTTTGTGTTGTGATTCGTCATCTGTGTTTTTGTGAATTTGTATTCATGTTATTAAAATGAGTGTCTGTTCATTGTGGTTATTGTTTTCTGTGAATGTTTACTGTAAAACGTCTCTTATATTATGTGTATACGGTCGGCCAATGCACTTATGTGTTTCTCACATTTGCTCAATGTTCGATGTATGTGGCTTGCCATGTCTCGTTTATATTTTACAGGTTAGTACCTAAGGGAAGGAAAGGATTGGATAAATGGACCGAGGTGTCCCCGACCAACCGGATACAGGTATGTAGCTTTTATTTAGCCTATTAATGTTTGATTCTAATATTCTCTTTCTATTTCGGACCCCGTTTCAGATGCGCCTAGCACACTCCCTGTATAGTGAAAACTATGCTCAAAAATGATTGGTTTGGTGAGGAGTGTTGTCTTGCTGTTGAGCATCGAATTTTGGTCAATGGCGAGAATCAAACTGGAGACCGCGGTGTGGTGAGAACCTTACTTAACCATTAAGCTACAACCGGCGACGGTCGTTCATAATCCCTCTTCCCATAGAATGCACTGGTTTGGATCAAGTATAGGAATCCATAGGATTAATTGACTACCTCGAGGATACCGGTTATTTTGGGCTTCATTCGAAGAACAAACAAATTTTGGTATATCTGGAAGTGATGTCCTAATGGGCCAATCGAGCTTACTGACGAAGATAAAATACAACAGGTTATACTCTTATCAATATTTTGACTGGGTGTCTGATTTATATAGATACATGTGATCAAACTTTCATGAAGAGAGTATATTAAAAGAATTCCCTGTTGAAATGTAGAACTACAGATATCTAGAGGAAAACTGAAAAGATTTTTAATAAGGTCAAAAGTACCGAAGAGTGGGGTGAATATAAAGTAGTCTGACGGAATGTAACCTGGAACTAAGACGATCTAGTGCAGGGCCGAACCCATTACTCCACTTTTAAAAACCAAGCCTACTGGTAAAAGTAATCGCCAGCGTATTTAGAAGAGACTTTCTGGGCTTGCACTTGCTGCTATTTTAAAAGAGTCTAAAATTCTCACTTCGTCGACATGATCAAGCGGTTAAGCGCTATAACTGGTTCCACTCCTGAGTTGTTAACCAACAACACGTACGTTGGCTAAGTTCGTTGCTGAGTCTACGATTAATTAATTTTGCATGCATGACAACAACGGTGCCAATTCGCTGGATGCCGGCTGGGCACTTTCCATACTAAGTTGGGTCACTGCATTCTTGTGGTGGAAAAATCAAAAGGATTTATGGTTGCAGATATTGGGCTGATATCTCACAGATGGCATTTTTTTATGTAAACGCATCAATGACGCACCCTACAAATGGTTTGCCGAAAAGATCTCCAGGTAGAAGATCTCTGGAGTGGTGGTCAGCTCTTAGTTGGTGATTGATCTAAACCAGTATTAAAATCTGCGTGATGAACCCAAAGCATGATGAATTGTCGCCCAACATGCTATTTTTATTTAAATCAATGCGGTTGAAGTAATTATTTTCAAAACTATCTGTTTGCAAAATATCGCTGGTCAGGTTGTAACTGGAGTCATGTCTTCGACTCTTCTCAAAACCATGAAGCGTATTCTCATCCTTCATTCTCGGAACAGCTTTTTCGGCTGCATTTCGCTTGAGGAATCATGGGTAGTATAAAACGTTTTCACTAACGGTTAATGTTAGAATTCTGCCTGTTTTAAATTTCCATAAATCGTTTGATGTGGTTTATCCACCCAGGGAAATGTGGTTCTCGCACCAGAATTTCTTAATCAAATATCCGAATCGCTTGTATTCTTTTCAGGTGGTTCTCTTACTCTCTCCATTGAGGATCCATACTATGAGGAATTCACCATGACCATGCAATGATTAAAGGAAAATCGTTCACCAGGAATTGATTACATTAGTTCAGGGCTCTGGATATTCGGAGGGCCAACTTTGTGGAACTGTCTTTTTGACATTGTTCGATTGGTATGGCGAAATGTAGTTATGCCTGAAGAATGGAAAGTGGCCGCGTTATGCTCTATATTCAAGAAGGGAGTCTAAAGTGAGAGAAGTATCGCGGTATAGCTCTCCTTTGCACAGCATACCAGTTTCTGTCATACATTATTTTGGGATGAATTACTACTCTGATGGATGAGACTACCTGTGACTAATAAGGAGGATTTCGCCCAAATTGGGCATTCACTGATCAAATTTTTTCACTACGGATGATTCTTTCCAAGTACTACGAAACATCTCGCGATGTACACCAGGTATTCCTAGATTTCAAGCAAGTCTATGACTCGATCGATCTAGAGAGGCTAAGGTAAGCGCTTGAATATTTAGGAATACCAAAAAATGCAGATATTGGGATGATCCACTGAAACAGTGTTCAAAATCAAAGAGTCCAAACCCAATTATCCGATCTGTTGCTTTTGAGACTAAGACGCAATTGATTTCAGTAGTGGTAACCACACGTTTGAATGAGGAATGAGATTCAAGTATCTCATTACTCCTTTACACGTGGTGTAGAGAGATTTGGCATCTTTTGGTTTCTTACAGTTATACAATAGTGCTGTTGAAGAGCTGGCTTTTGATGGAAACCGATGGAGTCAGATTGTTGACACGGTACCGGCCAACAATGGCCTGTACTGTGTCAACAAATTAAACAGTCATAGCAGTCAATAGACGAACGAATGAAGTAGTGCCTAAAATAAAAATAAATCATAATGATTCCTAAGTCTAATAAACCGTTAAAGGACGAAACACCATATACAGCTTTACACGAAACATCTCTTTATTAACAATCACATCTAAAATTTTCGTAAGATCGTTTCTCAAGAGACTAAAGCCAATTATAAAGAATAAAAAACATACCACTACATCAATTTGGGTTTCGAGAAGGTCACTCAACAATAGAACAGGTGCATAGGATCACTAATACAGAATGCCTAGACGACCATGGTCTGGAATTTAAGCTTCAACGAGTTCTACCAAAACATTATTTTGAATTGCTAAAGTCTTTCACTGTTGGGCGTGTAAATTACACGATGTAATTTATATAAGCTTATTTTTTAAATTCTATATGTAAAAACGTAAAACTCCAAATCGGTTTCCAATTAATAACGTGAACCTGAAAACTAACTGATTTTGCAAATACGAATTTATCTATGTTAATTAATAATGAGCACCGATGGCACTGCGAATAAAGTTGTCTTCGTTTTTTTACATGTTATTTACATTTTAAGTAATTTACGCTGTATTTTACATAGTTTAATTACATTTAAAATGTAAAAAATGTTTTTTACATGTAAAATCCATGTAAAGTCTGACATAAATGACTGTTACTTTCAGGCCAGACTGGAACAGGAGTACTCAAAACTAAAGAAAATATTGGCCGGAGTTTCTCAAGGTACTGTGCTTGGTCCTGCGTTATACCTTTCTATATACAAATGATTTACCAAATATAGTAGAGGACAGAATAGGAACATTTTCTAATAACACTGCAGTTATGACCACTGATACTAGTATTTTCGGGTCAACTCGGAAGCTACAAAATGCTATTAATACAGTGAACACTTGAACAAAAACTTGGAGATATTCACAAACAAGAAAGTAGAATCCATTCCGATTAGGCTGAATTCCCAGAATTTCCGTACTCTTACGATACGAAATACTTTGGCATGGCACAAGACAATAAGCTCAGGTGGAGAGCGCATGTTAAAAAGAAAAGGCAAGAATTGTATTTTAAATTCAGAAAAATGCAGGCTTATTGGAAGAAATTCTGAGCAGACAACGTTAAACAATCTACTGTAATATAAAAAAATCCTAAAACCTATTTGAACATAATATGGCTTCAACTTTGGGATTGTGAAAAGAAAACTACAGTTTAGATCATACAAACATTTCAAAAAGAAGTACTACGAAGCATTGTGAATGCTCCATGTTATATTAGAAATGACAACCTCCATCGAGACCTTAACATGGATTACGTCAGCGATGAAATACTTAAATTTGCAAGGAGTCATGCACTGCGACATGACAACGAGAAGCTGCGGAACCTACTGGATCACACCAATGGACCAAAGGGTCTTAAAAGATCATAGCCTTTAGAATTACTGGAGCCCTGAACTACTGAAATCAAAGGACTAAACGAATCTCAGTTCAAAATTCTTGACTAAACCTTGGATATCACTTTAGTATCCCAAATGTTTGGAATAATAAGATTCGTCGACGAAACAAGCGTAATTCAGGAGGAATTTTTACAATTTAAGGTCATGAGTGACAACAGATTAGCTGCAGGAATTTAGAAACACGTACTAGAAATGGCTACATTTTATGGGCTTAGACCGAAACGAGTAGACTTTGCTTATGAAGATGCTGAATTTATTTCTTTCACTATTAGTAGAAAGTATTAGATCTTGTAAATTTTTTTCTCACTCAACACAAAAATTAAATGCTTTACATGATATAATTAAGCGCAAAACTCCAAGTTCCGAGCCAATTCGATGGTCATCTAACTATAGGTCGGTAAATGTCGTTAAATCATGGCAATAGGATCTACATGAATTTTTTGAAGCAATTATGATATTACCTCATATCTACCGAAAGTTGGAACTATCAGTACGTGGGTTCCATTCTTTAGAAAAGTTTGAGACCAAATTTTTAATAGAATTATTTGATAACTTACTCAGTCCTATTTAATATTTTACAACCTGAAGTTTGCTAAAATTTTTGCTAAGCAAGGTAGTTACAGCCGAATCAGGGCCATTGATGGGCACTTTACATGTAAATAACGTAAATTACAGTAAAAACGTGTAAAATTAAAACCTGAAAAATAACTGGAAATAGTGTATAAATGTAACAAATATTTGTTTATAAGGGTTATATGCATCATAAACATCAATCAAACCGTTCATTTAGATTGTCAATCATAATTATTTTAGACTTTTAGTTATCTACAAATTATAGGTAAAGTTCATTTATGTATCTACACTGCCATCTGTGTTAAAATTTAAAATAAAGATATTACCAATGCTAATACATGCTTACGTTTTTTTTTGAAACGATATCAAACATTTTTGACATATTAATTGGTTTTTGTTGTATTTGTAACGTTACACAGTCAATGTTTACAATCATTAAATTATTAATTATTAGTTATTAAATTATATAATAGATAGCGCCCTTGTCATGAAAAGGTCGTTATTTACATTACGTTATGTAAAAAATAACTTGTGTAATTTACATGTAAATTACATGTAAATAAATGTGTAAACTACATCGTGTAATTCACGCGCCCAACACTGATCAGGGCCGTCATACCCTTAACGGAAACAATATGATACTAAGAATTAATTTTTTTAATTAATCTTTATAGAGTTGTTAAACTGACAACAGCTAAATTCATATATGGTAGTTCAAATTTTCCGCTCAATGCTTTCAACTCATTAAAAATTAGATAAGGCGAATTTTTTGATTTTGTTTAGTTAAAGAATAAATTGATTGTTCATTCAAATGCTAATCATTTCAAAAACTTACATTAGAGGGTATTTAAAAATACCTTCTTTCAGTTTTGCTAAGCCACTGATATTTATATATATATATATATATATATATATATATATATATATATATATATATATATATATATATATATATATATATATATAACGGGTGATTTTTTAAGAGCTTGAGAACTTTTTCTTAAAAAAAAACGCATAAAATTTGCAAAATCTCATCGGTTCTTTATTTGAAACGTTAGATTGGTCCATGACATTTACTTTTTGAAGATAATTTCATTTAAATGTTGACCGTGGCTACGTCTTAGGTGGTCCATTCGGAAAGTCCAATTTATTATAGCATCGCTATCGTTCGATGCTAACAAACTTTTTGTTGCCAAAAATGGAAGAACTGAACTTAGTTGACATGTGGTTTCAACAAGATGGCGCTACATGCCACACAGCTCGCGATTCTATGGCCATTTTGAGGGAAAACTTCGGAGAACAATTCATCTCAAGAAATGGCCCGGTAAGTTGGCCACCAAGATCATGCGATTTGACGCCTTTAGACTATTTTTTGTGGGGCTACGTCAAGTCTAAAGTCTACAGAAATAAGCCAGCAACTATTCCAGTTTTGGAAGACAACATTTCCGAAGAAATTCGGGCTATTCCGGCCGAAATGCTCGAAAAAGTTGCCCAAAATTGGACTTTCCGAATGGACCACCTAAGACGCAGCCACGGTCAACATTTAAATGAAATTATCTTCAAAAAGTAAATGTCATGGACCAATCTAACGTTTCAAATAAAGAACCGATGAGATTTTGCAAATTTTATGCGTTTTTTTTTAAAAAAAAGTTCTCAAGCTCTTAAAAAATCACCCATTATATATATATATATATATATATATATATATATATATATATATATATATATATATATATATATATATATATTATATCCTTTCACTTGATTAATTTACTTATATTTTCCAAAAAATCAACACCACACCAAGGAAAATAAATATAGACGTTCCGTCTTTAGCCAAGCACACTGATAATCTGATATCTATTTTCGTGTTCGGATTGTTTATAATATATAAAATATATATATATATATATATATATATATATATATATATATATATATATATATATATATATATATAAATATATATATATATATATATATATATATATATATATATATATATATATATATATATATATATATATATATATATATATATATATATATAATTTTCCTGTGTACGCATGTGTCCACGTGCTTTCCCAAACAAAACATTTTCCCCTTTCACGCGCATTTATTTTTTATATATATTCGGATTTTTCTGTAACATTCAGATTTTTTTGAATTTTCCACATGGTATTTGCTTTTTTATTGTTTTGTTGTGTATTTATTTATTTTTATTTTCTTTTTTTTTTGTTTTTCTTTTTATTTTGTATATTTTCTGTTTTGTGTTGTTTTGTGTTTTTTTTAGTTTTTTTTTTGGGAAAATATACATCTATCTCTACTGTGCACGATTTGTTATTGTGATGCTTAAGTGAAATGCAAAAAATTTGGAAAAACAACCAAGAAAACAAGGAAATTCATTAGCAAAGCAAAAAAATAAAAAAAAAGAAAAACAATATTCCTGATAATATGAAAAATATTGAAAACAGTCAAACATATACAACGCAATAGGTAAGAGGTTGTATCTTGAAGTTCTTTAATAAAAAAATAGTTTTTTTTAATTCGTTTGTTGTTTAGTGTTTTGATTTATAACTAACTATAAAGTTAAGTGATCAAATAGTATTTAACTATCTGGTGAAAATTATTCTGTGAAAATTGTGTTTCGTATTAGTGTATTTATATCTAGTTTAGTGCATTCTAAGAGAATAGTAAATAAAAAAAAATAATTAAGAAAATTTATTTAAATAAAGGAATTAATTAAGAAAATTGTGCTTGTTGTGCTTTTATTTAAATTATGCTCGAATCGCGTTGGAGACAAATGCAGGTTAGTTTTGATGACTATTTCTATTATTTTTAATATATATATATATATATATATATATATATATATATATATATATATATATATATATATATATATATATATATATGTATATATATATATATATATATATATAAATATATATATATATATATATATATATATATATATATATATATATATATATATATATATATATATATATATATATATATTTATTTATATATATATATATATATATATATATATATATATACATATATATATATATATATATATATATATATATATATATATATTTATATATATATATATATATATATAAATGTTATATACTCTTGTTATGTACAAAAATTAAGAAAATATGTTGTTACTCAAGAGAAGGTGTAAGGCTTTATGTGTACGCCCAACTGGTACGAAATACCATGCGCCTTCCAACCTTTTTTGATTCTTTGTTTTCTTAAATATTATTGTTAAATGTTGATATATAAATAAATATGTTTGGATAAATATAAACAAACCCAATCGGGAAAATATAGAAAGGACCTACCTTTCGGATGGAATTTTTTTTTATAATACAAAGAAATTGTTTAAAAAATGAAATAAGACGATTGGATGCATAGAGTGCATGCAAATCTTAAGACAGTATGATACGCTTGAATCAGTTGCGCTACAATTGGTGCATAGTGTGATCAAAAAATATTTTTTATATTACTTTTAGGAAAAATTCTTAATTTTAAATAATTTTGTAAAATCTCATGGAGATTTATACAGGCTAAAAGTTGACACTGCTCATTTATTAAATTGGTGTAGTTTGATTGAATAATCTATAGTTGTAAATATTGAATATTTATTTCTATCGTTGCAATCTGCTTTCGGGTGTCTCAAGGCACTCCCAACTATTTCGCGGTTCACTTATTGGTTCGATTTTCGTATAACCATCTGGGTATTGCATAGCTCGATTCCAGGATATATTACTAATAAAGAAGATGGGGTCATAGGTGGATGGTGAAAAATTACATTCGGAGCCAGCCTCTATCGAGATTTGAACCCAGTATTTGCATTCAAACCTACAACGATATTGGTACAAAAATTGCTTTTGAAACAAGATCTTAGTTGAAATATATGACGTTCACGAATTAAAATCTTATAAAGTATTCTTGTAAACTTTATGCAATATTTGGACCGGCCCTTACCGCGTCTCAAATGAGACCTAACGAACCATTTTAACGTATTGATGCACATTTAATGTGGTCAGCCCAACGAATGTTTTACACACAATCGCTTGTTATTTCATTCAGTGCATGTTCATTTTTGGTCAATAGTGAGAATCGAACTCGAGACCGCGTCGTGACAAGAAATTCTCTACAGACGAGGAAGCTACAATCGGCGACTAAACCCAAAATGTCTGTTTTCTTATAAGCTGCGAGGACAGATTTGGTAGTAAATGCACATTATTTGTGTCTTTTATTGTTATTATCGTAGCCTCCTGAAATTAGTCAGTAAATGCATCATTGACCTATTTCTTAACTGACGTTTCACTTGCCTATGTTAGTCAATGGGTTCAGTCTTATTCTTTTTCTATGAGTGTTCTTTAATTAGATATTTATGAGTAATCGAGTTTTGTCGAGAAACGGAATCGCGTATTAATACAAGGCCAGCATAAGTTATGGTAGTTTTTTTTTAAAGTAATTTAGCCTGCAAGTACCTGATCCCATAAATCATAAATTTTAAAACTGAGATTTATTTACGAAAATCACCGAAACAATTCATTTCGGTATTTGCATGACTGTTACTGTTTCCTTCATCGCAATTCTCTTCATTTCGATGAATTCTTTTCATTCAAACGTTGGACGTATTTTATTTTGAAATAATTTTTTTATTCCTTAGTAGCACTTTCGCTCAAATTTCTAAGGTAAAAAAAGGAAACATAAAATTATTCTAAAGAGCCGATAAAATATCATGTACTATAGGGTAAGGACTCTCAATTTTAGGAATGGCATTTGTATGCTGTCGAATTTTACGTCGAAAGACTGTATTCAGTTTTTTGTGTTTGCCATGTCTTCTACGTTGGTCTGGCCAAATAACCATTTTACCAAATAACCAGTACTGCGGTAAAAGCTGCTGCCTTTCCTCCTGACCTAATTTAATGGAACACTTCAATTGTATTTTAGGGCAAAGCTCTCTCTAATTTCAAATTTTTTTTTTTGGTGTGAGTTTTATAAACTTCTCCAATATTTTTTAATTATTTTATGAGATTCCTTTTTAATGTTTTTGGATTCCTTTTAAATGTTCTGAATTGTAGAATTGGAGTATCCTGGTTAGATGTGGGAGGACTATTTATAGTACAAGCTATTGTGGTTTGTGTGAGAAAATGACGTTAAACCACGATTATCATCACAATCTTCAGAGAATGCTTCACTGTTTCAATTCTGTCGAAGGTTCTTATGTGACAGGAAGGTTTACTTTTAGTAGTTTTATTTCATTAATCCTTTGTTAAGAATTTATTTAATTGCCTGAAGAGCAGTCTTAATCCATTTTGATGATGAAAACCATTGCAATTTGCTTAATGGTTGACATTAAGAGCCTCCAGAACAAGTTTTGAAGTCTATTATTGATGAACTTTTATAATTATACCAAAGTCTGAAAATCCTTTTAACGCTGCTCCTCCCTCTTATTTCGCTTCAGTTTGAGGTGTATAATCAAATCATTCGAAGCATTCGGATACATTAATCTTAGAACAACCATCTAAGGCACCACAGACCTGTTATGGCTCATCGCATTTGGTTTGTTTAACAAACTAGTCTCTTATTCAGACAAACCAACAAGAATATACCTCCACTAGAGTATGGGTACTAGAAACCAAAACACCTGTAAGATTTCTTCACTGCCATTAGCTCCTTGTAAAAAAGAGGAATATATTTATCGGTATAGTAATGTATCGTGTATGGTAAAATATAACGTTGATTGTGCAGTTGTCATTGTTCTCTACATCGACAACGGTTTCTACCAGGCACAACACTGATTGTTAATACCATAGTTTTTAAGTCGAGTAATTGACAGATTTAAAAGCGTCCTATTTTAATAAAATGTGAATATGATGTCAGTTTTCTATATTCTCGACCCCTGAGATTGGACACTCGACATTTATTTTAGAAAGTTTATAAATTAAGTATTGTAATATTTACTCAGTTCCTACTTTTTTTCAATTTTTTGAATATTATTTTATATTTGACATTTTTAAGTATTTCCATGCAATAGTGAGTATATGTTATGTTACATTTCGCCGATTTAGATAAGGGCATTGTTTTATGACTTTTTTCGTTTCTTTCATCTCGTTTACGCTTAAAATCTTCCCTCCGATGCGTTCTCCATATTTTCCTTTATCGTTTTTAAATATGAATTAACGACGTTGCAGCTTTTCAGGCCCGAAATATCCTTCTTCCCAT
Source organism: Tipula lateralis (assembly GCA_963932295.1). Lineage (NCBI taxonomy): Eukaryota > Metazoa > Arthropoda > Insecta > Diptera > Tipulidae > Tipula > Tipula lateralis. Next base: position 6,011,514 of record OZ010739.1, on the reverse strand, counting down.
TTAATGGCCACAATGAGTATTCTGGAATTTATTTCAAGTATTTTCAGATATTTCTGAAATAACATAAAAAATTAGAAAAATAATAATGACTTACCTGTTACAAAGGCAAAATAAAACTCTACCTATTATTGAAAAGACGGAGTGTATGTATTAGATAGAAAATATTCTGGAAAAGATTCAAACTTCTATTGTAAAGATACTTTCATAAAATTTCATCAAATTCAAATCAATCAAAATTTTAAAGTTTATCTTCGACAAAATGTGATTAGAATAAATTAAAATGGGATACAAATTATAGCATCATATAAATACAAGTTCTAACATCATTTGAAAAACGCGGACCCTTTACAAAAAGTAAAAGGATATTATATTATTTAGCCAGAATGAAAACATCAGTTTGAGGTTATGTTTTTGTTTATATAAGTGAAAAAATAAATTAATAAATTATATTTCCTATCAATTATAATAATTAAAAAATAAAGACCTTATAAAAAATGATTATAAATTACCAAAAGCCGAATGAATATTTTATTTGACAAATGGATTCATAGAGATATCGCACACTAATCGCGCTGGTGTAGCATTTTTATTTAACTTTTATAATGTCTGTTAAAGATATAGAATTTCTGGTAGATTAGCTAATCCAGCTTAGCGAACCGGGTTAAGCTAATCTCTAGTCTGTCTGAAGTATAAGCGTGTGAAATTTAATCATCTTTGTCTAGAATATATAAATTTATATATATATATATATATATATATATATATATATATATATATATATATATATATATATATATATATATATATATATATATATATATATATATATATATATATATATAATATATATATATATATATATATATATATATATATATATATATATATATATATATATATATATATTTACATATTTTATATATATATATATATATATATATATATATATATATATATATATATATATATATATATATATTTATATTTTTTTTTATATAAATATATGTTTATATATACAGTAGACTCGCGATAACGTGAACAACATAAAACCAAGCAAATTCATGTTTACAAGATTGTTCATGTTTGAGGGTGTTGATTTTTATATAAAAATTGATTGTCTCAAGCTCACGGTGACTATTGTACAAATCTTTACGAATAAATACAAACGAGATTATTATTTTGTTTAATTCTGCTTTAATCAATTGCACATCTGTTATCACAGTATAAATTCAGTTCATATGTAATTAAAAAAAAGTTCATACATAATTCATGATTATTTTGGAAAGAATTCAGTGATTCTTGATTGGTGCTTTTTTATTTCCAAGCTTCTTAAAACTGCTCTGTCCCTCAAATTTCTTAAAACTATTATTTCATTTAAATCCATCCCGTCTTCTTCAGCCCCATTGTAAGGCCTTATTGAAAATTTCAATTGCTACATTCGGTCCATTTTTTTGTTTTGATACGGGAATAATGTCTAGATCGCTGTTGCTATCGGCGACTTCGTTATGTTCATCAATTTGCGTATCTACATTCCATTCATTGACTTCCGCAACAGTGCACCTTTCCTATTCAATTTAGTAAGCATTCATTAGTGAAAGTACTAGAAAAAGTATTACTACACAAACCTTAGGATAAATAGTATGCAGAATTTCGATGGTATGCTCAATTGCCGAGTTAATTTCACTAGTCCACTGATTTCGCAAAATACTTAATGGAACGTTGTCGTCTGGATCTTCCTTATCTTCAACAAAATTAAGTACATTTTGCCAACATTTTGCGATAGTACTTTGCTCAAGTCTTTCCCAAGCCGATATTAAGCAAAGAATAGCATCTTTAAGGTTAAATTTTTTTAAAGACTGCGATACATCATTATCATTAGCTACTATTGAAGAAAGTAAACTAGTACGATAATAAATTTAAGTTAACCTTATTACATTTTGGTCCATTGGCTGAATGATCGGGGTGACATTTGGTGGCAAAAACATAGTTATAATGCATCAATCGTTTTCAGGTGGATGAGATGGAGCATTATCCAACAATAAGATAGCTTTTATTGGTAGATCTTGGCTTTCCAAAAATGTTCGCACCTAAATTATAAAAAAGTTAATTTAAAAAATGTCAATTTAAATATATTGGTTTGAAATAATGTTTTACCTGTGATACAAATGATTTATGGAACCAATCTTTAAATATTGCAGCTATCATCCACGCATTTTGAGAATATTTATAATCAACAGGACAAACAAAGTATTTAAATGATCGTGGGTTTTTTGCTTTTCCAATTACTAGCGGTCGTTATTTATGCAGTCCATTTGCATTTGTACATGCCAGAAAAGTAATGCGTTGTTTTTCATTTTTTCTTCCAGGCGCGTTTTTTTCTAAAGACGAAACAAAAGTTTTTTCCGGTAAAAGTTTCCAATACACGCATGTTTCATCTGCATTGTATATTTGGTTTACAGATAGACCAAGTTCAAGCATTTTGGCTTGCAATTTTTTTTTAAATGGCTCGACAAGCTCATGTTGAGAGGATAACTTCTCACCAATTATTTTTAAAAACAGCACACCAAAACGAATTTTGAAACCATCACTTGCATGAAAAGAACTTTCATTTTCTTTAATTTCACTACATAAAAGTTAAGCTTTTTCCTTAAGCATATCACCATTTACAGGGACGTTTTTATCATGCTGCCGAAGAAAGCATCTATATGACCTCTTCTCTATTTTAGGAAATCTTGACGGTTTAAGGGTTTTTCTTTTACCAGGCCCCAAAAACGTGTTGTTCACAGCATTTAAAATTTTTTCACTTTTCTTGTTAATAGCACAAATAATGGACTTAGCTACATTATATTTTTTTGATAAATTTGTAACAGTTGCCCCTCTACGATATTGTTCAATTATTTCTGTTGACGTAAAAACTGTTGATTTTTTACTCATTTTTAAAATTATTTACATACAACAAATAGATTTTGAAAGCAACATCAGTTGACTACATAAAATATTTTTCTTCTGATACATTTTCTACTTTTTTAAATCAAATAATGAAGACAAATAACAAAATGGGAACCCCCTAGTAGTATTTTTTATTTTACTCGATTCAAATAAACAAAAATCTGAGATTGTTAAAAAATTAGTTTACGTTATCGACCTTTCTAATTATTCACGTTACCGAGTAGAACATATAAATAAAAAAGTGTTCATGTTAGCCGGAGTACACGATACTAGTGATGGGCTGAATAGATATTTCTTAAGATCTTGATCGAATGATTCTTTTTTAGTATTAACCTGATCCTTTTAACCTCATCTTTTTGATCAATTGATTCTTTTTTTAACGGGATTTTTAATCAACAAAATTCATATAAAAAATTTTTTTTATCCATTTTCTAGCTAAAAATGATTACAAATAAATGTATATGTAGTACATAAAAATATCTTTAAAAATAATTTTATTTATATAATTAATTATTATATAACTATCTATTTATAATTTTATTTATATAATTATATAAAATCAAATCAAATTTATTTCTATAAAACTTCAATCAATCATCACACCTTTGAAACAGAATCATACTAAAAAATTGTATAACAATTTTTCTACGAAATCAACTCGTTCAAAAGAATTAGTTCTGTAAAATGATCAATTCGTTCAAAAGAATCGATTCGTTCAAAAGAATCATATCGCTCAATTCGTTCAAAAGAATCATTTCGTATAAAAGAATCAATTCGTTCAAAAGAATTATTTCGCTCAAAAGATAAATTTGTTTAAAAGAATTATTCCGTATTAAAAGATCAGTTCGTTCAAAAGAATCGGTTCGATTGAAAAAAAACGAAACGAATAGAGAAAACGAGTTAAAATTAAATTTTCTCTTTACGTTATGATAAAGTTGAGAAAATTGTGCTTTATATTTAGCTCCCTTTCACATTAGTAAAATAAGAGTAAAGATAGCAGTATAACATTAAAGGCATACAATTATATGTTGGTGTTAAAATGAGAAAAATATTTTATGTTTTTTATTACGTCTCATTCGCAAAATAAAGTAAAAGCAAAAATGCGATTTGATGGTTTAATAGAAATGAACGAATCGATTCGTTTGATTCTGTTTAACCTGATCTTTTTACATCGAATCAATTGATGTTTCGAACTATTAAATGATCAGGTTAAAAAGATTCGATCAGAATCGATTCGATCATCACTACACGATACACGGTGTTCATGTTATCGCGAGTCTACTGTATATATATATATATATATTTACAGAAAAAAAATGGAGTTCCCCTGACTCCGAATCGGTGTCACATAGTGTCCCATCGATCGGATACAAATTTTATTCATCCGATTATTCACACCTATCTAATGAAAATTACTTTTTAAGAATAGATCTTGATACATCAGGCGGACAAATTTATTTTATCCGTAAAGTGAATTTTTTATATTTTCGGATAAATGTATTTGCGCTTCTAAGATCAAACAAAATTATTCATATGGTGTCAAAGCACACCCAAAAAAGACCATTTGGAGTTAAAGAAACGATACCAAAGAAGTGAACAGAATTGATTTTTCGGATTAATTTAATTAACTCGATATGATTTGTTAACATATTTAATTTATTTTATTTAAAATATATAAAATTTTAATATTTAAAATTGTTTTATGAAAAAAAAAAATAAAAACAGATTTGTTAGAAAGTGGTTCCTCTTTTTGGGCTGGTTCACGATATTCTTAAATGAGATGAATCAGGTTTCGCCATCTTCCCGTCTGTTCATATCTGATCATCAACATATCTGAAATAAGAAATTATATAAAAATTGAAAGATGTTTATGAGTAAATAAATTTAAAATTGAATACTCAGGTTTAGGTTTCATCTCGTAGGTATAGTATGATTCTGAATGATGAATGATTCTGATATAGATTTGTGATATATAGTATGATTCTGAAAGTAAATAAAAACAGCAATATTTCAAATTAAAGCTTTTAATTAATTGATGAACATGTATATTTCACACTTATTTAAATTTTTATTATAACTTTAAATAATTCCACAAATATTTATTTTATTAATTTCAATTGTATTTATTTATACCTAACCTTAATGTTGGACTAAGTTGAACGCGAAACGCGAAAATTCTCAATTAAAAATTCTCAACATGAGATACGATATAGACTTAAAGACACTTATTTAAACAATACATACAGATTTTTTAATTCCCAGATATAATATATTTAAAAATTATAATTTTATTGATATTAAAATTCACTTATATAATAAATTACTTACAATTTTTTATGAAACACAAGCGATCACTTTGAATATTAACACGAAACAAAAATTATTCGGACCTGCATGTATGGAATGAAATTCAAATCCGCAATACAAAAAAAAATTGGCTCGATAAATCTTCGCCTAGAATAACTCCGGATTATGTTAATTTAACACTCCATAAGTTGCAAAATTTGCTGTTGGAAGTACCTTTTTAAAAAAAATTCCCGAACATATTTTAATATTTTTGCGAAAATTTTAATTTTAACACCGAATTGTGCGAACAAACTATTAGTTTATCTTTTCGGATAGTTTAAATTTTCAACCCAAACCTGTGGTGTTAGTTTTACACAAAAGGGAACTTTTTCTGGATTGAAACATATCTACACCGCCTTATTTTTTTAATGTATATATATGTATATATATATATATATATATATATATATATATATATATATATATATATATATATATATATATATATATATATATATATATATATATATATATATATATATATATATATATATATATATGATATATATAGCTGATTCCGCTTAATCGGGACAGCCGCTTAATTGGGACTAATCCTAAAGAGCAGAAACAAAACCATGGAAATAATACAAATTTACTTCGCATTATATTCGGGACAGTAGATCGTTTAATCGAGACAGTAATCGTAGAAAAAAAGAATGCAAAAATATTGACTAAAGAACGAAAACTAATGAGAAATAAAAAAAAATTTCAATAATACTAATAAAAAAACAGTTATTTTTTTATTGAAATCTGACATAACCGTTACTAAGATACCAAGACAGGATATACACAAGCCAGAAAAAATAATTTCGCACCTTTTTGACAAACGAAAAAGAACTGTGCGATAAATGGATGTTACAGAAACAAAAACCCAGGAACGTCCAAGAGAAACCGGGAGAGCAAAGATCCAGACGTAGAAGAAGCGCTGGACGAATCGATTTTTTTAGTTACTCAGTGAGACGTGAACATTAGCGGTCCAATACTAAAAGCGATAGCAGAAGAATTAGCCCAAAAGTTGAACCACAATGATTTTTTTGCCACTGATGGTTGGTCGTCTCGTTGAAAAAAGAGACACAATATTAAATTAAAAAAAAACAAATTGAAAATAGCAGTGCCGGCAATACAAGCGCAAATATAACAGTTCTTATTTAGTTAAGCCCAGATGAAATTTATAATTTCGATGAAACTGGCCTCTATTATCGCGCCAGATGGGTTATTTTGTTATAAACACATTGCATTGTAGGAATTCACGAAAAAAATGGACCGTCTTACTGTGTTATGATGTACAAATATGACTGAAAGTGATAAGAGAAAGCTATTCATAATAGGAAGAAGGAGTAAGCCTCGTTATTTAAAAGATTTAAATTCAAAAGTTTACCAGTATGGTATCATTAAAAAACACTAATCTTGTATTTCTTGTTTAACTTCGAATTATTGGCCCAGCCGCTTAATTGGGACAAATTTTACTGGTCTCGATGTGTTCCAATTAAGCGGAATAAATATAAATATAAATGCATATATATATATATATGTATATATATATATATATATATATATATATATATATATATATATATATATATATATATATATATATATATAAAGATAAAGATAAATATATATAAATATATATATATATATATATATATACATATATATATATATATATATATATATATATATATATATATATATATATATATATATATATATATATATATATATATATATATATATATAATAAATATATATATAAATATAAATATATATATATATATATATATATATATATATATATATATATATATATATATATATATATATATATATATATTTGTTATTTTATTAATGATAACAAAATTGTCATTTTTGACTAACAGCGTTTGGTTCTGACTATTACTAACTAAGCACTTCTATATATTCTTTCCATAGCGTCGAATTGATTTATTATGCATTCTGCGAACTATTCTTGTAACTCAAAAGGTTTTAGTTTTTTCATTCTTCTTGTAATACCATCTTGATCAAGTTATTTTGCAGCTTCAAAGTTAGGGTGATGATGGAGCCTCTCCTGATGGTTTTGAGTATACTTATTTATTTACTTTGAGACTATGACAATTCCGAGATCTCTATGAAGAACTTCGAAATTTCGAACTTTATTTTAACTGTGATAGAATTTATTTTGAAATCGATGAACTATTTGTTGATTGCTGGCTTTGGTGCATCCCCATAGTTAAATACAATATGTCCAGACCTACTTGAGCACTTGTTTATAAAGCATAAGTTTAATATGAATGGATAACTGAGAGTCTCTTCCAATTAGCCAGTACATTTTTCTGTATTTTAATTGGAGCTCTTCTGCTTTTTTTTCACGTGTACCTTCTTCTTTCAGACTCATACCAAGCTATTTTGCTTGGGGTACATTTGATACAGAAATATTATTGAGAGTCACAGTCACTATTTATTGTTCTATTAGTATAGTTAATGAGAGTAAACTTTGATTAATTCATTTTAATTCTCCATTAAGCTAGCCAATCTTGCATATTATTTATTACTATTTGTAGTTTGAGTGTGGTTTCACCGATTGTGTCGCTTGGGAATCGTTTTTAGTATTATATTGATACGAAATAACTCTAAGAATCCCTTATAAGCCAGCCTTTTAACAGTCTGCCTTATGATTAAATCGTTATCTTATAAATTATTGAAAATCATATTTAGAATTTCTGAAAATTGTGAAGTTATAATGTTTTTTAGATCGATTTTTGGGGTTGAAGTAAGATTGCCTTGAAAATGGATAATATAATTATATATATTAAATTTTAAGTTTCAGTGCTTTTCCATACAGCCTGTTGTATATTATCGAGATCATCTTCCAGCTGGAGTTGGTGCTGTTATTTTGCTAATGGTGTTTACTCCATCTGGTTTGATATCGAGTCAGATATTGATACTGTGGTAAATAATTGGGAAATAACAGATCGCTCACTATGCCGAAGAACCATCGTCACCGACAGTGACCTCTTTGCCTACAAAAAGGCGGCTGTCATCTTGATTTAACTTAAAGTATTTCTTCTTAGAGTGGATTGAAACTTTAAGTGATTCTCTTACAAAGGATGATTTTTCAACACAACATTAGAAAGTATCTAGAACAGCGCATCTCCTTGTCGAACACCAGAACTAATTGCGGAAGTTCTTGATAATCTGTACTCAGCTTTGACACTGCTTTGTGTTACTATCATTTTATACAGATGTTCGAATTGATTTTGTATTGCTAAATATAGAAAGCATACCATAGCCTCCCCGATGATCGAGCTATAGGCTCCCTAGAAATCTAGGAACATCGGGTGCACATCGCAAGATGTTTAGCGAAAAAACTTGATCAGCGAAAAAACTTGACTGACTGATCCTTAAAAGAAACAACGATAACTGCTCTCAGTGTTGAATGGTTGTACACCTGAGACCTAAGCCTTAAACCATTCAAGCTTCTTTTGTCTACAAATTCGTTATGCTATTCTTCTAGAAAGACCTGCATTATTTTTCCTTGCGATTGTTAACCTAGTTCGTGCTTTACTATGGTTTATATTTCGTTGCTCAGCAGCATTATGACTTTTCTCATCAAACCAATCATTTTGGGATTTGTTTTAAATACTCTGAGTATTTATTGGGTGACACTTCCGTTTCTCCCTTAGGATACCTTTATTCAAGTTTAACGTCTCACTGAATAGCACTTCATCACTGTGCTTTACAGTGCTACTTCTTTCCAAGCTGGTCTGCAAACATCCTTTTTCCAGTTTATAACCGAACCTTCTCACTGCTCCATTTTGATTACTTCCTAACTTTATACCTTGGTGATGTTGTAGTCCATCATTTTAATTGCACTGTTCTTTTTTCGTTGACTTTCTCACCAGACTGAACAACATTTGTGTCTCAAACATTTTTTTGATGCCAGTGTGCATTGTGAGATTCTCGTTCTACTCTGCAGTGCTGCCAATAACTCATCAACCCTAGATGGTTATGATGGTTCATTGTCTGTTTCTAGTTTTTGCTCGCAATCCAATCTAAATTCTCTAATTCCGGTCTAAGGCTGTTCCTTCCCCTGATTTTCACATCTCGCGATTCACTATTGAATGTTTCCCAGATGATAAGTTTTATGAGATAGTCGGACGATAACGGACGAATTTCCTTATTTTGTACGCAATTATTGATCAACAAGTGCTGCTAATATGTTTCCAAATACTTTTCTTGTGAATGTTTCTGTTCGTTTAGTGATCATACTGGCCTATGACACATCACATATCGAATCGAGATTCGCTGTAACACATACTTTTGATTCATTTCCCTCGTATAGTGACAGTTGGCATCGCAATTAAATAATTGAGAAACAAATATCATCCTCTTTTTCGTTGTTTTTCTAAATTTGCAAAGGTGTTCACTGATCTCAGTTGTGATATACATATAGAGAAGCAAAATTTCTCGGTTCAAATTATTTACATACGAGTATTTACATTTCATATGAACTGAATTGCAGTTTATCCATCGTTGTCACTCTTCTTGAATTTTTCCAAATTTATACAATTTGCATAAAAAAAACAAAATAATCAGAAAAATAAATAAAAAAAAGAAAACAAAAAATTTCTATTATCTATTTAAAAGCCCCTATAACTAACTATTCATCCTTTTCAGAAAATTTACAAAAAAAAAGAAAATTCTATTCTAAAATAAACAAGAATGGACATTTTTTATGTTATATTATTTTTGTTTTCCAATTTTCACCTTTTCTAATGAAAAACAATAGTTATGACTACTTTTATATATCGGACGTCGAATTTTCTCTTGCCAATGGGGAAATTTACCATCGTAGTTTTTTTTAATGAAGAGTTTTCGTAGTTTGGGCAATGGAAAATGAAAAAACTCTTAAATGGATTGTTTTCCTCCAATTCGCGGAAAATCTGTCTGTTGTTGTATTAAAAAGGAAGAGACACAACATCACTACAATGATGTGTTATTGTTGATAAATATTTTGAACAAAACTGTGTACCTGGACTAATGTGACTGAATAATATATAGTTGAATTAAGTTAACAGCTTAATTCGATATCTTATCACATAGAAGGTCATGAATCTGTTGTTAAATCCAGCTATCGGGAGTCCTTGGTAAATCGAACCACTTGTTGTGAACTTTGGGAAGTTTCTTCAAAATGTATCATTTCTTGACTCACTCTTAAAAGTGTTAGTTTGTTTCTCGTATAATCCTTATATATATATATATATATATATATATATATATATATATATATATATATATATATATATATATATATATATATATATATATATATATATATATATATATATATATATATATATATATATATATATATATATATATATATATATATATATATATATATATATATATATATATATATATATATAAATATATATACATACATATATACATATACATATAGGGTGTCCCGTTAGTGGCTGACACGAATGGTACGGTTGGATTCCTTGATCAAAGCGAGGACGACTTTACTTCTACCACTGTGAAGCTCCTCTATCAAGTTATAGGCGTTTGAAGAGGCGCCTTTTAACGTAGTATCTTGTATAAAATCAAAATCACGAGAAAATTCAAAATTTAAGGGATAGTTTGATCGATTCAATAAGACGTATTCACTGCGTAATATAAAAATTTTAGGGGATGCAACATCTTCAAATATCGAAGGAACAAAAATGTATCCAGAGATATTTTTAAATATCATACAAGTCGATAGATACACATCACAAAAAGTATAGAATGTGAAACATAATCTGTATATATATATATATATATATATATATATATATATATATATATATGTATATATATATATATATATATATATATATAATATATAATATATATATATATATAATATATATATATATATATATATATATATATATATATATATATATATATATATATATATATATATATATACATGGTATATATATATATATATATATATATATATATATATATATATATATATATTTATATATATATATATATATATATATATATATATATATATATATATATATATATATATATATAAATATAAGTAATCTGTGGCTTAGAGGCCGTAAACGGCCCTTACCGCGTCTCAACTGAGACCTTACGAACCATTTTAACGATTGGTGCACATGGTAGGTGGTCAGTCCAACGAATGTTTTTGCACACAACCGCATTTTATGTCATCCGGTGGCATGTTAATTTTTGGTCAACGGCGAGAATCGAGACCACAGCGTGATGAGATACTCTCTTAACCATTAAGCTACAACCAGCGACAATATACATATAAATATATATAAATATATATGTATATATTTATATATATATATATATATATATATATATATATATATATATATATATATATATATATATATATATATATATATATATATATATATATATATATATATATATATATATGTATATATAGATACATATATATTTACTGTGGGTCAGAAAACTTTTTAAACGTCTTTTATTTTATAGACTACCTTAAGAAATAATATAATATCTAACACAGTCACTAAAACCCACTTAATTTCTTTATTTCAATCAAGATGGGAAAAAATTGAAGAAAATTAAACCAGTTTTCACATGAAACATGAAACTTGAAATATTACTTCAGGTAGTTAGTAGGCGCAACTCAATACAAAACTGTCAAATGTTTCGTCATGAAAAATTAAAATTGTAAATGAAAAGAAAGAAAAAATTAATCACATGTGTAAACTGTAGACAAGGTCATCCATAAAATTCAATTTTATGTTTCCAAGGAAAGTAAAACATAACATTTAAAGAGCAATTAAATCGAAACATAAACTCCAGTTCCAATGCGACCATTAAGATTTTCCTAATAAAGTCAATAGGCAGACTGACACACAACCTAGGTCAAATTCAAACAAACGAGCAATTTATTCAACAAGAGCAATAATTAACATGCAGAATATTATAAAAGGAAGACCATCTATATGGCATTGTTGTTAAAGTCACCTCGTTCCAATCCCGATAGAGGCAGAAGGCAAAATGAATTTTTCATCATTCGATTACGATTGATGATGTCGATGAACACATGTGGAGTTAAGAATTCATAGGTTACGTCAGTAGGCTGGTATACGTTTACGATTTGGCCATCAACCATATAAGGTAGTGTTTGGAGTGCTCGGCCCCAATGCATAGTAGAAAACCATAAAAAGAAATATCAATGGACAACCAAAATATAACATATACTCAAAATGTAGTCCTCTGTAAAACGGTCTGAAATTCCAGAGTAATCTAGAATATAATAACTGAGACATGAGATTATACAATAAATAGTTACTAAGATATTATGTTTTTATTGTTCCAAAGCACACCGTGGTGATAATTCTTAATCGATTTACCTTCCAACCCATCATATTTTTCCAGTTCGTCGTGTATTACGCCGTTTACTTTTGATATAGTATTATGTAGGTTTTAGACAAAGTTTAACATAAAATCTTCAAGATCAGTTTATAGTGTTTCAACTGATCATAAGCGTAATATTTTAGCTTTTATTAAGTTTTATTTCGAATTTTATACAAAAGTTTATTATTAAAACTCAGTTCCACTTCACCTGGAATATTTGTTTAAAGCTTAAATTTTGGTCACAACAAATTTTTTGTTGTTAATGTAACATGGTATTTTTTGTTCACCACGCTCGAACCTTAACAAAACACTTGTCGCTAATGAAACGAGCGATATATTAATAAAGGTGTTATTATCAGCCATAACTAAACTTTATACGAGTATTAACACATATTAGTCATACGAGTCCATAAATCTCTTTATGATGTATCTGTACAGTATATTCTGCTTTAAGATTGAATTAGTGTAAACATTGTTGAGCAATATATAATAGTTACCATTTTCTTTAATGTAAAAGGTCGAGTGCATAATATTTTCCTCCCCCATTTATTCAGAGAAAATGTTTTGTTAATTAATTTTGATTGAATTATCATCATACATGGAAATTACTTAATTAGAATAAAATTTTCTTCTTCTCACCAGTTCAGTTCGTCTCATTCCACCTCTAGACACATAAATAGTCATATCCCCAAACAGACAATCATCATTCTAATTAGGTTATATTTATAGCACATGTAATACAACGAAAAATTTTCCCCAAAAATAATAGGAAAATCGCAATTTTTCATTCTTCTGTTTGTAAATGTTGTTGTTGTGTGTTTTATCTATTTTAGGATTAAATGACAACTAAACAACTAATAAATTTATATTTGTTAAATAGCAATCAATTGTTTGTTTGCCAAAAGTTTATCGTGAGTGGATCGAATTAGGATTTTTGTCAGGACCTGGCAGACTCAATTTATTTGTTTTGGGTGATGAGCTACCCAATGTATAAGAAGCCAGAAGTTGTTGTTACCCAATCTTGTGATAGGATATCCTATGTAAAAAGCAGTTGATAATTGTCAATGTCAATGCTAAATTTAATGCAAAAGTCAGCTAGGGCCAAAGAAATATTACTCTTTTGAAAACTGATCAGTAGCAGAATAGTAGAGCACGCCTTCATTCGAAAATAAGAAATGCCATAATTTGGTCGTTTGCACATATGTAAAATACAGACAGCTGAATGAAAGACGAGCACTTCGAAAAATTACAACCCACAATATCAAGCACACACCGAAGTAAAACAAAAATCGTCCAGGGTGATTTCAATGCTACAATTGTTGGCAGTTACATGAAACGGCAAAGATATACATAAATACACTTAGTCTTCACAAAATGGCAGAACCTGGTGCCTCTATTTTACTGAGCGATTCTCTCAAGATCGACTATTTCCTTACTTAAACTGTTATCGATTGTTTCCTAACTTAAATTGAATTACTCATTTCAGAATTATAAATCGAAATGATTCTGTCACACATTAAAAAAATCCCAAATAATATAACGATGAAAGTCGGAAGGCTTGGAATAACCTTGGAGAGAACGATGCTATGTGAAGTGAAAAATTTCGAATAAGTATCCCAAATTCCTTTTAAGTCGTGTTTTATAGTGACCTCCAAGTTGTTCTATTGATTTGTGCTTACTTCCCATATAATTCGAAACTTTATCCTCCTACTCAAGAGTTTATCAAAGCTATACAGTACGCAAATCATAATAATATCCTATACTTAGCCGGGTGAGATGAAAACTCCCACCACCTATTCTGGGACAGTACCGATATGAACCCTAGAGGCATTTCTCTCCTGCAATACCTCTCTGCGCCTGACCTAGTCATCTGACCTAGGGCAATAAACCTTCCTTTTTGACATCCTACATGAACTGGAACACCATGGTACACCAGTGAATTGTAAGGGTCGAGGAAGCAAACCAGAAAACTTTGCAACACAACCATGAAAACCGGGAACAAAGGAAAATTGGGATATGTACAAATCATTGTAAAGTGAGTACAAAAAATGTATCCGAAGTGAAAAAACATTGATTTGGAGCTCTTTCTGTGACGAAGTTGATAGAGTTACGGCGACCGCTAAACTCAAGTGGGTTCTCTGTCGTAATAGGGAGGTCACTATCGCAACTCTAAAGAAACCTAATGGAACTCGTACGAGCACAAATCAGGAAGTCTATTATTAATGAAAACTCATTCTCAAGAAAGTGAGAACTGTAATATAATAAATGGCAATCAACCCCACACTAACTAACAAGTTTCAGAAATTGAAACTTAGTGGCAAAGGTGGGATATTTTCGGGCCGCCTTCATGAAGATCTGAAAATTATCCTAGACCACCTTGCACATTTCTTTAGAGCCAACTTGGTCCTGAAAAATATTTCAATACCTTGGAAAAAAGTCAAAGTAGTTTACATCCCGAAAGATTGCAAGCCTAGATATGACCAGGCAAAACGTTTATGACACTCCTTTCAACTTAAATGTTTAGAGCGCTTATTTGATAGGTACTTTAAAGAAAATACCAAATATTCCAAATAACATGATTTCCTGAAAGGTAAATTTGTCTGGTTTATCTGGTTAGTTTGGAATATTACTTGTCAAAAACATTTAGAAGAGAAATGCAATAAAGCATTAACTTTTACTGGCAATGCAAATATTCAATGGTAAATCATGAGACCTGAGCCCTAGAAGCGTGCTCTGGGTATACGTTTCGGTTATCAGACCCATAATCTCTCGTTTTCTGCTTTTATTTGGTGACCTAAAACAGTGAGAGGAGTTCGAGGGAGACCAGTAAACTGAGAAACGTGAGTCCACTCTTGACGTAACGTTATTATCATGTTAGAGAGATATTGACTATCAATTTGATGATGTACACCAGAAGACATGGGACAACCTCATCTATTCTCGCCTATTTAAAATCTTTTTCGATCAATAGATAAGTAAAGCTCCCAATCCTTCTTGAATTACGATGGACGCAATTTGAGGATCTTGCTTTGCATTCTCACGGGACATTGTTTCCTGAATACTCACATATTCCGAAACAATATTTTGAACAACGCCAACAGTGAACACTCTGAGCGAGAGGGGGCAAAAGCCTGGTAAGCACTTCTTGTGCTCCTGTTTTTCATACTCTTCCCATAGACTGCACTGTTTTGGATAGACCTCGGGCCCGAGAGACGCCAAAAAAAATCCCAAAATCTTTTTTATAAATCCCAGAAACAACTTTAGGTGCCATATCTATGTCGTCACTATGCTAACAATGCGTCTAGGTTGAATAACTAAATTGGCTAAATAGTAAATAACATTTAGTATATTAAACTACCCTCTCGGGTTTTATGACATTTGACTTCCTATCACTCCAAATATAAAAAAAACGGCGAGATGAAAACATTCCACAACACCTCTTAAAAAAATATATACTTTCAAAGAATTTTTATGAAAATATTATAAATAATTCCCTTCCCAAAAGATTTTATACGAGGTTGAGGTATGTGTATGCGAACGTATGAATGTATATGTATATCTATGTGTATACACACGAAAAACGAAAGGGTTGATTGTTTTTCCAACGTTAAATATTTTTTTATCGTAAATATTTTCCCGTGAAAATGAAAACAATAAAAATAAAACACTTCTTCCTCGTACTCTTTTGTCATGTTAGACATACTGGATATATGTATAAAAAAAAAAGGAAAAACATTTTCTTCATTTAATTTTTAATTTGTAAATGAGAAAATAAAACAAGAAAATGTTTAACTGTTTTTCCTTTTATTTATTTTTATTTTGTTTTGTGTGTTAAAAAGACATTGTATATGGTTGGTGTTAGATTATTGTTAACGGAATAATTTACAACACAATGAAAATGAAAATTAATGAATGAAAATAAGTTTTTCATTTTTATACGATATACGGGCGCGCAGAATGAAAAATGTGACAGTAATTATGAGTATAACGTAATCTATTATTAGTAATTTTCTTTGACTTTAAATGATAATTGTCACCTAGTACACTCTTTGTATAATATATAATATAAGACGTGGAAAATTAACGCGCGGTTAATTTATTTTTAATTTTCTTCTTACGAAAAACTTTATTAGTTTTAGTATTCAGGAGTCGTTTTCTATAACTGTTACACATGTATACACATATAAATTATTTGTTGGGGTTATTTTTATAAATATATATGAGTGTGTTGTTTACTGTATAGGTATATCCCGGAAAATTGGTCATACATAAAAATGATTTTTTTCTTAAACGTAAAAATCCGTTTTAAAATAATAATTTTGGTTAGGATAATCTTTTCTGTGGTCATTTTTTTACCTTATACCGAGAAAACTTTATACATGATTTTCTTATCATTGGAAAACCTTTCTACGTTAAAATATATAATCTTGTCGTTTCTTGGCGACATACATATATACATATACATACCAAAATCCTCTGTCTGTTGTATGGCTATTATTTAAGGATTTAGTCTGCGAATTAAGATAAGATGATTAGCAATGAAGGTCGAATGGTAACGTCCCCAATCATAAAAAATCCAACCTGATTAAACGAGTATATATAAAGACATACTTTCAAACCCCTTTTTATACGACATGTCGATGGTTCATTTTAACAAATTGTTATGTAAACCCATTCCTCCCAACTTCATCATCTCAAGAGTCCTTTTATTCATTTTTTTTATTTCATTTTTATTTTCACTCAATAAAGAAAATCAACATTCAATTTTCTTATTATATACACACGGTGCGTGTATAGAGAAAAGAAAATTATTTTATTTTTGAAATATTTTCCTTCAATTTATCCCTTTTGGAAAATATAAAAAAAAATGATTTTTCAAAATGATACCCTGATTTTAAATGCATAAGATTTTTTATTAGAATGTGACAAAAATGACAAAATATGTTGAAAGTGTTTGGAGGGTTGCTTTACGGTTGTTTTGTTTGTTATTTTATGGAAAAGGATGTTGGGAAAATTGGTAGCCCGGTATGAATATATCCTTTTTTTCTTTTCGTTGTTTGTGTACCTTAAGGGACACATGACGGATAATATAGATAAAATTTATTGATCATATCATCATGATTATTGAAATAAAATAAAAAAAGGTTTTACTATGTGTACGCAAATGTAGAACAGAAAAGGGTTGTGGAAGATGAACACACTCGTTGAGGATGAAACATAATTTCTTTTTAATTAGAGAGAATGCTCATATGTAGATGTTGTAGGTTTTAAGTTTTTTTTAACGGTTTTTACTGGCCGTACAGTTCCACCATCTGACTCCATCGGTTTAGATTACGAGTCGACTCATCATAATGTTAAAAATATTTAGTTAGAAAATGGTGTAGAGTCATCGTCGCGGACAGCGACCAATTCGCCTACCGAAGGGTGATTCTTCTTTTATAGATCGTTGTATCATGCACGCTTGATCAACATGCAGAACATGACCGAGCCAGAGTACTCGCTGTCCTTTGATTTCATGTACGGTATCAGGAATTCGCATTAAATTCCGTATCTCGTGATTGAAAAGAACTTGGTTTGTGTAACGTCGCGTTTTGGACAAGTTATCATTTGCATAATTCTTCTCTCGAATGTAAAGAGCCATCTCTCGTACTCATTCGTCAACGGGTCTGGTCACGTAGAAGATATAAAAAGCTTTAACCAGCGACAAGGCTGATATCCTCTCACACTATTATTTTGGGTAATCAGAGATCCAAGATACTTCAAGCACACCATTCCTCCAAACTAGAGATTAGATATTTGGGTTTGGACTTATTGATTTTGAGACCACCCGAAGTTACTGTTCCAGTGGATCAAGTATTTTCTTCACTCAATAATTGTAAAAAATTGATTGGATTGTCGAAATAGGAAGGATATATGAGATGAAAAAGTATTGGGAACAGCGCATCACCTTGTCGAACATCGGAAATAATTGTAAATGTTCTCGAAGGCCTGTTTGTAACTAACAAACAGGGGGGGGGGAAGGGGGGTTGGTTTCTCGATAAAATTTTGTGGGTAAATGGTTCGTAACAAAAGACACTAGTATTGGGTCGGCTTGTAAAACGTGTTATTGCACCGTCGTTTCTTGATTCTCTTAATTTTTTGTTTTGAAAAAACTTATTCTTTTTTTAAATTATAAGGAATCTTAACGTAACAAATATGGCGGGTGGACTTTAATTCGAGTGGATATTTGACTATTGATAGAATAGTGAAATTGTGGTATGTGTGTGTGGCGGCGATATTAGGTTAGGTTAGGTTGTTGTGGCTGCTATCGCACACGTAGACCGGCGATTGGTCCGTAGTGATACCACTCTATGTACGGCTATAGGTCCGAGTTTTTTCGTAGTACCATCTGCGCATTGCATAGTTCCATGTCAGCCTATAGTACTGACATGGAAGATGGGTAGGCCTATGGATTCTAAACACGATAGGGGATCCAGATATTTGTTTATTTTTCACGCCGATCACAACGCCGAAACGAAGGTGAAAAACCCATTTGCATCTTGCCTCGAATCGGGATGCGCCACCTGGGCGGCTATATTACAATTTTATATTATTAATAATGATTCTATGTACTTTAATTTTTGAAATGAATTTATAGTCGAATTACTTTAATTTAATATATTAATTTACAGAAAAAGTGAAGAGAAAAAGATATTTACAGAAAAAGAGAAGAGAAAAAAGAGCAAGAAGAGAAAAAGAGAAAACACCTACAACTTTAATGTAAATGTTGTAGCGCGCCTGTCTTCTCGTCGCGGTGTGGGTAAGTCGCAACACCATTTTGCTGGTCCCTCGTCCACTACGTTGCCGTTCCCACGCTGAGACGTCACCGTGGTGTAAGGTGGATCCTGCTATATTATTAGTTGATGGTTGGTCGAATATGCGCTATCATACGTGTTAAAATGGTTTCCGTGGCTTCGGATCCCTCACGAAAGTTTACGTATACTAAAACCGATTATCGTGCAATGGACTAAAAATGTATGCTCGTTATATTTTTGAATAGATGTCGACACGTAATAATCAAATATCTATTCAAAAGTACTCATACTGACTGTACCATAAATGCTATCGAAACGAATCTTCTACAGGAACATAGATGGTGCGTTGTTTGCTGTGAATATAATATAATTAACTTCGTTTAAATGATAGCGTTTGACGTAATTAAAATATTTAAATTATTTAATAGTTGCATTACATATTTGGGGTGGGTTGAAATTTGATTTAAGTCTCATGTCCAACTGCTACAGTTTCAAACTTAATTTCAAAGGGGCTCTGAAACCTTGAGGATAAAGTCAGTGCGAAATTATAATTGCACACTATGCATTCCCTTTTTCGCATTCCTGATATTTTAGTGTTCATTTGTCTTTGCCTCGCCTTGAGAAGATTTGCTGCATTTGTGGAGACGATTGGTGCTTGAGAGTCAGGATCAATAGTGATTGATAGAGTACACAGATGTTTGTTGTTGTGTTTAAAAAATCCGTTGACTTATTTGACCTTTGTTGTCGCGTGTCAAATTGGTTAGTGTCTTTATTGGCTTTCGTTGCTTTTGGCCTTTAATGATTCTTTCTTCCAAAAATTTCAAAAAGGAGATCTCATAGAGTCGCTTTGACTCGTTTCCTTCTGTCCATTAGAGGTGGTTGATTAGTTTGACTGCAGCGCCTTAGAACTGACCCTTTTGACATAATTATATGTATTTTCATGGATCAGTTTGCTGAAGGTGTCAGGAATTCGGTCCTCTTGTCGTAATCCCAGCGAAGGTCGGAATTTGAATTCGTGGCAGCCGTATGTTCACTGTTTGATTTGTTGGTTTACTTTTTCTGCTTCTTTTTATGTTCACTGTTATTTGAAGGATGATGTTTTGACACTCTCTATCAACGTTTTTGAAATACTGTTTTGGCTTCATCAGTTTTTGCATTACTCTTAGTGGCAGATTCAATACCGGTTCGGACTCAGTAACGATAAGATCTGCGACCTCGTCGTTTTCCTTCTCATCCGAACTGTCTGTCGATTTAACATCCGTGTAAATGTTGTAGCGCGCCTGTCTTCTCGTCGCGGTGTGGGTAAGTCGCAACACCATTTTGCTGGTCCCTCGTCCACTGCGTTGCCGTTCCCACGCTGAGACGTCACCGTGGTGTAAGGTGGATCCTGCTATATTATTAGTTGATGGTTGGTCGAATATGCGCTATCATACGTGTTAAAATGGTTTCCGTGGCTTCGGATCCCTCACGAAAGTTTACGTATACTAAAACCGATTATCGTGCAATGGACTAAAAATGTATGCTCGTTATATTTTTGAATAGATGTCGACACGTAATAATCAAATATCTATTCAAAAGTACTCATACTGACTGTACCATAAATGCTATCGAAACGAATCTTCTACAGGAACATAGATGGTGCGTTGTTTGCTGTGAATATAATATAATTAACTTCGTTTAAATGATAGCGTTTGACGTAATTAAAATATTTAAATTATTTAATAGTTGCATTACATATTTGGGGTGGGTTGAAATTTGATTTAAGTCTCATGTCCAACTGCTACAGTTTCAAACTTAATTTCAAAGGGGCTCTGAAACCTTGAGGATAAAGTCAGTGCGAAATTATAATTGCACACTATGCATTCCCTTTTTCGCATTCCTGATATTTTAGTGTTCATTTGTCTTTGCCTCGCCTTGAGAAGATTTGCTGCATT
Source organism: Tipula lateralis (assembly GCA_963932295.1). Taxonomy (NCBI): domain Eukaryota; kingdom Metazoa; phylum Arthropoda; class Insecta; order Diptera; family Tipulidae; genus Tipula; species Tipula lateralis. The sequence continues at coordinate 5,990,054 of OZ010739.1, read as the reverse complement.
TGTGGAGACGATTGGTGCTTGAGAGTCAGGATCAATAGTGATTGATAGAGTACACAGATGTTTGTTGTTGTGTTTAAAAAATCCGTTGACTTATTTGACCTTTGTTGTCGCGTGTCAAATTGGTTAGTGTCTTTATTGGCTTTCGTTGCTTTTGGCCTTTAATGATTCTTTCTTCCAAAAATTTCAAAAAGGAGATCTCATAGAGTCGCTTTGACTCGTTTCCTTCTGTCCATTAGAGGTGGTTGATTAGTTTGACTGCAGCGCCTTAGAACTGACCCTTTTGACATAATTATATGTATTTTCATGGATCAGTTTGCTGAAGGTGTCAGGAATTCGGTCCTCTTGTCGTAATCCCAGCGAAGGTCGGAATTTGAATTCGTGGCAGCCGTATGTTCACTGTTTGATTTGTTGGTTTACTTTTTCTGCTTCTTTTTATGTTCACTGTTATTTGAAGGATGATGTTTTGACACTCTCTATCAACGTTTTTGAAATACTGTTTTGGCTTCATCAGTTTTTGCATTACTCTTAGTGGCAGATTCAATACCGGTTCGGACTCAGTAACGATAAGATCTGCGACCTCGTCGTTTTCCTTCTCATCCGAACTGTCTGTCGATTTAACATCCGTGGATTGTCCTTGGATTAATTGTAACATCCGTTGATTGTCAGCTGTTATTTTGACTAATCTAGATAACCTGTTGGCAGAATTTTATGATGCAGACCAGTTAATTTGATGAACTGATTTCATCATTATTAATATTCTGGATTTGTAAAATTTAAAGGGATTAGTTTCATACAAAGCTCGCTTAATTCCAAAAAATACGTTTTATTCTTCAAAAACGAGAAAAACCTCTAATAAAAATACGGCAAATCTTAATTAAAAAAAGAAAAACCTAATATAATTTTCTTTTTATTTATGGAAAATAAGGAAAAATTATTCACCCTTGTTTAGAAATAAATTACAATTAAAATGCTCTGGAAGAACAACAAAAAAAAACTAAACGAAAACAATTAAATTTGTTTGAAGACAAATTTTATTTCAAGTTTCCCACAAGAGTGATGGTGTTGAAGTTAAACAGCTTAAAAGCTTCTGAAATTAATGTATTTTATGATAATGATAATTTTTTGGTACTCAAGTTCTCTTATTAAAATTTTGTAGGCAAGAATTCTAATTTCACAATTTTATTGTCTTATATTTACTGTATTTTATTAAAGAAAATAATTTTCTTATGTTACGCGTAGCATAATTTCTAGTAAATTAAGACGCGTGCTGTTATGAAATAATTAAAAAATTACATGTTATTTACAACATTTTATGGTGTGTTATGCTTTTTTTGTCAAATATCTAGGTTTCAGGAATTTTCGCATTCCCTCTTTCTTAGTTTTATATAACGGTTGCGCCATCTTTTATGTCGATATGTTAACATAGAATAATTTTTCTTTAATTTGGTCAATTTATCTGGATATGTTGGATATGTTTTTGTATGCAACATAAATTAAGTGGCCGCCTTAGAGGCCGAAGCTGTCCTTGTTTGTCTTGAGCACATCTATGATCTAAAGCTTGCTTGCGAACGCGTTTTCCTTTTAGATAACCTTATAAAAAGAAGACTGTAGAGGTCAAATCTACAAATCTGGGTGGCTAGTCAGTGTCGCTATTTTTTGGCATTCAGAAAATTGTCGTTACAGAAACTAAATTGTTTGATTTGCAGTGTAGCATGGTACATCGTCTTGTTGCAATCAAAGGTTACAATGGTCAAACCCTTTTTCACGCAGTTGCGGACAGACATAATGAGCCAACATTCACCGATATTGAATTCCATCGTCTGTTTTGCTTTCTCTGAAAAATGATAGTGTTATAGAAAACGGCCGGCAGATGGTTTCATAGTAAACAGTTAATTTTTAAGTCTGTCAGCAATAGTGATCGGTCCGTATGGAAATCATCTTTAAAATACGCCTAAAAATGATTCCACTAACACAAAAATGCAGAGTGCCGTTCTGGTCTCTAACCACTTCCAACAGTTCATTAAAACATCTTGTCTTATGAAGTTATTATAATAATTGTGTGAAATAAGACACAATTATCACTTATAATCACTTTCCAATATCACTTTTTTAAAATTCAAACTAGAGCTGTTTGTAATTCTCAGAGATGTCGCCGTGATTACTGATTCGTCACCTAACCCACGTCCAAAACTGTTTGTTTCAACACAATTTTCTCCGTCCTGTAAGGTTTTTCTACCCAGACTTCTCTTTTGTTGACTTTCCTTGTTTTCCCTTGAAATAATATCCTCCTCGTCCTTTTTCAATTCTTCGATTATTAGGTCGAACCCCATATCTGGCTGGTGACCGGCTGCTTGGCAGATGTTACCACATGGCAGATGTTTTCCTTAATGATGTTTTGTTTCAGTTATTTGTGGCAATAGACAATGTCGACCTATTCGGCACCATTCCGCTTCTACCTTTATATATATATTAACCAGCAGTAGTTTTTGGGGATCTTCTACAGTGCCTCTTAGGAATCATCTTAAATAGATCCCAATTCCTCCTATGTCGCACTCATCTAATATACTTGTAACTATACCTGTAACTGTAAATCATTCAGTTTATCTTTTCATGAATTTTTCCTTTATTCCTTCACGTTTCGGTATCTTCAGTATATGTCCTATGTTGTGTCGTTACACTTCGTTTCCCCATAAATTTCTTCGAGTATGTTAACAATGTTTCTCTGTTTGGCTATGGGCGTTATCAACCTTCTGCAATGCAGAATGACCCGGCAATGAGTACCTCATTAAAATATACTGCAAGTTAGGATGATTTTTTAAAAAGTGCCGCATAGCTATTGCCATTATTGAATTTTCCATGTTATTAGCTGAGTAACATCATCTTCCAATATCTTTTTCAAAATTTTATATAATGCAGATGCGATATTGTTGTCACTTCTTCTACCTGTATACTCAGTCCTTATGGCACAGTACACTTTTTTTGTGGTTGTTAAATATGCTGTCAAATTGTAAATATTTAACTTTGACTGGTAGAATAAAGGTCCGATTTCAGCTCGTGGACAAGATAATACGTTTTACAAATCGAAAATTAAAATAGGAATTCCAGATTCCTTATCTTGTGCCTTTCGTTTTCTCATAATTTTGTTTAGCGTGCAATGATGTTAATTTTATTTAATCATTTCTTCAGTTAAAGTTTTTTCCCTTTCTGCCACTAAAACACCTCGCAGTTACCACATCTATCAGCCTTCGGTTGATGGAAACCCAAATTAAAATTGATGTTGAATACGTGTCTGTAAAAACTTTCCTTCACAGGATTTTCAATCCGAGTTTTGTAAAGTTTGTACATTTTTCTGATATTAAGGTTGCAATCGAGGTCGCTCATAGAAGTTTAGGCACGGCAATAGTGAGATTGCACTGTCGGAAAAGAGGCAATGTGTTCTTTGATGTTAATTAGTTTAATTTCTGGAACCCCTTTTGAAGACTTTAATCCCTTTTCACTTCTTTTGGCTACACCAGTCAAAATATTTTGGTTTTTATGGGCGTTGTATACTGGTTTTCGTGAGATGGCATAAGTGGCATAAGATTTACTGTATTTGATTTTCCAGTAGATCTGGTTTGTTTCCGTTCTGGTGGTAGTTTTTAGAATATAATCTGTTTTTCCTTGCTGGTTTAACGAGTAAAATACTTTGAGTAGTTCTTCACGCTCTGATGTTGATATTTGTTTTGCACAATTAAATCGGGAATGCGAAAAACAATCTTTTCTAGATTTTATTTCTTTTGCTGCAGCAATTTTGCCGCGGGAATTGGTGTAACTCTTCCCACTTTGGTATTGTTGTTTTCAATAACTGATTTTCCAATTGTTTAGACTTACTTTTCGTGTTCCTGTTAAGCTCGTATTTGACTGATTAACAACTACTTCTTCGACAGTATTACTTTCGCGATTAGAAGCTATATCATATTCTGCAACAACTTTAATTGATCCACTGGTATCTGATAGAGTTTCAGGTGGGATTATAATGAAATTTTCGAGAATGACGGATGAGGAATTTAATTCTGTTATTTTGCCTTCTTGGATTGTGATAATAACTTGTGACTCCATATTTCTGCAAAATATTTATTATTTTAGTTTTTAATTCAAATAAATATATATTTAAATTAATTATCAATAACTTACACAAGTATGTTTTATGGCGCGATATAAAATACGTGTTTGTTACACAAAACAAAAACTAACACCTCGCTGTAAAATTGTGATCACATGGTTTTATGGATGATGCAAATGGATGGTGCAATAATTATAAGCAACAAAGTTCTATGTGCAGTACTTTTTACGTTCAAGGTTTTATTAACATAATACAAAACTTTGTTTGGGACGCAAAGTTCTATCTGGCTGTTAGAACCTTCTGACCTAAATGTTAAATGCAAAGTGTGTAGAAAGAACTTTGTTTCATTGATTTTTCAGAAACCGAAAGAGATAGATTATAATGGATATCGGCAATCGAAAGAGCGTGGTTGGTTATTATGATGTGATATATAACTCAATTTTGCAAAAAATGTTGTCCTAAGGTCACGATTTATTATTATTATAATATATGATTATATATATACATATATATATATATATATATATATATATATATATATATATATATATATATATATAAATATATATATATATATATATATATATATATATATATATATATATATATATATATATATATATATATATATATATATTTATGTATATACATATATATATATATATATATATATATATATATATATATATATATATATATATATATATATATATATATATATATATATATATACTGCACCAAATATACCACTCAATCTTTTGTTATACATTAATGACTTGTTGGATAGCACTGTAAACCCTATCCACAGTTTTGCCGATGATGCAACATTGCATTCTTCTATTTCATTCGAGGTCGAGCCTACTCCTTCAGAGTTAAACGGTTAACGACTGGAAGTTGTCACTTCGCTTAGTTCCGATTTAAGTACAATATTCGAGTGGGGAGTTCAAATCAGGTCAAATTTAACGAGAAAAAACACAATCTCGCGTAAAAGAAGTCACAACGAATACCCTTTTGTGGTTTTCAATTTCCATTGAAGTATAAACTGCAAAAGTTTAAGTCAGCTATCAACCTTTACTTGAAGGTTCGCGCGTTGGGTGCAGGAGCTCTGACAGTTACAAGGAGCTAGGTCAGTCTAAAAGTCTGCCCTGCACCCAACTAAAACAAAACGTAATAAAAAAAAAAATATATGAAAAATTTTAGTGACAAAAATATTGATAAATATTTGTCAGTATTTTTATTATTATTTTGAAAAAATTATTTCATTCTGATAATTTATTTTCATTTCGAATTTAAATATTACAGTTATACCTTCATCTATATTTTTCAACAAAAATATAATTTTTTATTATTCTTAATGAACATTATTCTTAACAATATTTTATCAGTATGATAAAAATGTATTTTATATGATAAATTTATCAGTTTTTTTAAGTGGTCTAACTGATCAGTTTGCTATCAAAGTGAACATCAATCGATAAGAAAATAAGAACATGATCGATAATTGTAATTATTGTAATTAGCTAGCACTGAACGTACTCGACTGAAAGTATGTATATAATAATTGCACGTCAAATCAGATAACATACGCCTGAAGAGATGGATTTGATGGTTTTGCTTTTCCGTGAACTACTTTAAGTTTCAACCATACTTCCCCGGAGCCCAAAAGCTTTGGATCTCAGTAAGCGACTAAAAGTGCCATATATGTGGGGGCCCACCAATTGTTAGTTGGCATCGTTTATGGTTAGAACTATTAAATGCTTTCGCATATTTAGTCTTACGACGGTTCAAGAATTTCACCTCTCGCGCCGTTATATACTAATTCCCTCAACTGCTTTTATTAATCATTACGTCTTAAAATAAAAATCAATTGAAAATAGAACATTCGTCTTATTAGACTTGCTCTCTACTAGACTTGCTCTCTACTTAATCCTTGTTAAAAGAATTAAAATGTACTCAATCAGATTAATGGGCGCGAGATTAAAGACAATTACCCTATAAGTTTATCGTTTTTGTTTATGACCGCTTTCGCATCGAGCTTAGGAGCGACTTACTCGTGATCATTAACTGTTCACACCAAACCCTTTTCCACATCATTCCTCCAAGATCTCATTCGATTTTTTGCTACTACAATCAAGATTAGTGCCAGTGACAGCTCCATGCAGTCTTACACCAAACACTTCAATGCATATCATTGTACCCTCCTACTCGATATGGCTAGATTTTAATAGCATAAGTAAATTTGCCATATCGGTTATGTACGGGCATATGACTTGAGCGCCATCAATTTTAAGGGCTAGTTGCTTCGAAAGGTGTGTTGTTACACACTCCTTAGCGGGTAACAACCTCCATGTCCACCGTCCTGCTGTCTTAAACAAGCAACACCTTTCATTCAATACATAGTGAACCACTAAAATCTAAAAATCATATACATAAGTTACGATTTTTCCAACTCAAAAATTGGATAAAATTTATCGTAATTTTTTTGCCGAACTATAATGGCTTTTATTTGGCCACCATTTTAAGGATTTATTTTTCAAAGTGATCTTTCTATAAATTTTGAAACAATTTTGAAGCTAAAGTAAAATTAGTTTCAATATTGATATCAGAAATGTTACTTTATTAAAACTTCTTTTGTGTTATTTTTGTTTAACGTGTTTTTATTTTTATAAATTAAATCTTAACCTTATAGCGAAAATTTTTAACATTGCTTTTACCTACTGTTTCGCCAATACATTTACATATTTTTGTTATTTCGACAAATTTTGTATACATATATATTTGTCGATTTGTCGAATTTTGTCGAAAACTTCACATCCGTCATAATATAATACAATAATCGTTCTTAATATTAGTATTAGTAACAATGACTAGTCTAGTAAATTTCGTTCATACCTTACTCATATTGCACAACAAAGAACACGATCGCCAACTTTCCAATTGGTAAAATTGATGGAACGACATTTCGTTACACAACTTGGAACGATGATCCAATTTAACTCTCCATACGATTGGTTTCTCTATTCCATTTAATTGGTAGCTCATTAAACTAAAACATAACATCTCTCGTCCAAATTCCAAAACGAATTTATTTCTCCTCATGAACTAACCATGATGACCTCGTCCACTATACCAGCCACAAGTCCTTAGTGCCAAAATGAATTATTACCAATCCATATGGCTATACCTCCCTCTAACCATTAATAGTTGCTCTCTCGCTATTTGGCATTTGAACTATAACTTCTTTTGACTGGATTCAAATCATTATGTCAGCTCGCACAATCGTCTTCATGATTCCCGAATCCTATGTTATGATACTAACCGCACAGGTGGCGCAGTGGTTAAAGCTGCGGCAGTTGGAGCGGGAGGTACCGGGTTCGAATCCGATTCGAGGCAGGATGCAAAATGGGTTTTTCACCTTTGATCGTTTGGGCGGTGCGATCGGTGGTGAAAAATAAACATAATCTGGATCCTCTGTCGTGTTTAGGATCCTTGGTCCGACCCATCTTCCATGTCAGTACTATAGGACTGACATGGAGCTATGCAATGCGCAGATGGCTCTACGGAAAGACTCGGACCTATAGCCGTATAGAGTGGTATCACAACGGATCAAATTTGGTCTAAGTGTGCGATAGCAGCCACATCAACTTAACTTTTAACTTATGTTATGATACTGGATCTACCGTCTACTTCACCTTTAACCGTTAAGCTGTCTATACTTCTGGCTATTTCACCTGACATTTTTGATTATATGCATTGTCTTCTTTCTTGGGCACTCGTTTATTCTCTTGTAGTGGTATTCGCAACATAGCCGATGGCGATTTTGCCTGTTTCCGCCTAATTTCCCACTATTGACTTGAGATGTGACCAGTTTTATCACAAACCCAACATCTCTTGTTCCTTTTACTATCCAAGCATCCCGTCAATCATTTCCTGGTTTAATGATGCTAGTTGTAGTCTCGTTTGTTAGTGCGATGGTTTCTGCAAATGTTAAATTTGAGACAACATAACCACACGTTTAGTATCCAGATTTCGTTTTCAACGGTGAGAGTGTCGAGCTCGATTTGCTCTGTATATTTGCACTTTCCTCTTGTTGTTTCTAAGACCATGTCTCACTTTTTCCGCTATTCCATTCTCATATTCTCCTGTTTCACCAACAATCTCGATTGCTCTCTTAAATTTTCATGATGGGCTTGCATTTGATACTTTAGAATGCTCGTGATTTGTTCGTGGTCGGTTGTGATTTTCCCAATGTCATATTGTTTTTAACAAAACGAACGCTAATGATATGCTCTTGCACACTATTATCATGACAATTCAAGATGTCTAAATTCCATCACTCCCTCAAATGTGTGGTAACCACTACTGAAGCCAATGCGTCAATGGATATTGATCTAGTGGATCAAATATCTGTTTCACTCCGTTGCCAAATAATCCAATCAATAGATATCCCGATTGATCGTGGCATAGACTTGTCTGAAATCAAGAATACCAGACATTTAACATTACTTGGAATCAAAAGGTCATTATTTTGAGGGTATTCAATAACAGCTCCTGGCTCATGTGGAATATAAATATATGGTCCCAAATCGCAGTTCAAATTTTAACGTTTACACGTCAAACATTTTAGACTAATTGCTTGGTTGATGATCTCTTTAAACGTGATCCATTATTCAGCGGCGCTTGGACTCCTCACCAAACCAATCGTTTTTGGGCCTTGTTCTCTCTATGCTCGTCCCCTTTGACTTGAACACATCAACAATTATGCTTTTGGTATGTCCAACATAACCTTTTTTATGAGAAATTAAAATCCAAGATTTTCGAGGTCTTCCCATCAATATATTTTTGAACTCATGATCTCCACTTTCGGCCCATTGTGTTTCTATGATAACAACGAGTTCCACCCGATACTCCTTTATATTAGCGTTGAACCCTTTGACTAGTTAATATGTACATTGATTAACTTGTATTCTCTTTACTCCAGTTAGGTCACAAATAGTCTTCTCCCCGAACGTGTGGTATTTCTCGAGTATTCCCAATATCTCTTCTTGGGTGAGAAGAAGTTCATTCAACTACATATATGAGCGTTGATTGTAACTGAAGTTTGATTTTATAATGATTTGTTTGCATTCTTTTCTACTAGTTTTCGGTATGAAAGAACGTAAAGGAGTGTAAATTCTTGCACAATCACAATCGGCTCAGCATATTCGATTGCCTCTTCTTCGTTGGCATACGACAGGGTTTATTTCCTTGGGTAAGTTGACCAGCTAGGACTATCTCGTATATTTTGTCTTTCAGGATAGTGAGTCAATTTACCTGCTGTCGTTTTTATTCCGATTCTTCACTATCAAAACTATTAAATACTATTTGTTGCGAATTATCTCATCATTTGGTGACCCTTTATCGGTTTTAATTCGATGGAAAAATGTATTCGATGGATAAATTGTGGTTGGAAGATGTTATCCTTCTTCAGTTTGAAGGCGTGAATCAATTTAAAACTTCCTTTGATTATTCGTCTATTTGTTGCAAATGGTGCATTGTTCTCGTAGATGATTAATGGCATAGTAAGACCCAAGAGCCAGGAGCTAAGAAAAAGAAGAGAAGGAAAGCTTTTTATATTTGAGTGTTAACGGGTCGCTGTGTTTGCGAAGTCTCATATAAATCTCCTATAATGTGACGCAAGTCTGAGAAAGGATTTGAAATTTATCAAAATCTCCGGTTTCTTGATGTTTCGAATAGCCAATGGTTTGTTCTGATTTGGCATCAACCCTGTTTGTTGTGAGGTATTCCAGAAATTCCGTTTCTGTTTTATAGAATTTCGTTTCATCAATGTGTTTACGCAAGTTGGCCTTCTGTAATTTCGGGAATACTCTCTCGATGGTTTTTGCTTCATACAGTATGGGTACAGGTACGATGTAGTGCACCAATTCGTCCCAGGTGGTTTTGATTTCACTGTGTACGCCAGTATCGATTACTCCGAGGTTATTGACCGGTCCAAAGAGAATTGCGAATTTTGAGATGACTTTGTGTAATGTTTTTTGGTATCAGGAGGAAAATGGCCATTCTGGACCTCCATATTGTTAACGTGGCATGATAGCTTTCTTGTATTGGAATGGTAATGCTGGGTGCGATGATAAGTTCGTTGTATTTTCGGTCGATGAGTGCCCTAAGTTTCTTCAATGTGTCATCTCCAATGATGTCATTGAAGACTTAAACCCTAGTAGGATGAAGAAATCGATGGTATTTTGTGATTGATTTTGATGATCTGATTTGGAATTGATTTTCTGTTGGCTAGGCATTGGCGGCTAATTCAGATTTTAAAACGTTCTTATTCAGGCCAAACGTTCTTATTACTATTTCTCGCCCAACTGTGTTCCTAGAGGTTTATTCTTTGTAATTTTCGTGGCTCGTAGATATGAAATATTGCCGTTTTGCTACTCATTATTAGTAGGGCGGTTGATATAGCATACGTTTAGATATGGCGTCAATGCTGGGAAGCTGTTCGGATCCTGAGATCTGGTTTACAAGAGTTCGAAATCGATTTGTTTCTACTAAATCGTTGATCAACGCTGAGTCGGCGCTACCTCGAACTTTTTGGCGGATATATTGCAGTATAGTTCATATCGGCTTGTTCGGTAGAATGTTGTAGTCGTGCAATATTTTTTAAACTATGTGCATCCGTATGAAGTATTGAGTGAGGTTACCGTAAAATATCTTGAATTCTCTTACAGAATCCGGTAAGCAACTTATTTCCTTCAGCTCTTCTTTATAGTGTGGAGTCCAAAGTCTTTAGCGAGGAGTTGCGGTTATGTTAAGAATATTCGATATTTTGTTGAATTAAGTACTCTGCGTCTACATTATTTCCTTAAGTTATTATTTCCTTTTAGGTAACCTACAAATATACTTTGAAACCATCACAAAAGTAATGAATTAGCTAAGTGTTGATTTGTTTTACTATTGAAGGTATAACTTTGAGATATGCAATGTATATTCATCTCGATACAATTCCAATTTATGTGAGAGGTCGATATCCATCCCATATACAATTTGTACAATAGGTAAATGTCATGACGGGAAAAAACTGATGATTGAAAAATAAAAACAAAAATCGTTGTTTAGGATGACATACGGTAGAGCTTAAATTGTCTAAAATAAATCACAAAAAACAAAAAAAAATTGCAAAAGCAAACATTTTCTACCCATCCGAAACATGGTGCCACACCACCGCGTATATACACCGATAACAATATACCAAACAGATATATATTGGGAAAAACAAGAAAAACATGAACTGTTTTCCTTTTTTTCGATTTTAATAAAAGAAGGAAAAATCATTCAATTGGTTTTCAATGTTTTATTATAATTTTTTTTCTGTTCGTTGATGTTCTGCCGGTTGTGGAACATATTGCTGCTACTGCTGTGTGGACTAAATAAAATTCACTAAATTATAACCATTTGGCGTTGTTGTTGTTATTGTTGACTACCATAAATATATTTGAGTCAAAATGATGATTAAAAATTAATAATCACCATGTAGTCAGTGTGGCAGTAGTCTCGTCTGATCAATAAAGTGATTGAGAAACTTATATATATATATATATATATATATATATATATATATATATATATATATATATATATATATATATATATATATATATATATATATATATATATATTTATATATATATATGCAATATATATATATATATATATATATATATATATATATATATATATATATATATATATATATATATATATATATATATATATATATATATATATATATATATCATATATATATATATATATATATATATATATATATATATATATATATATATATATATATATATATATATATATATATTTATATATATATATACATATATATATATATATATATATATATATATATATATATATATATATATATATATATATATATATATATATATATATATAATATATAATATATATATATATTATATATATATATATATATATATATATATATATATATATATATATATATATATATATATATATATATATATATATATGTGTGTATACGACTAATGCGAACATCCAGTTATGCAGGCCATGTTAGGGTTTACTCCCATTGCATCCGAATATTACGCGACATGTCACTACATTGAAGATTAAGTCTGAGGAAAAATGAACAATAGAACTAAGGAGTATCTATAACTCAGTAACCCCGAGTTGTGGCTATTCTTCACCTTGGAGAACAACAATAAGTCCTATTGGATTGATGCTAACACGGGCGATGAATATTGTGTTTTTCATTAAGAGCCTGAACATAGATTGGACGGCTAGCGTGTAAGAGAAAAAGTACAATAGATCTTTTAGATTGCGTTGCTCTATGGCTCAATCGCAAGGCGATCCTCTCCCACACTATAATCATGAGTAACGAGAGATACTTGAATCCTTCAAGCGTGTGGTCACCAATTCTGAAATCAATTGCGTCTTCAATTCTGGGGTTGTGCCAAGAAGACAAATATCAAAATCATACAAACAGTTCAAAGTAAAATCTTGCGATACACCGTAGTACATTCGAAACGACAACCTCCATCGGGATCTAAATATTGAGGTTGTCGTGGATGAAATTAAGCATCATGCAACAAAACATCTACAACTTCTGCACCAGCATGTGGACAATATGAAAATATGGACATACGCTGTATGCTGACTACCACTCCATTAAGAAGACTGGAAAGAACCAAACCGACTTATCGCGACCAATGCAAAAAGTTGATTGGATTATCGGAATAAGATATTGTCTTGAAAGCTATACCACGATAATTCTCGCATTTCAAGCGATCAGTCTTTTTGAATATTGGGCATAACGCGGTCACTTGCAATTCTTTGGGCATAGCTTTATTTTGCCATAACAATATAATAAGGTCGAAAAGACAGTTCCACAAAGTTAGCCCTCCGAATATCAAGAGCTCTGAATTAATGCAATCAACTCCTGGTGAATAGTGGTGCAGTGGTAAAAGCTGCGGTAGTTGGAGCGGGAGGTACCGGGTTCGAATACCGATAGGGGCAGGATGCAAAAGGGATTTTTCACCACTTGATTACGATCGGTGGGTGAATGAACACAACTATGACCCCCTATTGGAGTGCAGAATTCATGGGCCGACCCATCTTCCATGTCAGTCAGTGAATAAGTTAACCGCGAAAGAGTTGAGAGTGCCTTGAGCCTTGGTCCCAAAGAAGATTGCATAGTAATAAACAAAAAAATTTCCTTGTGAATGGATTTTTCTTTAGTCTCTGCATGGTCATTGTGAATTCCTCGTAGGATGGATGTTCTTCTCTGTGGTCTGTATTTGAGGGTATACAAATACAGCTTATGATACAAGTTTTTTTTTTTAATATTTTATTTATGAGAACAATAAAATTTTTTAACAAAGTAACTAGTCATTTTTGACTAACAGCGTTTGATTCTGACTGTAAATTATTAAGCACTCCTATGTAAACTTTCCATAGCGATGTTTTGATTTATTTTGCCTTCTGCGGGCTATTCTTGTAACTCAAAAGGTTTTTGTCTTTTGAGTCTTCTTGTAATACCATCTTGATGAAGTAGTTTTACAGATTCATGGTTGGGGTGTTGATGGAGCCTCTCCTGATGTTTTCGAGCATACTTCTTTATTTCCTCTGCGACTGTGTCGATTCCGAGATCTCTATGAAGGTCACTATTACGAGTGTACCAAGGGTTAACTATTCCTCTGAGAACTTTATTTTGAAATCTTTGAACTATTTGTTGATTGCTGGTTTTGGTGCATCCCCATAGTTGAATACCATATGTCCAGACCGTCTTGAGCACTTGTTAATAAAGCATAAGTTTATTATGAATGGATAACTGAGAGGTTGACCAATTAGCCAGTACATTTTTCTATATTTTAACTGGAGCTCTTCTGCTTTCTTTTTCACGTGTACTTTCCATCTTAACTTTGCATCAAGATTCATACCAAGGTATTTTGCTTGATTTGCATTTGGCACAGGAATATTATTTAGAGTCACAGGTAGTGGTTCTATTGATCTATTAGTGAAATTAATGTGAGTAGACTTCGATTCATTCACTTTAATTCTCCACTTAGCTAGCCAATCTTGCATATTATTTAAAGCTATTTGTAATTTGAGTGTGGCTTCACCGATTGTGTCACCAACAGCTAGAATTGCAGTGTCATCTGCAAACGTGGCGATAGTTGTATTATTCGTCTGCGGTAAGTCGCTTGTAAACAGTACAAAAAGGAATGGCCCTAAGACACTTCCCTGTGGAACTCCTGCCTTAGCTTCTTTTATACTGGAGTAAAATCTTGTCTGCTTAACTCTAAAGTATCTCCCTTTTAAGTACGACTTTAACAGTTCGCAATACTCAAGTGACAAAGTTTTCTCTATTTTAAATACTAGACCATCTAGCCAGACTTTGTCATGCCTGCGCTATGTCCAGAAATATGGCTGAACAAATCTTTTTTTCCTCTCCTTTTCTATTAAATCTGTTATTCTGTGAACTTGATCGATTGTGGAGTGTTTGTTTCTAAATCCAAACTGATGAGACGGAACGACTTCTGACTTTTCAATCGCAGGTTTAATTCGTTTTAATAATAGTCTCTCAAACAGTTTTGACATAATTGGAAGAAGCAATATTGGCCTATATGAAGTTAATTCACTTGGCGGCTTTCCTGGTTTAGGTATCATTATTACTTCTGCAAATTTCCAAGAAAAAGGAACGTAACATAGTCTGAAGGAGGCATTAATTATGTCCGACATCTTCCTAATAGCTTTATTAGGTAGTTGTTTAAGAATCTCTCCAGTTATCAAGTCATATCCTGGTGATTTTTTAGGTAATATATGGTTCTTAATTTCTTGTTTCACTTCTTTAGCATTAGTTAATCGGATTTCCTGCCTCATAAAGTTGTATGGTTTTCAATCAATATATCTTGGGAATTAAGAGTTGTTAAATTAGGCTGAAAAGTGCGCTCGAGTTGATCCGCAAAACTTTCTGCTTTTTCTTCTTTGGTTTTAGCTAGGTGCCCATTATTACTTCTTATCGGTGGTATGTGCGTAACTGGTCTTTTTAAATATTTGGTTGCTTTCCACAGTGAGTAATCGCCATCTTTATTGTAGGTGAGAGCTTGTAGGTATGAATTTATTGAATTATTTTTAAATTCTCGTATTCCTCGTATTCGTATTCGTTGTGTTAAATTATTTAATCTATTTTTGACGGTTGGGTCTCGAGTACGTTGCCATTCCCTTCGGATATTTCTCTTCTTTATAACTAGTAATTTAATTTCAGTTGGGTAGCATTTACCTGTTTTTTGTTTGTTTGTTGAAGTGGTACTTTTTCAGGCTGCTTGCTGTATATCTTTGACTAGCTTTTCAACCTCCTGCTCTAATATGTTTTCTGATGAAAATTGTGTGTTTAAATTAATGCTATTGTCTAGTTCATTCCTAAATCTTTTCCAATCAGTATATTTACTTGTTAACATTGGATGTTTTCATTTTCAGTTATTGTATCACTTATTATCATTAAAATAGAGGAGTGATCAGACGTGGAGTCAAATCCTTCCTGCACTTGTATATAATCAACCGGGACTTTTCTTGTTATAAAGAAGTCAATGAGGTCTGGTATTTTACTTTGGTCGCTGGGTCAGTAAGTTGGTTTACCTGTAGAGTGCCAGTTGCAGTTGTATTTAGTTATTGCTTGATGGAGCTCTTTCCCTTTCTTCGTTGTAAGTCTTGATCCCCAATCCGTATGTTTAGTGTTAAAGTCACCTCTTGTTGTTTGGCTTTTTTCGAGTAGGGTGAGCCTTTGCAATATTGATATGAGGGCTCTTTCTTGCTTTTCTTCTTGGAACTAAGTCTATTAAGAATATCTTGTAGTGTTTTATTAGTTTGATTATGAGATGCAAGTGAAACATTAAGTTGGGCAGAAAACGACTTTAACACAGAAGTTTCCATCCTGATTCCAAGTGAAAGTTGACCGAGATCTTAAGGTATGGGGCAGTGCGGTGACTCCTTAAGCAATGCGGTGACTCCTTTAAAGAAATAACACTAGTATTTGTCCTCGTAGCAAGAACCGCGATGTTACTCCTAGTGATTGTAAAGTGAGTTTGCGCTTCATTTTTCCAATTCGTGTCCGTGGCCGTTGAAATAATGTCGGTTGGTGAATAAGAAACAGTGCCCTACTGGGGTATAAAACGTGCTCATTTTATTCCATTTTGGATGTTATGCTTTTACGATAGACCCAAATATTTGTACTGATTTCAGCAATGGTTGATTGAAGTTGTTGGTAAAGTTATGTCGTCTTAACTGTTTCTGCCATCTCGTCTCGTATATATATTTATATATTTATGTACATATATAAACCAATCCGTCATTACCATTTTAATTTTGGGGTACAACTTTTAAGCACAGAAGACGAAAAAATGGAGCGCAGGGGAGTAATGAAGACTCATCTTTTTTTTTGTGTCTTATGGTGATTATTATTTTTTATTATTGTTTTGTTATGTCTCGACGACTAAAGGAACGAAAAATAACTCACACTCATCGACATACACCCGAAACTAAATTGTCGAAATTTAGTGCGGAAAAACCAAATTACTAGTGTTGTTTGTGTTTGCGAAATATTCTCTTTCTTTTGTTTGTTATTTTTTAAGTGGTTTTCGTTTTATCCTTAATGCCCCTGTATGCTGTTTAACTATTTTTTAACGAACAAGGAAAAACATTTTTGTTTTTCCTCTATCAAATCGTATGAATAAACAGAATCATAATTTTCAATTAGAATTTTTGGTTATGTATTGTGTATGTGTGTGTGTTTGTGTGTGTGTGTGTGTGTGTATGTGTGATTTTGGTGAAAATTCAAGGAAGACAACGAGATTGTTATTTTATTATCGTAAGGATTTATTCCTTCCTATCCCCCACCTTCATATCGAGTGGAATGTAAAATTAAATGTAAATCGCAGCTAATTTTTGGGTTACATACCGCACTTTAGGAATGATGTAATTGTGTTTAAACAGGGCGCTCTTCAAGGAGAGATTCCATGCTGTTAATATTCGTACCCGTTCGTTTTGTTTGTGTTAACTGGCAAATTTTCCATAACCATTTTTTTTTATTGTTCCCAAGTCTAAATACTAGAAAGGTGCGAGAAAATGGAAAATCAAAACAAAACAAAAATGTATGTATATATATATATATATATATATATATATATATATATATATATATATATATATATACACTTTGTTTACTTCTCATCTTTTTTTTGTAGTTTCGTTAACAAGATAATGTAAAAATATCCAGGACGCGATCCTTTAGGCACTGAGTATGTGTACATAGTATGATTATTATTTTTATTTTACTTAAACAAAACAACAGAGGAAAAATACAACAATCTCAATTTCCCAACCAAAAATAGCATACGTAGTTTTCTTTTACCATGTTTTTGTTTTTATTTCAAATATATATATTTTCAATGGAACGCTTCTCGTATTTTCCATCATGGTCAATGTTGTTTTAGGATATACAACAGTTTTTTTTTTAATTTTTGTATATTATTCATTTATCTATTTAACCCTACTGGGAAAATTTAAAAGGGAATTTTCTGATGTACTTAAGTATTTTATATATTTTTCGGTAAATATTAATTTAATTTGGCTAAAATAATTAAAAGCCTCCAACTAGGATCCACTAAATTCGTAGTGGGTCGTAAGTTTCATATTGTTTTTCTTGCAGACAATTTTCATGGAAAACTTATGAAAAATCAGCAAATATATTTTCCATGACTTGCATTTTCCCTTCTAACGTAAACATATTTTTACGACTCTTCTCCGTACGTATCCGGATTATTGAGGACTAATTTGCCAATGCGTGTAAACCTAGACCTAACTAGAGTAGAACTAAATTTAGGATAACTTTAGGTCTAACGTCACTTTAGGTCTAACGAAATTAGAACTAAAATAACTGAAAGATTTGTCAAAATTTCCTTCACGTAACGCAAAATAATAAAATTATACAGTACTACAATTCTTGAATTTACTATTGATATGACTTATAAGTGATTATGATTTTCTGACTCCTGAGACTCCTGAGTCGCAGGTTGTAGCTTAATAGTTAAGAGAGTTTCTCATCACGCCGCGGTCTCGTGTTCGATTCCCTCCGTTGACCAAAAGATTAAAAAATGCATCGGATGACATAAAATGCGATTGTGTGTAAGAAAACATTCGTTGGGCTGACCACCTACAATGCGTGCACCAATACGTTAAAAAGGCTCGGAAGGTCACAGTTGAGACACGGTAACGAACGTTTACAGCCTCTAAGCCATAGATTATATTACGGCGTCAATATTATGTTTTAGTAAGCTTTTCTATCCTAAAAATTTAGGATTTTCTTAAGAAACCAGTTCCAGTTATTTAATTAAACCGGATGGATCCTGGACTGCTTCTAGTGAGGAATCTTTGAAACGTTTTCATTGAAACCCACTTTCCAGGAAGCTTCGACGACTCGATAGAGACTAGAACTCATCGGAAGCACATTCACTTCGCATAAAAGATATTGTAACCAAAGATCGAGCCCTGTGGTTGGGGGCATTCGTGTTACGTAAATATTACGAACGAAACATGAGAAATAGAATACTACCATAGAATACCACCACAGTATCCATAGCTTGTCGTAGGAGGCGACTAAATCTGGTTGGATCGCTGGGCTGACGACCCGCATCCGTAAAAAAAGTGAAACTGTTAAAAATGTCAACAAAAATAAAAAAATCGGATACCGCCAAACCAACAAAAAAAGGAAGCCCCCCGCTTAAGTACCCGGACACGAGATTGAGAATCAGCACGTGGAACGTGCAGTCATTATGAAAACCTGGCGCGTTGAACGGCCTTATCACATGCATGAAAGAGTATCGGCTGGAACTCGTAGCTCTCCAAGAAACTCGATGGCCTTAAAGTGGAGACCATGTGTCCCAAGGCTATACGTTGCTACACAGTGGAGATGACCTCGGAAATCTTGGAGTTGGATTTCTCATTGGGCCACAGGTAAAAAAGGCTGTTTTGGACTTTCAAGCAGTCGATAATCGAATGTGTAAGCTTCGCTTGCACATGAGATTAGCTAACCTGTCAATTGTCTGTATACATGCGCCCACTGATGTAAGCAAATCCCAGGATAAAGACTCATTTTACAATAATCTGGATAATCTGATGGGCTCTATACCGGAGCACGATGTCAAATTGGTGATTGGTGACTTTAATGCTAGAGCTGGCAGAAATCAGACCGACTTATGTAACAATATAGGTCCGTACTCCCGACACGAAACTGCGACCGAGAATGGGGAAAGAATGATGTACTTTGCGATCGCTCATGATCTCAAAGTAGCAAGTACATTCTTTCCTCATAAAAACATCCACTTAGAAACATGGACACATCCACGTAAAACATCCCGAAGCCAAATTGACCATGTGTTGATTTCAAAAGGGCGGGCGTCGTCCAAGACGTGAGATCGTATCGGTCGCCAACAAAATTCGTAGGCAGTGACCATTTTATGGATGCTGCAAAGCTACGATGGAAATTTTCGTACAAGTCAGGGAGGACAGGAGAATATACAACGCGATTCTCCTGTGAAGGTCTGACAAATAAAGAAACGCAACGAAAATATCAAGATCTTGTCAGCAATAGCATTATGCAATCCAATTACCAATCTGATGATGTGAACAGTGTCTGGGAAGTATTGAAAACCTCGGTTGTCGATGCTGCCCAGGACACTCTCGGTATAGTGAAAACTAAGCCCAAAAATGATTGGTTTGATGAGGAGTGTCGTCTTGCTCGGTTTACAATCGCAAGGAAAAACAAAGCAGTTCTTGCTAGGAGGACAGCTAAAAGAATTTGTAGACTGAAGAAGCGAGAATGGTGGAAGGCTAAGGTTTACTTTATTCCACTTCAAGGAAGGAAACAGTACGAATTTAGCACTGGAGTACCTGGTGCGGAGGACCTAATGGAATTGGCAACAAATGCCGAAGCAACCATTGTCACAGCAACAATAAATAAACCCACTCCGGCACCTACAAATTTCGATATCGGGCAGTTAATGGCGGCGATGCATCAAATGATGATTGGCTTAGAAAATTTGACAACCGAAATGCTGACCGGTCAAGAAAATTTGAAAACTGGTCAAGAAACTGTGGTAGAAAGATTGGAAGAACAAGAAAATATTCAACGATGTTTTATATCCGAAGAGAGTGAAAAGTTCCGCGAAATCTCCATGTCTTTTAATGCCAAAGTGCACAGTTAAATGTCAAATAAACGAAAAGTTTGAAGTAACTGATGAAATGATTTTGAAACTTGAAAAAGAAATAATAGACATTCGACGGAACAACGTCGTTTAACATTTTCAAATTACAATTTGAAACGGCAGCATTAACAAATAATTGGTGCAAGGAAGACTAGGTCGCAGCTCTTATAGTGACGTTAAAAGGCGGTGCAGCAGATATGTTGCAGATAATTCGAGAATTCGAACGCGGAGACTATGATAGAATCATGCTAGCCTTGGAACGAAAATATCGTACTGATCACAAACGAGAGCTATACAGGATGGAGCTCAAAGGTCGTTCTCAAAGAATCAGAGAAAAACTTCAAGAGTTTGCTGCATACATAGAGCGATTGGTGCATCTCACACACTTCAATATGGCTCCCGAGTACACAGAAAGTATAAAAACTGATGCGTTTACTGATGGTATTCGTGATGTATAATAGAAACCAGACAAGTAATAGTGTTAGTATCAAAAACAACATTTGTGGAGACCATCGCTTGTGCCTTCACAAACGAAACTGCATATAACATTATTAAAACAGCAGTAAAAATGAGACGAGTCGAATTAGAATCAGAGAACTATAGCTCGAGAAATAATGAGAAACGACCTGTAAATGAAACATCGACGAGGTTCCGGTATGGCAACAATAGAATCAGATGTTGGGCTTGTGAGAAACTAGGTCATCTATCGCTAGATTGCCGGGAAATTAGACTTAAGCGAGCAAGAACACTGTCACCTATGTACCGTAGGTCCAATGATGACAACAGAACAGTAGAAGAGAAAGTGAGCTCTTCAAGATCGCAGGCGTTAAACGAGTAAGAGTCAGCTTTAAAGAGCGAAAGCTGACTCCATGCGAAAGCTCACTACCGAATGTTCAATGACCTTCATCCCTGTTTCCCGATTGGCAAGAGGTGAAGATAGTTTGATCGTAAGTGGAGAAATTGATGGCAGATCTAGTGGGATGACAATAGATCAAAGGGGAAAGGAAGTGCTCATACGAATTGGTAACAGAGACTTCTGTCACGAAGTTTTGGTGGCCGATATTGTCGATGAAGTGATGTTGGGTATGGACTTCATGAAGAAGAACCAACTCGTATTGGATATGGGAAAGGAAACACTAAATTATGGTAATGGACAGCAAGAAGCCAATCGCCAGGCGACTTAAGTTGAACCATCGAACAAAGCTCAAAAACAGTAATTAGAGGTAAATTGGATGGAGGTCCTGATACACGAAAGTTGTGAGTTGTAGAAGCCTGTAATGAAAAATAACAAGTGCCAGAAATCATGTTTGGAAAAGCATTGGTAAAACCGGATCATGACAATAGAGTCCCTCTGAGGGTTCTCAACTTATCAGACAATACAAAAATCATTAAAAAGGGGACTATTATCGCCAAATCCCCATAATTCGCCAAGCGCCAAGAAGATTATCATTGGCAAAACAATCAGAAGGGGATCGCATGGTAACGGATATGCAAATGGTAGGATTGATTGAGCAATCGACCAGCCCATGGAGTTCACCTGTGGTATTGGTGCAGAAAAAGATTGCAGCATGAGCTTCTTCGTCGATTATAGAAAGCTAAATTCAGTCACCAAGAAGGATACTTATCCGTTACCTAGAATTTATGATATATTGGATACGTTGGCAGGCGCAAGATTATTTTCCACCTTGGATCTACAAAGTGGATATTGGCAGGTGGAAGTCGCAGAATAGGATAAAGAGAAAACGGCGATCAGTCTGAGTAATGGATTGTGGCAATTTTTGAAAAAACGTTATGCCGTTTGGATTATGTAACGCTCCTGTGACGTTTGACCGAGTGCTGAAAGGATTGCATCGGAAAACGTGCCTGGTGTACCTAGATGACATCATTGTTATAGGTAAAAACTTCGAGAAACATCTCCAAAACCTGGACGAAGTGTTCGAGCGGATTCATTCAGCAGAGTTAAAATTGAGTTCAAAGAAACATGCCTTGTTTCACAACTAAGTGAAATATTTGGGACATAAGACAAGAAGAAGTGGTATAAAGATACATATATGGGTAAAATCTCAACTGAATGATTGGCCAAAACCACAAAACCTACACGATCTGAGAAGTTTTATTGGGAATTGCACGTACTATCGAAGATTTGTACCGGGATTAGCAGCATTAAGAAGCGTTCAGCGAGTTGAAGAAATACTTGTGCACAGTGCCAATACTTGCATACCCAGTACCAAATCAAATATTTATCTTGGATACTGATGCGAGTAATAATGGTATTGGAGAAGTTTTGTCTCAGAATATAAAACCACAAGAACGGGTTATAGCATACTTTTCGAAAGTTTTGTCGCCGGAGCAATCAGAAGATCCCGATTTATCGGTCATATTAAAATTAGTCGAATACTAGCACAGACCATTATGGAAGGAGATTGCTGACAAGAGTCCTAT
Source organism: Tipula lateralis (assembly GCA_963932295.1). Classification (NCBI taxonomy): domain Eukaryota; kingdom Metazoa; phylum Arthropoda; class Insecta; order Diptera; family Tipulidae; genus Tipula; species Tipula lateralis. Next base: position 5,967,197 of record OZ010739.1, on the reverse strand, counting down.
AGTTAAGGCATATTGGGCTCAATGAGATAGTCTGTTAATTAAAGATAGTTGTTTAAAAAAGGGTTTGGGAAAGTTCCGATAGTAGAAATAAACAATCATTAGTGGTGGTACCGAGGATCCGAATTCTAGAAATTTTGAGCAAATATCACGAAGGAACAAGTGTTGGCCATATAGGCATCAACAAGACTTTGGCAAAAGTCCGCGTAATATTTTACTGGGCAGGATGCTGGCAATCGGTTGCAGAATGGTGTCAAAAATGTGACCAGTGCATGGCAGTTAAAGGTCCTGCAAAACGAAGCCATGGAAAAATACAGTAGTATAACAGCGGAGCATTATTTGAGCAGATCGCTATGGATTTTGCAGGTCCACTTCCTACCAGCGAAAGTGGAAACCAGTATGTTTTAGTGGTGATGGATAATTTTAGTAAAAAGCCTTCAATACCGAACCAACAACGCTGTGGTTAATAATTGGATAAGTCGATATGGAGTGCCTATGAAACTGTAAAGTACTGTAAAAGTGAATACGAATTAGTATTATAAATATATATATATATATATATATATATATATATATATATATATATATATATATATATATTTTTTTTTTTTAATATATATATAAATATATATATATATATATATATATATATATATATATATATATATATATATATATATATATATATATATATATATAATGCAAACAAATACAAAAAGGGTCTATTCAGACCCTGGTATCTCCAAAAGAATTTATAATTGTTAGTAAGAATTGTGTTATTTAAAGTATTCAATATTTCGCCAAAATGTCATTCTTCTTCAATATTACGCCTGAATGTCATTGATATATCATTTTAACACGTACATTCAAATGTTCGGTTATTTTTAGTGGTTAGGATTTGGTTAAGTCTACGTTTGTTACTGATGGGAGTTACGACTCTAAAATCTTCACTTCATTTGAAACACTTTAACACTGGTTAAAATAAGACTTTTCCGAAACGGCGATTCAGTACAGCTTATATAAAAATCGGTTGGATTCTCGACCGTTCCCTTGTGCGTAAAACAATCAATGGTGGTGTCTAATTTCAATGTTTTAATGGCTGATTGATTTAGGTAATTTTTAAGTAGAGATTTTATGAAAGAACATGTGTGAGTCGAGTCAAACGGTTATCCATAACTGACAGTTTTGTTTGAGATTGCACAATAGAAGGCTTAGCCCGACACAGCGTCTACAAATGATTCAGTTGTATAACGAAAATCAGAGTTGTCCGGAGAATGGTTTTCATGTGCTTAGGGCAACTTAGGGTCCACATAATCGGCCTCCTGAACGCAGTTCCCGATTCCATCGGAGAATTTGAAACCCAATTTTCATTATTGGATAATACGTGACCAAAATGACTACATCCAGCACGTAGTTAAGAAAATATAGCGGCAGTATACGCAATAACCATGGTGATCGAGGGGATAACGATCGTGGTTTAATAGCGAGATTTTAAGCCGGTCGATCTTCCAAATGCTCAGTCTTGAGGCTCTTAAAGAGCTTGAAGAAACCCCAATGTTTGATCAACATTTTGTACAGCGTTGACGCCCATTTCTGGCTTAATGGCTCAGTTAATAAGCAAAATTGCCGTATTTTTTGCTGCAGAGCAAACCGAAGAGGTCCAAAAGGTACCATTACATCGAGACAAAACAGCGGTTTGGTGTGGTTTGTATGCTGATGGAATCAATTTATTCAAAAATGAGGCTAGCCGAAACTTCATCATGAATGGCTCCCGTTATCGTGTCATGATAACGTGCTATGACTACCGAAAGATCTCCGTGATCTCGAAGACATTTGGTTCAAACAAAATACGCAACTTGGCACACAACTTTTGAAACAATGGCGCTATTACGAGAAATTAGATGAAAAGTAAATTTCACGTTTTGGACCAGTGAATTGGCCATTCCTTTGGGACATCGTACATTTTAAAATCTACATGGATAAACCGGTTAGATTGGTTAATTAAAAGCCAACATTATTCACGTCATATAGGCCAAATATGACTCAAAATTCTCTAACGCGTCATCAAAAATTAGAATGGACCATGTAAGAGGCAGTTACACATACAGTTACACATAGTTACGCCAAAATTTAGAAAAAATAATCTTTGGAGTTTCTCCCGTGGTATCGTGTTCTGCACTACGATACGCTATCATGAACAATGGTAGTCATTTATCTCAGTTTCTTTGATCGGAATCAAGCAGTTTCGCGAAATGTTCGTGCCTGGTTCAGTTGAACCACCTATCCACCATGCTATCTGACTGCTGCTTCACAGGAGTCACCCGAATCTTGCTAATGTTAAATATACTATACAGCTCAGCGATTAGTTATGACTCAAAATTTCTTCCTTGATCCGTATGTAGCTCCAACGGTACTCTGTATCCGCTAACCCACTCGTTTACCATTATGTACCTTTCATGCTTCCATGCGTTATTGTAGAAGTCTAAGCTACTGCTTTAGATTCACAGACTGTATTATCATAATGTTGGTTCTCTCGTCGTTCCTCAGCCGTTATCCGCTCTCAAGCTACAACATAAAATTATTCCATGTGGTCATAAAATTACTGCACTAGAACATAAAACAATTGCATCGTTTTAGGGGGTTGGATTGGCACCAGATTCGCTTTCGATCAATTCTTTATACACCGTGTACTCTAACAACTCGACAATGAACCATTACTGCATTTACTGTCTTGATATAGGCATATTTTAAATTCCTATCACATCTCCCTTTTTGAAATACATCGGAGTCCTCTACATATTCTAAATTCACTCTGTTAACATTTTAATTTCATTTTATTAAGACATTTAACTTTAATCTTAAGTATCAAGAGATTAATAACATCCTTTTTTATTACCTATATTACAGAAGACATAACAGTTTTCAGTTATTAATGCAAATATGCTTTTTCCATCACATATTTACATTCATAATCTGTCCTGCAAAATACAACAACAGTATATATATATATATATATATATATATATATATATATATATATATATATATATATATATATATATATATATATATATATATATATATATATATATATATATATATATATATATATATAATGTCCGAAAGAGGATCAGCATTCTGGTAGCTATTTATATACATATGGAAACGATATAAGAATCCCTTTTGCATTTATATTGTATATAAAAGATGGAAATTACTATAAACATCATTACCACTATTATTATAGACAATCGAATTTTCTTTCATTTCGGGGAAAATTGACTCAACTCCACAAATAATGTACAAAACGATTTTCCTATTGTATACTTTTCCTTTCTTTTATATTTTGATTTATGGGAAAAGTGGTGGCAACATTTTTGTCTTTGTTTAATTTTTAGTTTAAGTTTGGTTTTGGTTCTTCATTCAAATTTATTCGAGACGAAAAAATAAGATAAATAAAACAAATACACATTTGAAGGATTTAACCCTTATAGCAGAGAGGCTTTTCTATACTTTAACGGATCGAAAAGTATATATATAAATATTCAATCACTCATTACTTAAGGAATAATTGACCATTAATTGATGTTGAAAATCTTATTTTTGGTCTTATTGGTCAATCAAAAATTGGTACTGTAGTTTGAGACACAGGAAAATCAAAGTAGTATATATATATATATATATATATATATATATATATATATATATATATATTTATATATATATTTATATATATATATATATATATATATATATATATATATATATATATATTTATATATATATATATATATATATATATATATATATATATATATATATATATATATATATATATATATATATATATATATATATATATATATATATACAGGTGACCCTTGAAATATGCGGGCTTAAATAATGCGTTTTTGTTTTTATGCTATTCAAATTTTGTGTCGTAATTTTTAAAATATGCGGGAAGTTTTGGTTTTGTGCGATTTTTTTTTTATTTCTGTTTAAGCCGACTTCATGGTTGCCTTCGTCCGTTCGTTCGTTCGTCCAGACATTTTTTTTAAGTAATTTCATTGGTGGAAAATGACGTGTTTTTTGTTGTGAAATTTTTTCATAAAGATGGTTTAACTTTATCTTTTGTCGGAACGAACTTGGCGAGAAAGAGATAATTTATATTTAAATGAAAGAGACAAAAATAAAATGCTTTCAAATGTAATGTCAAACATTTTAAATCGGTGTGTCGAGGGAAGAACAACATATATAAAAAAATAATAATTTTAAAATTTTTTAATAACAAATTTATTAAAAATAAAATAATTAAAATTTATTTTAACATTATATTATCATTATTAACCAGTTATGATTAATTATAATAAATTTATATCCGCTCCAATATCCACAAATATAAAATTAAAATATTTACCACAAATATCACAAATAATCACATTCATAGTTTATAAAATTTAATAAAACATAAAACAAAAATTTTATAGTAATCACCAAAGATAATAATGACAATGACTTAAATTATTTACCTATAGATGGCAGCAAAATCGTTATGTACTTTTTCCATCAAGCATGATATCGCAAAAAAATAGTCCGGACGAACGAATGAACGAGCGAACGGACGAAGGCAAGACGAAGTCGACTTTAATGTGATTCCGATTTTTTCTTCCTTCTTTTATTATATACAAAAACAGAAAATATAAAACCGTTTAATTTGACATAACACACCCACACACACATATATATATATATATATTACATAATTAACTATCTCCCACCATCTTTTGTTTCATTTAATTTTTATACGCTTACCTTCACGCATAAATATTTAAATTTATAGGACGACACTATAAATATTTCAGAAAAAGAATACACTAGTTTCTTACATAGTAAAATAAATTTTTAAAAACAGTGTGTAAGAACGGAAAAACTATATTAGTTTCATTGTTTATAAAATCACACATTCAAAGTTATTAAAATATATACCACTGGCCTCTCAATTTTGTTTTAGTACCTATCTATACGTAATACGCACAAATCACATGTATCCTTCCGTTAACAAAAATTTAACCATTTTTTTAATATAACGGAATTTTTTGGAAAACAATAATATCCAATTACACAATTTTCCTTAGTATCATTTTTACTGCCACAATTAAATACAGAACACCTCATTTTTAATTTATAATAATTTTAAAAATTAATAAAATCACTGAGAATACGTTTTTTAACACCAATAAACAAAATTTTTCCGCACGAATGACGTCATTATGTCAAATATGCGAATCGGTGTGAAGATAGCAAACATGCGCAATGCGTAATCTTATATTTATATGTGATTTGTGCGTAATACGTATAGTGAGGATATCTATGTTTTAATTTTGTGTTCTTTCGAATATTAGTGTTAATGTTTTAGTGTTAGATTAAAAATTATAAACGATAATAATTTCACTTACGGTTTGTTTCCAAATACATACTAAAATGTCGAATGAGGAAGAAAAACGAAAACCATAAGTTTAGAGACAAAAATTCAAATTTTGGATAGGTTGCGTATAAGAGATGGTCCAACAACAATTGGAAATGATTTTGTGTCAGGAGAATCCACAATTCGCATAATTAAAACTAATGAAAAGAAAATAAGAGATGTAGTAGCGGCCGGATCACCCGTTAGTTTCAATAAGACATCTCACGCTAGAAATCCATTGAAGGAAAAATGGAAAAAATTTTGATGATATGGATCACACATACAAATCAGATCAATATGCCTTTAAATGGAATGGCAATTCGTATAAAAGCCGTGCGAATTTTTAACCATATAAAATCCAAACCATCAACTTCATCCAGTCAGCTACCAGAATTTTCTGGAAGCAGAGGTTGGCTCGAAAATTTTAAAAAAAGGTTTTCGTTACACAATATTAAACTAACCAAAAATGATGCAGAAGCTGCCAATTTGTATCCACCAAAACTACAGGAAATAATTGACGAGGGTGGATATGTTGCCGATCAAATATTCAATGCTGACGAGACTGGCTTATTTTGAGAAAAAATGCTTGATCGTACATATATTTCCAAGAACGAGAAAAATGCACAAGGATTTAAAGCTGCGAAAGATCGCATTTCACTTTTATTATGCAGTAATACTTCAGGGGATTTAGTAACAAAACCAATGCTTATTCATCGAGCATTAAACCCTCGAGCTTTTAAAAATGTCGATAAAAGTAAATTGCCGGTATATTGGAGGGCAAACCGAAAAGCGTGGATGACGTCGAACCTGTTAAGAGAATGGTTTTCTGAAATGTTTGTTCCAGAAGTTTCGCAATACCGTAATAGAAAAAATTTAGGTTTCAAAGTTTTGCTTATCATTGATAATGCACCCTGCCATTCACCTCATCTAAATCATCCTAACGTGAAGGTTATATTCTTACCAGCTAATGCAACATGGCTGCTGCAACCGTTAGACCAGGGTATATTAGCCACCTTTAAAGCAATATTTTTACGGATCACATTTAATTTCATCATAGATAAATTAGATAACCGTCCAGATCTAACAGTTACCAAAATATGAAAAGAATACTCTGTGAAGAACTGTGTACAATTTATCGCCAAAGACATCAAGGAATTAAAACCGAATACATTCCAAGGTTCCTGGAAAAAATTGTGGCCAGCGGGAGTCGAAGGTTTACATTTTGTACCAGAGGTAGAAACTGAATCAAACCAAGTGATGGCTTTATCGCATTTGGTCGGAGCTTGAGTGGGATGAACCATTAAAGATCTCTCTTTAATGGTTCATCCCACTCAAGCTTGGCAACCCAGAGGTACTGCATAAATATTTTTACTTGGATAATAATTGGAGCCAACAATTCTAATGGATCAAATATTCTACTCGCATTTTGCAGAATCTATCGTATGGTCAAATTTGTCTGTCTTCGATATTAAAACAAAATGAAAATTTATTGTCATCTGTTGGATTCCACTTCCCAATACTTTCGTGGTATCCGTTTTATGCTGCAATGATATCTCGCTTTAACTTCATACCTTTTTCAATAGTTGCAGAGCCAGACAATAGATCGTCAACATAGAAATCGTTTAGAATCGTATTTGCCATTTTTGGATGTGTTTCAAGATATTGCTATCCAACTTGTCTTAGTGCTCTAGTAGACAAAAATGGAGCTGATGACATACCATATGTTACGGTTTGTAGTTCATAATACCAAATAGGTTGTGATAGATGATCTCTCCAGACGATTCGTTGATACTTGGTGTCCTCACTGTTGACCAATATCTGACGGTACATTTTCCGAAGCATATATATTGCATGTTCTCGAAAACCTAACAAGATTTGGGTTATTGTTGATCGAATCGTTGGTCCGAAAACAAAACAATCATTCAATGACACGCTATTGTTTTTTTTGGCAGATACATCGAACACAATACGTGATTTTGAAATTGTGCTGGATTCTTTCAGAACTCCATGATTAGGCAGGTACAATTTTTGAACGGTAGATAAAGAAGTTGAATCATGTATTACAACCACATACAGGTCGTAGAAGGATTGCCATTCCTTATAATCTCTAGTAAATGGTAGTATGTTCAGTTTTGTCAAACGAACTTCCACATTTGCTGATTGCGGGAGATTATTTGAGTTTTCAACACTTACTTTATACTTTATAGCACTTAATTCAATGTTCCTCATTAAAGCCGATATTTATCGCATTGTAATCATTTTCCTCCAATTCCATATCAGGTCCCTGTTCTTGAACCAATGCAAAAATTTGGTTTTCAATCAACCGTCCAGGTGTCGCAGTGGTTAAAGCTGTGGCAGTCGGAACGGGAGGTACCGGATTTATCACCATCTGATTACGATCGGTGGTGTGAATGAACATAACTATGACCCACTGTTGGAGTGCAGAATCCATGGGCCGACGCATCTTCCATGTCAGTACTATAGGCTGGCATGGAGATATGCAATTTGCAGATGGTTAGGTAAAATTGGACCTATAGCCGTACGTCCTCGATTTGGCTACAAAGCGTAAGGTAAGGACGTAAATAAGCGAACCGCGAAAGAGTTGGGAGTGCCTTGAGCCCCAAACCAGATTGCATAGATATAAACGAAAAAAAAACGTGAATTCTTCCATAAATATATTGGCACGTGTCAATTCAACTCTGCATTCATCGATAATGACTTCATTAAGACTTTTCGTGATACTATTGATCATGAAAGTTAATTTGCCCTCAATCGCTGATCTCTATTTATTCAGTTTTTTGCGAATAAAAGCTTGCGTGGAATAAAAGCTGGCATGTGCGGAAACAACAATGTTCTGATGCACGTCGTAACCCACTTGACTTTGTGGAACAGAATGTTTATAATCAATGACTAAAATTTAATCAATGAATCAGTTTAAACCACCCAGCTAAGAAGCTTTGACCGATTTAGCATACACTGCAAAGAACCCGAACATAAAAAATGCGAGCAAAACTGTTGAAATTCTAAGAATATTCACTTTCGATTTGGAAAGAAGGCATGACAAATCGCGGAGGAAATGAAATTTCCACAAGTCAAACAATTTCCATTATTTTTTTTTATTTTTTTGCAATCTAAAGAATACAATAGATCTCGAATTTTTAATTGTAGGTCGCACTCATATGCAATGTAATGTGGTTCATGCTACAGTTGAAAAACAATTAAAAACATCGACATCCATGATTTACAGAATTCCATCAGGTTATATGATCTATCAGTCAATATAAGGTGATTGACATGATGCAAACCGATTTTTTGAATTTCAATGATCTATAAAAAAAACATAGATGGCGTACTAAAGACCTTGCTTGGAATCTATTTGCTTGATCTAAAGTCTCAGTTGAGCATGTAAATTGCACGATGTAATTAACATAATTGCGTAATTTACATAAGGTTTTTTTTGTAACTGACGCGCCATCTGTTAAAAAACCTTCTTAATATTTTACTAATAACGTGTGAAATAATTAAATGTGTACAATTTTTTCAACTATTGAGTAAAATTATTAATAGGTCAATTACTTTAAAAATCACCATAGGTGGCTCAGGTGAAGGTACCACCAATCCCTTTTCTACTAATAACGTAGACAAAAACCACCAACTAACTGGTGTAGTGGTTAAAACTGCGTCAATTGAAGCGGGAGATACCAGGTATCCCAATAGGAGCAGGGTGCTTAAAGGATTTTTTCACCATCTGATTATGATCGATGGTGTGAATGAACACATCTATGACCCCCTGTTGGAGTGCAGAATTCATGGGTCTACCCATCTTCCATGTCAGTACTATAGCTTGGCATGGAACTATGCAATGTGCAGATGGTTCTACACAAATCGGGCCTATAGCCGTACGTTCTCGATTGGGCTATAGAATGGCTTGAATAAGTGAACCGAGAAAGAGTTTGAAGGGCCTTGAGCCCCAAAATAGATTGCAAAGATAGAAACAGACAAAAAGACACGAAAACTAGTAGATTTTCAAAAATAGATTTATCCATGTGAATTATTAATAAGCAAACCGAATGTTGACAACTCTTTGCAAATTATTTCAAGACTAAATACTAAACAAAATTTTTAATCCGAACTACACATTACGTATTATGAGCTTAAATGATTTTCCAACATTCCTGAGTCCAAATGTCGTATAAAAACACTCAAACAACACCTTGTGGGTTGTCCAACTTTTTTTACGATGGCCGCTTCTGAATTGTCAAATGAAACCAATATAGAAATACAGACTACAAAAGAATTAACTCTTTTAAATTGATTGAATTTGGTTCCAATATTTAAAAATAGATGGCACTATCTTTTCCGTTGTTTTCTTTTATTTATGTCATTTCCATTCTATGTAATTTTTTTTGTTGATATTTGTGTGATTAGAATAAATGGCGTGGTGAAAGAGATACTTGATCCACTGGAACAGTTTTCAGCTTCCGTTGGTCTCAAAATCAATGAGTTCAAAACAAAATATATGATCTCTGGTTTTAGAAAACAAGACGCAACTGATTTCAGTGGTGGTAACCACACGTTTAAACGAGTAATGAGATTCAAGTATCTTGGATCTCTCATTACTCACGATTATAGTGTGGGAAGAGGATAGCAAGACTCGCCTTGCCGCTGGCAATCGGACTTTGTATCCTCTACGTCCACTTCTGAAATCAAAATATCTTGCAAATACGGATAAGCTGAAACTGTACAGAGTGTTGATCAGACCCGTTGTCATGTATGGATGCGAATGTTGGACCTTGACGGATAAGTACGAAAGATGGCTTTTCACATTCGAGGGAAGAATCATGTCTGTGATATGTAAAACAAAACGCGACGACGTTGATGTCACATACCGAGATCAAGAATTGAATGCCAAAATGATGAATGATCCTGATATCGGGCATGAAGTTAAAGGGCAGCGAGTACGCTGGCTCGGTCACGTTCTACAGTAATGATACAGCGATCTTTTAAGGGAGGGCCGCCTTTCGGTAGGCGAAGAGGTAGCTTCATAGTGTAGAGAGCGATCTGGCATCTTCTGGCTGCTTGCAACAATATGAAAAGCTAGCTCGTAATCCAAACCGATGGAGCCATGATATGGGCCAACAATAGTCTGTAAAAACAGCGAAGATGATCGAGGGATGGGATCGAGATTTCGATATTTGAGATGTAGTCAACGAATAAAGGCTGCATGATAAAGAACAAATTGGTGGTAGTTAGATTATTTAATTTCAATGTAAAGTTCAATGTTTTCAATGTAAAGAATTGTATTTCTCAGAAACAAAAAATATGTTTGAATTGGGAAAAACCCAGTGATATATATATATATATATATATATATATATATATATATATATATATATATATATATATATATATATATATAAATATATATATATATATATATATATATATATATATATATATATATATATATATATATATATATATATATATATATATATATATATATATATATATTAATCCAAAGATCATGTGGCAACATACCCAAGGCCGTTCCACTAGTTGCACTGGGTGTGGTGTTATATAGTTCACATACAAAAGGCAAAATTCCTGCCTTTTATAAAGAAGGTTTTGGCTTAGGCAAATCGAGTGAAAATTAAACCGCAATCATGTTACCAGGTTGGTATTTTTTTTGGTGGAATTTTACGATTATTAATTATGAAACAAACAAAACCGTAAGGACCAAAAAAAGATGAGTTTAAGCTTATAAAAGCCTCAAGTAAATGTGTTAAATGCATTCAGTGCTGAAAATCAAGCTTAAATTAAATTTGTCTTAAAGCACAATCAGCTGATCTTTGAAAGAAGCTAGATTACTTGTCTTGTTTTAACGATAACTATACGATTTTATCATAACTAACCATTATTCAATTACCGGTATTAGAAAAGAGCCAAAGTACTTTTCTTAATGATGTTTTGACTGTAGTATAGCTTAATGGTTTGATGAGCATTATCATATTGGTTATATTGGCCCACTTGTTCCCCAGTCCAAAACCCGATGGGGACTATTATTCTAAAAATTAACGAAGAATGTTTGAACCAATTTGAAACAATTTATGAATGAAAAGCCATAAATTGTTTCATATTGCCTGGGTGGCAATATCACCCGAAAATATCAATTTGTCGGTGTGCAGTATGCAGAACAGGATTTTGGCTATAGCTCGAAATAAAGTCAATTTTATGATGACACGCTACCATGTTGGTCGTAAAATATTGAAGTATCACTTCTTCATCCTGAGGCGTACACTAGCGTGATCTGCCAGTATTAATATGTGTTTTTGTACGATGTCTGTTTCAGATATGTGACTATAAGTATATCCAAAGACACTTACGTGGAATATTTTGTGATTGGGGAAACATTGTTGACATGATATCAGCACATTCTGGATTAGTATATTCAGTCATTTTTCAAAAGAACACACGAAAGACAGTTGGCTTAAAGGGCTAAAACTGGTGTTGTACCAAAATAATTTCCAAATTGAAATATTTCAAAATCAGATACACAATAACTTTTTGGAAACCATCAACTTTCCTGATGTTGTAACGTTCAGGATTCTAGTAATATTCTAGGGATTCACTTTTAATCCGTGCTCGTCAAGAATGTATTCTAGGTACTTAGTTTCCCAAAGACAGAATCGTAAATTTTTTAAACTTTTTAGGAGATTAGCCTTTCGCAGTAAATTGCTTCCGCTGTATATGTAGCTGTATTTGTTCCTCAAACGTCTAAGACAACTTGATTGTATTATCAAGATAAACAAATACTTTTGGCTCGAAATTAACTCCGAGAACCTTGTCTTTCAATCGGCTAGAGTGTTTGACTAGCATTGCACAGTTCAAACGGCATACGCTTGTACGCGAGGATACCTCTTCTATGTACAATAAATGTCTTAACTCAATCTGCCAAAACGCTTCTCTGAGATCTAAACTGGACAAGTATCTAGTATCGGATAGCTGTACTTTACTTTACTTAACTGTACTCCTGTCATATATGGAAACGGGTAATTATCCTTCCCTGTAATTTCGCTTAATTTGCACGCATCTAATTCTAAATGTACCTGAAGATTTTCACATGCAAACAACACGATCTGGTTTAACTTTTTCTGCACGTATTGGGATATAGGGCGAATTCGTGTTTTAATCAGAGTTTCGTTTTCTGTATCGACGTTATACTGCATTAACGCTGTGCAACTCAGCTGAAATTGCAAGTGGTATAAGACCGAGCTGTCAAGAAATTAAATATTTGGTGAGATTGGAAGGGAAATCTCCATTATGAGGTGCTGCAACGTGGCCACACACATGTTTGATATAACCTGGATCTGGCATCGTCTGACTACCATTTGTTTATGGTGAAACATTGGCAGCTCAAAGCACCACCCCGTATATATATATATATATATATATATATATATATATATATATATATATATATATATATATATATATATATATATTTATATATGTATGCATATATATATATATATATATATATATATATATACATATATATTTACACTATATACACTGTGGTGCCCTATCTGTTTGATTATTTCGGAAGGTTTTTCAAATGGAAAATCATGCATGTATTTATATACACAATGATATGCCAAACAGTACAGTATGTTTGCATGGAGTGGAGATCTTTCTTCATTTCCGTTTTTTGTATCCAAAAAAATATTATTTTCCACACAGATATCAAAAACAAGGAAGATGTGGTTTTTCATTTTTTTTGTTATGTATTTTCCATTCTAAAACCGTTCCAGATGAGTGGAAGTACACATTAGGAAGAAAAAAAAACGAGGAATAATTTATTCAAAACCATAAAAATTTGTTCAAAAAGAAAATTATCAGTAAATATATAGAAATAGACACACGAATAGGCAACCACATAGAAACAGAATAAAAATCTAAATTCTAAACAATCAAACGGAACACGAGAACATTGCAATAAAATATTATATAATTAAATGGAACTCTGCTTCCCTTGGATCTAACACAATCTCCCTCTTCTCAAGAAATAATTTTGCGCACACACGATAATAAAACGAAATTTATTGTTTCAGTTAATAAAAAACCATTTGGCCCTTCTTTCGAACGAAATGGTTTATTATTTAAAATTCAGGTTGCAATTTAATAAAAGTGATTTATAATATTTGATAATAGTAAAATGGTTGTTTGGTATTAATGGAAAATTTGTTTTCTTGTAACGTTGTTTGTTGTTTTTTGAGTTAATCTATATAATGTCTCTACTATCTGTTTTGGGAGCCAAAGCACTCTTAATTTCTTATCAATTGTCTTTTAGGTCCTACCTAATGCCAAATCAAGTCGGAATGACCATACATCCAATATTATTGACATGATAGATGGACCTCACTGATTTGGACATTGGATAAATTGAATTCTGCACCACAACAGTGCATCATAGTTGTATTTTACACTGCAACTCTGATAAGATTTGTAATCAGAATTTGAAAATTTCCATTTTTCATCCAGATTTTATATCTAATGCACAATTTAGTCGCTACCTTAAGGAATTGATCACACTCTTTCATAATCTTTAGAGTTTTTAAACTTTGCACCCTCTGTCTATGTATCCAGTGAGATTTGGTAGTTATTGACTAGTAAACTAGTTTTAAGGAAACAGTATTTGAATCTTTTTTTTTTTTTTTTATCTCTAATCTGTGTTGGGGCTCAAGGCACTCCCTACTTGTTCGTGGTTCGCTTACAACCAATTCTAGGACGTACGGCTATAGGTCCGATTCTCTGAACCATCTGCTCATTGCATAGCTCCATGCCAGCCTATAGTACTGACATAGAAGATGTCTTCGTTGTCATAGTTGTCTTCATTCATAGCACAGATTGTAATCTAATGGTGAAAAATCCCTTTTGCATCCCATCAGACTGATAGGATGGGTCATTGTGATACCATTTACGCCTTTTGGTGATAATTACACTATCTTACTTCTGAAAGAGTTGTTTGAACTTCATAGAGTTCCGAGGCCATAAGCGGGCAGTTATGTAACTAGCTCCCTTCATGTTTCGCAATTCCCACCAGTGCTGGAAAGATTTTCTCTATCATGCGGGCGAACTGTTCTATTATATTTTATACTGTACTGCATATCTTCTGATCCAAAGATCAAGTGGCATGTTATGGGAGTCGTATGAATAACTCCCTTAGTGCTTATACAAATAGGTTTTTGCAAATAGTTCAGATGTTTGGTTTCTGCTCTACTCATAGTTTTTACTATTTCTCTATCAGAATGGTAGGATGGGTTATTGTGGTCCTATTTACGCCTTTTGTTATGATAATAACATTACCTAACTTCTCAAAGAGTTGTTTGGACTTCATAGAGTCCGAAGCCATATGGGCAGTTATGTCACAAGCTTCCTGTATATTTCGCAATGCCCACCACTGCTGTTTTTCGCTACAGTAGTTTTACTGACCGCCGGATCGCGATAAGTCCAGTGGTTTAGTTCTTTGCAGTCTTCTTGTGGGAGAAATATTCAGCATGCAGGGCAGACGTTGTAGATGTTTTGTTGCATGATGCTTAACTTCATCCACGATAAGCTCGATCTTTTGATCTCGATGGAGGTTTTCATTTCGTCAGTTGGTATATCTCTAGTATTTATAGGAAATAAAGGTTTGGTCCAAAAACACTCTCTTGTGGTACTCTAGCTGTTATTCTTTTTAATTGGGAGTATTCATTCTCATATCTTACTCGGAAGTGCCTCTCAGGTATGGTTGCTTTTAAAATTTGAAAAAATTGCACCGAAGGTCTCGGTGAAGTTTAAATTCTAGATTTTTAATCTTTTCAGAAGAACCTTTTCAAATTGTTTCGATAAAGGTGGTAGCAGAGAAGTTGGCATTTCATATATGCCATCAGAACCGACTAAATAACAGAGCCTAAATATTAAAAACTGAGCTTTAATTAGAGGAGGTTGAATAGAGGAAAGAACGTAAATTCTCATACAAAATATATGGAAAGTAAACATTTTTTTTAAATGAAATATTTCAATGAAAAGTATAACGAATTTAACATTTTGATCTTGAAATCGTATTAAGAATATTTATATTATGTGTCGTTTAAATATTTTTGCATAAAATCAATTAAATATATCATAAATAATTAAATAAATATATCATTGAATTCATATTTCGCATAAAAACTTTTAATATGTATACGCACAAATACATACATACTATCATATAAAAAAAACATATTCTGTTGTATACGCATGTGCAATATGAAATATCGATCGCGTACGATCAATGAAAACAGTCATCCCTATTTGGAAAAATAAAAACTGCTACTAAAAAGCTACTTTGTTTACGTGACAATAAACTTTTTGTTTATCAAAATTCAAAAATTTGAAATTAATTCAAAATAATCAAAAATAAAAAAACATATTTATTCTAAATTGAAAATATTAACTCATTTACTTAAACTTTTATCTTAAAATGGTTAAACTACTAGAATCCCACTATAATTCTATAGGAATTAAAACTAGAATCGTATAGTTGAATTATATTGAATCAAATTTTTTCATAAATGTTATTACATTTAACAGGATTAAATACTATAACATATTTCAAAATCCGTATTAAAGCGATTGTTTGCTGATAAAACATGTAGTTTGCCAAGAAACTTATATTGTAACAATTTTAAGGTTAGGATTTTTTTCGAGTTGGAGGAAAATTAGATTTTATAAAGATATATATGTATGTATGTATAAATGTATGTTTATATAATCTATATCATTGCCATATACTTGCATATAAAATTTAACCGTTAACTTAAATTGGTAAAACCAAATCCATTAGACAATTTTTTTAAATGTAACGACTTTTTGTATATAAAAAAGTAACGCCCAGCTGACATCTATTGAACGATATCGAAAGCACATCTTAAACTACATACTTTATCCTGAATATATTAAATTTTAATAGATTTACTGTTATCTATATTAAATATAATAATTATAATTAATAATTATTATGATATGTGACACAAATAAATTAATTTTATTATGAATGACAGATGTCTCTTTTGTAAAGCTTTTTCGTCATGTCATGTTTCTGGTTTGTTTTTTAGAGAGTTTACCAATAAACACACATCATTATATTATTTTTAAAATTTAAATTATTGTTTATAGTAATATTTAAGTTTTATTTACGTGCTAAAATAAAATTTCTTATTGTTTAATATATTTCAATACAGCTACGGATATTTTTCTGCAAAATAAAGGTAAACGTGTGCGGGTTAGATTAAAAAAATGTACAACTCTTATTGGTAAATACTTTAACTTCAACATCGACATCACATACACATATAAATATTTTACTGTATATAGAATTTCTTAAATTCATATTGAATTTTAATTTATGTTTTATTAAATTATTAAGATATTTAGGTAATTGATTTTCAGATATAATTAACTTCAACATTTTATGTGCTTAACACTGTAAAAACAGAAATCAAACATATATTTTTTTATTGATTAAAATTATTTCGAAAAATGTGATTTTTATATTGCTTCTTATGGGAAAGTGTAAAATGTACCTCCTCTAAAAAAAGCACAACAAAAAATACGTCATATTCTTACGGCTCTAATAAAGATGGCTCTGATGCCATTCGAAGGCTTAGGATCATACTTTAAAACTTAGCAATATCTTGGTGGTACATATCTTAGCAACATGCTGCATTAATTATATGCACTAGTTTTGCTTTTTGCGGTAACCTATTTACTATCTTAACCTGGAACCTTTATTCAGATTATTCTTGATTTCCCATTTAAGTTCTATCAATGTAAGAGGTGTTATTTTTATTTCATCCTGTTTATTTATCGAAGTAATATTATCCTCTTTCGTTTGTTGAGGGTAATGCTTAAATGTTTCGTCGAGGTGATTTGCAAACAAAACTGCTTTTGTTTAGCATTTCGAGCCCAATTTTTTTGATTTTTAATCGGAGGAACCTAAAGTTTGGGTCTTTTAAGGTTCTTAGTTGCTTTCCATAACGAATAATCAGTTTTATTTTTGCCCAGTTAGTGCTAAGGTATTTATTAACTAACTGATTTTTAATGCCTTTTAATATGTATTTTAATTGGTTACACAAATGATTTAATACCTTCTTATTTTCCAGGTTTCGACATTTTTACCAATTCTTCCGAGCTTTTCTTATTTTTAAGAGGTTTGCTCACCGGTCAAATGGTGCAGTGGTTAAAGCTGCGGCAGTTGGTGTGGGAATCCCGAACGAGGCAATTCATGGGCCAACCCCCATGAATTGCCGTGGCTGACATATAGGCTGACATGCAATAAAAAGCGAACCGCGAAAGAGTTGGGAGTGCCTTGAGCCCAAAATCAAATTGGAAAAGAAAAGCGTTTTTCGGTTCATTTCCTGACTATAAATGTGTTCACTCACGCAGCACTTTGGATATTATGCATGAGCTTATCTAGTTCGTCTTCTATTTGGACTAGTCCCCGTGGGCTTTGCATACTAATTTTTTCTGTTAACTGTGTTTAGAAGAAGTCCCAATTAGTTTTGTAGTTCGTTAATCTCGCGTTGTTCTCTTTCAGAATAATTGTTTGGCTAAGTATCATAATAACTAGTGAATGATCTGATGATGAATCTTACTGTTTTCTATATGAATATATGTAATTATCTGAAACCCTTCTTGTTATAAAGAAGTCTATAAGATCTGGACTTTTACCGATATCCGTAGGCCAATAGGTTGGTGCACCGCCTGAGTGAAACTCGCATTTTTGTTGTTTGCCTGCTGAAAACTGTTCTTTACCTTTCGCAGTCGTTAACCGTGATCCCCAATAGGTATTTTTTTGCATCATAGTCATCTCCAATTAAACAGACACTTCCTAGAGTTTTGAGTAGATTAGTATAATCTATTTGTTTGAGATTGTATCTAGGAGAGCAATATATTGCTGACATACTACAACTTTTAGTAATGTTTAATTGTATTTTTACAGCTGTGACTTGCACGAAAAATTTCTCGACTCTAGGTTCTTCGTTTTGTTTTTTATGATTTTTCATGAGAATAGCTGATCCACCTCTAGCTTTGTTTCCTGGATGTAATGCATGGTAGCAATTATATTCTTTTATTTTACAGAATAAAGTTTTGGAGAAATGGGTTTCTGACATATATCTACCATATATTATGCATTTTAAAAATATTTCTAGTTTCTTTGTTTGTTTGGTTGTTTGGTTTTATCTCTACAATCTGTTTCGGGGCTCGAGGCACTCGCAACTCTTTCGCAGTTCGCTTATTTACGTTCTTACCTAACGCCATTACAGCCAAATCGAGGACGTACGGCTATAGGTCCGATTTACGTCCATCTGCACATTGCATAGCTCCATGCCAGCCTATAGTACTGACAAGGAAGATGGGTCGGCCCATGAATTCTGCACTACAACAGGGGGTCATAGATGTGTTCATTTACACCACCGATCGTAATCGTATGGTGAAAAATCCCTTTACCATCCTGCCCCTATCGGGATTCGAACCCAGTACCTCCCGCTCCAACTGCCGCAGCTTTAACGCAGTCTATTTCTAGTTCTTGAATGTGATCCAATAGCCTATTTGCATTCCATTTTATATAATTTATAAAATGAAAATTCGATTTTATATAATTTATATTGTTAATCACTCGATCAAGGTTTTTATTCCGCTCATTTATTGAAAATAGTTTGTGAATTCACTTCTGAGCTAGACTTTAAACTGTTTCTGCTCTGTTTGCTGGACTATCTGTGCATAAGTATAACATTTACGTTTTCTCGCTCCCTTTTCTTGGTTCCGTGTTTTTTTTAATGATGGTACATTTCTTATTGTATCTAGTTTGCGTGCCTCTCAGTTTTTGTAGTTCTACAGCAATTTCACACCCTCTGTAGTTGGCTGGATGCTGGCCTTCACAGTTGATACACTTCGGTGCTGTATTTCGGGGAACTGTGCACTCGTTTCCTGCATGTTTTCCTGCACATTTAACACACCTTGCTTCACGGTGACAGTACTGTTGTGTATGATTATAATCTTGGCAAATTTTACATTGAGGTATTAGTCGAGTGACCTTTCTCGGTGTTTCTATTTTAGTTCTGAGGTGGAGGAAAGCCTTAATTTTATAAATTTTTTCGATTTTTTCTTGGTTTTCGAAGGTAACTATAAAAAGTGAAAGACCTCTTGGAAGAACTAGTCGATTCAAGGTAGTTATCAACTGGTTAAAAAGTTTTAAGGAAGTAGTATTGCTATGAATTAACCTCAAAGCAACTTGGCTGTAAGAGAACATATTAAAAATAATAATCCATGGCTAAGAGGCCGTAATCGGCCCTTACCGCACCTCAACTGAGACCTTACTAACCATTTTAACCATTGGTGTACATAGTAGTGGTCAGCCCACCGAATGTTTTACACACAATCTCTTTTTATGTGATCCGATGCATGTTAATTTTTGGTCAACGGCGAGAGTCGAACACGAGACCACGGCGTGATGAGAAACTCTCTTAACCTTAAGCTACAACTGGCGATGGTTATAGAAGATACAGATACAAATTCCTGAAAGAGTGTTTTTGAAAGGTTAACAATTTTAAATTAAAACACAAACAAAAACATTTGTATATCAGTGAAACGACCTTTATTGGACAGATAATTGTGTGCTATTAATGCTTGAATATGATTTCGGCCATGTTGCTATCGCGGCTAGTACTTAGATGGCGCAATCTGTATGTTCAATTTACACACACTTTTTGCAGCGCCCGTTTTCGTATCTCGCTTATGACTGGCCGAATGTTGTGTACTAAGTGTTCAATCATCTCTTGTTTATCGGCGTAGGAAAGTGTCGTAACACATCTCCAATTACCTATGAGGGGCATTAAGTTAAATTATTCTTTCATCAAATAGTGAGTAAATAAATTGTATAACACGCTATGTGGCATGTGGCACAGTCCTGTTGAAACTATATATCATTGTTTTCGAAGACATACGAACTAATGATTCTGACGGCGCATATAGTGCACCATAAAGTGATTTTCTCTGGGTGTAATGATGTTTCGGGAAAGGTTTTTGAATTAACTTCACTCCAAATCATACAATTCTGTTTTTTAACATACTCATTCAACAAAATGTTAACTTAATCGTGGAATAAAAATTGGTTTGTAAAATCAATTTCAATATCAATTTGTGCTTTAGCCCATTGGCCGAATCGGTGATGTGTGAGATGGTCATCCCCAGTTGCTGAGAACGACGTCGAATTAATTAATTTTTCTGAATTATACGCTGTACAACCTCTATCTCTTATTTTTTCGGTATATGCACTGTTCAATGTCTTACTGGATGCGTATTATCAATGCATACGCGGTGCAAAAACGAACCGCAGTTAATCGAATTAACGATTATGACGACCGTTAAATGGAAGCAATATTTTGATTAACAATTTCCAAGCGTTGTTCTGACATGAGACTATTCATAATGAAATAGAAAAACTAATGACAAAGTAAAAGTCAGCTGTCAAAACGATTGTCAAACAAAACGACTCTTAATAATGCACTCAAAGCTTGCTTTTCCCTTCTAGCTAAGCTTGACGATGATTTGCTATGTTAATCAGAAATAGATTAACTCGAACCGAGCTACGATATAATTGGCATATGACGGATTTATTTACTTTGGCAACATAACTTAACACAAAAATACCGCGATATAAATCAAGCAAAAAAGAAAAGTAAAGAAAAACTTAATTTCCTGTATAATAGAACAACACAAATTTATAAACAATTAAAAACGCGATTTTTTCGATGTGAATTATAAATATTTACTGTATGAAGCAACAATAATACAATCGCGATCGCGATATGATCACATAACGATGATGATGATACACGGATGTTGATGTGGAAAAGTATTTTTAGGGAGAAAAATTCGTTTTGCTATGTTTTTTTGCAATGCAGTTTTTCATAATTTTCCGAAAATAAAATTATTTAAATTTCAATAGTTTAGCATAGTTATGCATTTCATAATTATTTGTATACGCTTTTCATACAAAATAGGGCGCCAGCAAATTATTTTATTTGAAATCTTGATTGACAGCTAACAATTTTGTTGAAACTATATGCACTCGGATACTTACAGGTGTAAATTTTACACTAAGACTATAAATAGAGGCGTGAAATGATTAAAACCATGTCTCTTAAGAACGTAATGTATTGACAACCATAGTCATTTCATTCCGCATCCTCATCTCACCTCAAAATTTTGTAATTTTTATCAAATCGTTTTAATTCTCAAAATTTTTAGAACTACGAGTATACTTAAAATTGAAGTTTAATTATTACTCAACTAAAGCAACCCTGCTTTACTCCACGAATTGCATCAAACAGAACATAATAATACATAAAAGATTTGCTCCCTTTAACCACACCTACGCCCTTATAACGTCCACACCAGCATTACAATGTGAATTAATGAAATGCTGGATCTAAGAAATCGTGTTTTCTATCCATCCTATCTCCCTATCGAAAATCATATAATCAAACAAAAATACAATCAATTCTTATGTTTCCCGTCCTTAAGTTTAAAAATATATATAATTTTTTTTTGTATCAAATCGATTTCGTGAAAATGGAAAATTAAATGAAAAACTGAAAACCAAAAAAAAAAAAAACAGAAAATAAAATAATAATAAAAAGATTATTATGCAAATACCGAATTCGGAAAATAAAAAATTGGAATAGACTCCCCAAATTTATCGATATATACTCGTACATATCCTTTTCGATAGTAATTCTTAGGGATAAGGTGATACAATTTCTATATATATATATATATATATATATATATATATATATATATATATATATATATATATATATATATATATATATATATATATATATATATATATATATATATATATATGTATATATATATATATATATATATATATATATATATATATATATATATATTTATAAATATTATATATATATATATATAGATATTTATATATACATATATATATATATATATATATATATATATATATATATATATATATATATATATAATGTATATATATATATATATATATATATATATATATATATATATATATATATATATATATATATATATTTATATATATATATATATATATATATATATATATATATATATATATATATATTAATATATATATATATATATATATATATATATATATATTAATATATATATATATATATATATATATATATATATACATATAAATATATATATATATATATATATATATATATATATATATATATATATATATTTTTTTTTTTTTTTTTTTATTTTTTTTTTTTTTTTTTTTTTTTTTTGCGGTTTTTACAGGCCATTATTGGCCCGTACCGTGTCAACAATCTGACTCAAACGGTTTCGATCACGAGCCAGATCTTCATACTGTTGCAAGCAGTTGGAAGATGCCAGATCGCTCTCTACGCCGTGGAGCCATCGTCGCCGACAGCGACCTCTTCGCCTACCGAAAGGCGGTTCTCCCTTTAAAGATCGCTGTATCATTCGGTTCGGATCAGCACGCAGAACGTGACCGAGCCAGCGTATTCGCTGTCCTTTGATTTCATGCACGATATCAGGAATTTGCATTAAATTCCTGATCTCGTGATTGAAAAGAACTCGGTAAGTGCCATCGACGTCGCGTTTTGGACCATATATCACACGCATGATTCTTCTCTCGAATGTTAGAAGCCATCTTTCGTACTCATCCGTCAAGGTCCAACTCTCACATCCATACATGACAACGGGTCTGATCAACACTCTGTACAGTTTCAGCTTATCCGTATTTGCAAGATATTTTGATTTCAGCAGTGGACGTAGAGGATACAAAGCCCGATTGCCAGCGGCAAGGCGGACCTTGATATCCTCGCCCACACTATTATCATGAGTGATGAGAGATCCAAGATACTTGAATCTCATCACTCCTTCAAACGTGTGGTTTCCACTACTGAAATCAATTGCGTCTTGGTCTCTAAAACCCGAGATTAGATATTTGGTTTTTGACTCGTTGATTTTGAGACCAACGGAAGCTGAACACTGTTCCAGTGGATCAAGTATCTCTTTCACTCCGTTGCCATTTAATCCAATCACACAGATATCATCTGCATAAGCAAGAAGTTGATTGGATTGTCGGAATAAGATATTGTCCTGAGGTGTTGCACTTTTACGAAGGATGTATTCCAACATGAGATTAAAAAGTATCGGGGACAGCGCATCTCCTTGTCGAACACCAGTAGTGATTGCAAAAGTTCTCGATAGCCTGTTCTCAACTTTTACACAGCATTGTGACTGCGTTACTGTCATTTTACAGAGATGTACATATTTTTTCGGTATTCCTAAATATTCAAGCGCATACCATAATCTCTCTCGATTGATCGAGTCATAGGCCTGCTTGAAATGTAGGAATACCTGGTGTACATCGCGAGATGTTTCGTAGTACTTGGAAAGAATCATCCGCAGCGAAAAAACTTGATCAGTGACTGACCGATTTGGACGGAATCCTCCTTGGTAGTCACCGACAATTTCCTCCGCTAGAGGAGTAATTCTTCCCAAGATAATGTATGACAGTAACTTGTATGCTGTGCAAAGGAGAGCTATACCGCGATAGTTCTCGCATTTCATGCGATCACCCTTTTTGAATATTGGGCATAACGCGGCCACTTTCCATTCATCAGGCATAACTTCATTTCGCCATACCAATCGAACAAGGTCGAAAAGACAGTTCCACAAAGTTAGCCCTCCGAATATCAAGAGCTCTGAATTAATGCAATCAACCCCTGGTGAACGATTTTTCTTTAATCTCTGCATGGCCATTGTGAATTCCTCATAGGATGGATCCTCAATGAACATCTCCGCGGTCTGTATTTGAGAGTATTCAAGTACAGCTTGTGATACATGTGGAACATTAAGTAAATCAGAAAAATGTTCACACCATGTATCGAGTACCGCATCGACGTTAACACAGAGGTTTCCATCCTGGTCCCGAATGGCAGTTGACCGAGATCTTAAGGTATGGTGCAATTCGGTGATTCCTTTAAAGAAACCACGCGAGTTGTGCTCATTGCTGAGTTGTTGTACTCTTAAGACCTTGGCCTTCCACCATTCTCGCTTCTTCAGTCTACAAATGCGTTTAGCTGTCCTCCTAGCAAGAACTGCCTTGTTTTTCCTTGCAATTGTAAACCGAGTCTGCGCTTCATTGTGGGCTATATTACGTTGCTCAACAGCAAGACGACACTCCTCATCAAACCAATCATTTTTGGGCTTAGTTTTCACTATACCGAGAGTGTGCTGGGCAGCATCGACAACCGAGGTTTTCAATACTTCCCAGACACTGTTCACATCATCAGATTCGTAGTTGGATCCTAAAATGCTATTGCTGACAAGATCTTGATATTTTTGTTGCGTTTCTTCATTTATCAGACCTTCACAGGAGAATCGCGTTTTATATTCTCCTGTCCTCCTTGACTTGTACGAAAATTTCCATCGTAGCTTTGCAGCAACCATAAAATGGTCACTGCCTACGAATTTTGTTGACGACCGATACGATCTCACGTCTTGAACAACCCGAGCCCGGTCTTTTGAAATCAACACATGGTCAATTTGGCTTCGGGATGTTTTACGTGGATGTGTCCAGGTTTCCAAATGGATGTTTTTGTGGGGAAAGAATGTACTTGCCACTTGGAGATCATGTGCGATCGCAAAGTACATCATTCTTTCCCCATTTTCGGTCGCAGTTTCGTGTCGGGAGTACGGACCTATGTTGTTACATAAGTCGATCTGATTTCTGCCAGCTCTAGCATTAAAGTCACCAATCACCAATCTGATATCGTGCTCAGGTATAGAGCCCATCAGATTATCCAAATTATTGTAAAATGAGTCTTTATCTTGGGGTTGGCTTACATCAGTGGGCGCATGTACACATACAATTGACAGGTTGGCTAATCTCATGTGCAAGCGAAGCTTACACATTCGATTATCGACTGCTTGGAAGTCCAACACAGCCTTTTTTACCTGCGGCCCAATGAGAAAGCCAACTCCAAGATTTCCGAGGTCATCTCCACTGTGTAGCAACGTACAGCCTTGGGACACGTGGACTCCACTTTTAGGCCATCGAGTTTCTTGGAGCGCTACGAGTTCCAGCCGATACTCCTTCATACATGTGATAAGGCCGTCCAACGCGCCAGGTTTTCTTAGTGACTGCACGTTCCACGTGCTGATCCTCAATCTCGTATCCGGGTACTTAAGCGGGGGGTCATTGTTATTTAGGCGGTATCCGATTTTTTTGTTTTTGTTGACATTTTTAACTGTTATTGTTTTTTACGGATGCGGGTCGTCAGCCCAGCGATCCAACCAGATTTAGTCGCCTCCTACGACAAGCTCTGGATACTGTGGTGGTATTCTATGGATCTCATGTTTCGTTCGAAATATTTACGAAACATGGTTGCCCCCACCCACAGGGCTATATATATATATATATATATATATATATATATATATATATATATATATATATATATATATATATATATCAAAGGAGTTCCAAAATTCACGCAAGATTTGAGTTTGTCGCCATTTGAGCAGGAAAATTGTTCAAAAATTATGAAAAATTGGTGGCCGCAGTTCGAAAATGGTTCACAAAATATGGTCAAAATTTATTAGGACTATTTACTAGGACATATAGAATCCCGCTAGTAGATCCACCCCTCTACAAGGTAAGATTTCTAGTCGTAATCGTGGGCAGTAAGCGTAGTTGGAAGTCCGTTATTTTGAAATGAGTAAAGAAGGCGAATATAGCCATGTACTGGTACAGAAACACCATCGGAAGGATTGACTGATATCGCAATTTATGTTGACAGTCAGATGGCAATCAAGTCGCCGGATTCTGTTTCTCCGACGTCTAGAGTGGCGTTGGGTTGCCGCTCGTCTTTGAATGAGATGTATGAGCATTTCAACATCCAGATAGTCTTGGTCCCCGGCCACTCGGACGTCATAGGGAACTGCAGGTTGGACGTTATAGCCAGGCATGGTACAACTCTCCAAACGCTACCGGAAAGACCAAAGTTGGGGAGGCCTTTTTAGGGACTCAAGACTGTGGTTAAAAAACAGGCATAGCTTCAGCCAACGAAAGGTGGACGAACAGCCTCCATGTAGGGTAGCAAGGCAAGTCTGTCCAAAGCTGGTCTTGAAACGCTTAAAGACACTGATCTACCTACGAAGGCGTGAACTAACAACGATCGTAGGGATACTCACAAGACACTGCCTACTTGGAGAACATTCGAAGAAACTAGGTCTGGAAGCTAATGACTTTTTCATGAGCTGTATGGAGGAACAGGAGGAAGAGACGGTAGTCCACCTCCTATTTACTCTGATCTCTGACTGCCTCTCTGATCTCGAAAACTCTTAGACGCGGGACTTATCACGCTACATATGTAGCTCAATTTGGTTCTCATAAGGGTATAATAGGGCAGTAGGATCCTGTGGTATCACAACGGACCATCGGACTAAGTGTGCTGTAGCAACCACTTAACCTTACCTAACCTATTCATGGTCAAAATAGTGTTTTAACCTCGTCGACTGTAAAAAGATTAGATAAATGGCAAATAGTCTTTCCAATGTAAAAATCGAAGCAGTGCCCAAGGGTATTGGCAAAAACTCAAGAGCATCAATTCGGTGTTATGAACAAGAAATGCTATTTTCAAGAAGCTCTCTGCAGCGTGTACTTACAGAAAGGTATGTGTCTCTATGCCTACAAAATTTAATTAACACAACAACTGAAGCCTATTGACCATGAACAGCGAAGACAGTTCGTGGAATTGATTATTGAACAGCAGGATGCTGATTTTTCGAACAAAATCATCCTAATCGATGAAGCACAGTTTCACCGTGGTGACTTTGTTACAAATGCACCCACAAAAAAGTACTACTTGGTGCAGATTTTGGGCTGGAAGTATTACTGGATAATAATTTTTTAAAAATGAGACTATCGCGACATAGCATTCATTCCTGTAAAAATTGGACGCAGTTAATGTGGCCAGTATTTGTATTGAACAAGACGGCACCACATGTCATACAGCTAGTGAATCAATACAATTACTGCATGAGGCATTTCCTAGTTGTGTACTATCTAGCTTCGATGATCAGAATTGGCCCCCGAGATCGTTTGATTTAATACCATTAGATTTCTTCTTATGGGGTTATTTGAAGTCAAAGGTCTATGTCAATAAGCTCACAATCTTAAATGTACTTAAAGTACATCCTGTTAAAAATATTTTTTACTACTTTTCTAATAGAGTTTGTGAAATAATTAACTGTGTACAATTGTTTTTGACTAAATACTGAATGTCAAAATGTATCAATAATTTATTTTAGTTTAAAATTAACCCTCTCGGGTGCAGGTAAAAAAAATCCCTTTTCAACTAAAAACGTGGATCTGGAAACTAATTGGTTTTGCAAATATGCTTTTATCTATGTTAATGACCAAACCGAACGCAAAGTTATTTTTGATTTAAATGTCACAGATGACACTGCGAATAGTGTTGTCTTTGTTCTTTATATATAATTTACCTTTTATGTAATTTACGCTGTTTTTAACATAATTTACATTAAAAACGTTTTTTACATTTAAAATCCCATAGCTATGATTCCCGGCAAATCAAGTGCTTTTAAACACTCAACGGATTTGTACCAATGCATGTCCTCACCGATTTGTTTTTGATCTCAAGTAGTTCAGACTATCTGCATCTTTTCATTTTCGTGATGAAAACACTTTCGTGATAACCTCTTCCTTCAATGTCGTGAGCATGCAAATATTCTGGGGAGCAACAGGAATTTGACCATTGCCAAGTGCCAGCAGTGGTATGGAAAACATAGCAACTGACGAGATGTTCATGGTCAACTGCAACTTCTTCACATAGCACCACAAACTCATTTATAAATATCGTCTCTGTATCTGATTGTTTTCTGGACCGATACTTTTTCACTCAAATCAAGATTATGAAAGTCGTGATAAACAACCCAGTATTCCATTAGACTTTTTGGAAACTTGGTTTCATATTAGGTATAATTTAAACTTATCTACTAGGCATAGTGAGATCGATGACCAAGTGCACGTTTTCTATACCAAGAGTTTTTCACTTAAAAGCAAAATTATGGAAATTGGGAAAAACAAGCTCTAACCTCCTCAGATTTGTTTCAAACCTGGTCTCAGCTGGTGTATGATTGCAAGTGGTTGATTAGGCTGAGTGAAATCAATGGTCACTCAAATAGTGTTTTACGCGGTAGTTTTCCCCTCAAACCATCCACATATCATGAAAAACAGCCACATATTCTCATCGGATATACTTTAAACATAGCCTCTCCTATATCAAATATATCCAGTGATAACGGCATTGTGAAATCGATAGTGGATTTAAAGTTTTCTAAATGGATTATTTTTCACTCGAATCAAGTTAAATAATATCGTGGAAAAAAGTCCATATCTGATATGGTCGTATTTCTTTCAAACATATTCTTAACAAGTGTATGACGGAATCATAGCGCAATCAATGGTCAACCGATAATTTTCTGCACCAACGAAACTACAGGTGTTCGTAAACAAATGGATCGACGAATACTAAAATGCTTCTGGCCTAACACCATCACTAACAATCAGTCAGGTATATAGACGGAAATAAAGGGGCAAAAACGGAGGTGGATTGGCCATACGCTAAGGAAATCATCAAGTGTTATAACGATGATGTTATTGGAACCCACAAGGGAACAGGCAAGTCGGAATACGCTAAATAATATAATCATTAGTAAACATTAACCTATAGCCCCACACTGAGATGGTCCTGCCTAGTAGACACCGTATGCTCCTAAAAAATTGGAGAAACCGGGAAAAAAAATCAAAATTATGATAATCGTGAACAACAACCTCGTATAGACTTTCTCTAAACATGCTCTCAGATTGTGTATAATTGAATACTTTACTAATAGGAATAGTGAGTTCGATATGGTCATCTGCAATCCCATCAAGTGCTTGGATATTCAGATGATATCTCTGTTATTGGAATAAGCAGCAAAATAGTCTCAAAATCCATTCGAAGCTTATAGTAGTGATAATATTCTAGTATGTGAGATCTGAAGTAAAAAAAGACAGCGAGTATGCGGGTTTGTCCCACGTTTTTAGTTCGGAGCGATTGGATCAGCAATCGCTTAAGGAAAAGCCTTTTTCGACAGAAGTTGGTCATGCCAACTGAACATATCCAGGGATGTTCTTTATTGACTTTTGAAAGAACAACCACTTTACTCTTTCAAATCCCAAAACGTTCAGGCACCCAAAAACATTTTATATTAACCTATAAGCGTGGATTTGGAATTCCATTGCAAATTAAGCGGGCCTACATCTTTAATTAAAATGTAATGAAGCCTTTTAGAGAACTAGGTTGAGATACACCCTATATAAATGTTTATTTGTTCTCACTCCAGCCTACCTCTTAAACACACATATGTACATTCTCGTTCATACATTAAATGGAAAAGCAAAATACCACATCACCCATATATCGTGATAGTGTAGATCCGTTTAAGTAAATAAAACCTCATAACTGTGTTGAGTTATGGAAATCACTAATTACATGATTTTCCATGAAAATAAAAAAAAATACACAAAAAGGTAAATTAATGTAGTGGAAAACAAACGATATATTTAGGCATGAATTACAAGAGGAGATTTTATTAGTTAAAAAGAAAATTCACATTTCCCAGATTTATATACATTTTTTTTTTGATTAGGGATTCTTGTTTTGAAAATTACATTTGTGGTAGGGTTATATTACGTTTGTGTACAAAACCAAAGCAAGTCCAATTTACAAAATTTGATTGTTACGAGTTTTAAGTTTTTTCTTAACTATTCGGACGAGAAAGGACTTTCATTTCAGTTAGAACAGTCGTTCAGTTTGCTATCAATTCTAACTCTCGCTCTCTCCCTTGATTGAGACAATTTGAATTCCGGTACTGATTGATAAGGTAGTAAAAGGAGTTCCTCTAAGGACCATAGGCAAGATTATATTTACTGATATAAGTTTTTGCATTTCTCTTCCATGTGTTTTTGCCCTGGCAGTAAAATCCGTTGTCATTTAATTGAAATTGAAGTGAGAAATCCACTCTGAGGACATCCTTTTCTCGCGGTCATCGTACCACCACCTTGGCCTGAAATAATTCTACTTGACCTAAGCATAGCACAAGCTTTTAGCTGCAGACATTATCGCACTGAAGGATAGGTTATCAAACGCACATTTGATGTCCAGAAACGCTCCCAAAACAGATTCCTTATTATACAGTGGTTTTTCTAAAGTACCTAACAACCAATCGTATTGTCCTTAAAGTACCTATCAACCAATCGCTCAGAATATCGAAGCATTTCTTTGGGATGAATACTTCCCTCATCTTCTCAATGATCTTGGAACGTATCTCAGAGAAAAACTGGCTCTGAATATATGTGCAAGGTGATCTACGTTGATTTAAGTTCTTCCTGTAGGAGACCCGGAAATATCCCGTTTGGACCTGGTGTTTTACATTTTGAGATTGAACTGATGCTTTAACAGATTTTATCTTTTGCCCCCCACCTTCGCAACCAAGTTTTAATCTTCATTATATTACTACAGAAAACTCTCTTGAGTTTAGCGTGTGTTGTATTCACTTCTTCCCAGAAAGATCTTTTCCACTTTGGATACATTTCTGGTTCTCTTTGTGACGAGTTTCACAAGTCCCAATCTTCCAGTTTTCTTGGTCATCTTGTCTTCTTCTTCAGTCTTCCCAGATTCCTGGCCCACCTTGGTGTGCCAGTTCTTGTAGGATTGTAGCTCTTCTCATAGGTGCGGTTTAGTACAGCTTCAAGCTTGTCAGCTGTCCTTTCCATTCTTTCGCACTTTCTAATTTTCGTTACTGAAGATAAAAGTGACTGATTGAGATGAAGTCTATAACGTTTCCAATCACTGTTTCTTGCGTCTCTTAATTCTGTAGTTACAGTTTTATCGATGGCTAGAGAGACGAAGAGCAATATCATCTAGGACCACCCAAATAGAGACTTTCCCACTTAGACTCCGTATGGCAAGAGACCTTGGCCCTGGAGACCTTGGCCCTGGCCTAATCCATCATAGATGTGTTCATTAACACCACCGTAATCAGATTCTAATCAGATGGTGGAAAATCCCTATTGCATCCTTCCACTATCGGGATTCGAACCCGGTACCTCCGGCTCCAACTGCCACAGGTTTAACCACTGAGCCACCTGGGCGGTAATTATTCATTTAATTAATTATAATTCACAGGTCATAGTCCCTAATGATTATTTACAATAAATTACATTACAGTTATAAATATTCATATAACAGGAGGATTGCATAAAATTTCTAACTTATTTATAAGTGTGTCATAAAATTATAGAAATCTCATTACAGTAAGTTACTAAACCTATAGAAATTTTAAAATTTTGTTTCAATTTATATTTGAAGCTAGCTCAAGTCATTCCGAAATCGTAAATATCACAGTAATTGTTAAAATTCAGAGTCATAAAATTAATTGATTCGTGTACTGAGTAATTGGAACGATGAAAAAATCTGGAATCAATAAAGATCTTTTCTAAGTTGTCTACTGGGAGCATACATATTCAAACGAGAAAATATAAAATGACAACCAATCCTTGCTTGCCAAACGTCAGTCACAAACAAAGCCGCAGCAAAACTACGCCTGACAAACAAAGGCTCTAAACGACACTTCGCGTATCGTAACTAGGCATATTAAGAAGATTTTCCAAATAAGTTAATCGTCTGTCATTGCCGGGTAAATTTTCTTTGAATTTTTTCTATTCGTTCTCTATGTATATTATAATAAGGAGTCCAGATGCATAAATTTGAAAGCTATTCTAAATTTGAACGAACCATTGAAGAATATAAGATTTGAAGTCTTCCTTTTTTTAAAATCTCTAAAAGATAACGATTTTGCTATAATTTTATCGATATGAGGAATAAAACTCAGTGTGGCGTCAAATGTTATTCCCAAATCAACGATTTGGGTAACCCGAGCTAATGTTTCTTTATTAATATTATAATCATAATTTATCAGAGTTTTTTTCCTTGAAAACGACATAACAGCAGAATTCTTATTGTTTAAATTTAAATGATTCTTGCTACACTATAATAATAAATAATCCAGGTCAGATTGCAGTTTAGTAGCATCCGAGGAATTTTAATGGGGCAGAGAAGGTTCAGATCATCTGCAGACATAAGTCCGTTAGAGTAAAGCAATACATTCAACAAATCATTTACAAATATTGTAAATAACAGTGAACCTCCGACCAAGGTGTGAGCTTGATTTAACACGATGTTACTTAACAAATTGAATACGATCTGATAGATATGACCCAGCCCAGTTAAAGGGTTTCTCAGAAAGTCCAAACATCTGGAGCTTACATATGATAATTTGGTGTTGAACAGAGTCAAACGATTTTGCCAAATCAACAAAGGCAACATCATGTTGACTATGCGATTCAAATGTATCAACAATTTCATGTTGAAACTCAATAAGATTGGTTAATGTAGATCTACCTTTGATAAAATCCGTGCGGAGATGTTGAAATAATAATTTTTATGTTAAAAAACATGTATCTTGTCAATATGGTTTCAAAGAGCTTAAGGATTGATGATAAAATAGATATACCCCTGTAATTGACTATTTTAGACCGATCAATTGAAGATATTTTCCATCTCTGCGGAAAAACTGAAGTATTAAATATTTATTAAATAATAATTTCAATAGATGTCATAGTTCATATTTTAAAAATTTCAAAATATGCAACGAAATTCCGTCAGGTCTACATTCATTTTTAAATTAGTTCAAGACACTAATAATATCAGATTTAGACATTTAATATTAAGTAAGATTTTAAGTTAGAACATTCTTCAAATTCTTTGGAAAAAAACTCCTGAAATACTCAACAATATCGTTTAAATCAGAACTACTTTTTTGATCAAAATAAAGAGTTGTAGACAATTCAGATGTTTTAAATTTGGAATTAACAAATTACCAAAAACATTAAGGATCATAATTTATTTTGGATTATCTAGATAATGAATAGATTATGCGATTCCATTTTTCTAGTTTTATTATATAAACACGGATTACTCTTAAATCTCACACGACATCTATTTTTATGATTGCGTAATTTAATCAACTCGTTCGGGAAATGCGGTGGATAATTTGGTAACGATTTAAAACTTTTTTGCTAGTGAGGAGGATTTCATAAAATTTATCAATGATTATACACTGAAAGAAAACTATGAACAAATAGATTTTGTTCAAAAAATTGTTCACATTTAATAAATATTGTTTATTGAAACAAATATTTTTTATTTGGTTTAAAAAATTTTGTATTAAAAAATGAAATGTAATCTTGTTAATTATTTGTATTAAATAATTGTTTTAAGTTTTTACTAAAATTTTTTTTTATATTAAATAAATTATGTGAGTTTCCAAAAAATATTGAAAAATTTTATTTAATAAACTAATTTTTATTATTGAACAAATTATTTTAAATATAAGTATTACGTTTTTTTAAAACTGCAAACTCTTGTTTTTATCAAAAGAATTTGTAGTATTATCAGTGATGCCAGATGTAGGTAAAATTCCCTATTTGTAAGGAATTGTAACAGAAAAAAATGAGTGTAGGGAAAAAAGGACTGATTTTAAAAATTACCTAAGATGTAGGGAATTTTTATCTAAATGAGTGACTTATCCAATTTCGCATTAGTTATCAAAATAAAATCTTAGTGTACTTTAATATTTAAGAATTTTGGACAGAATTTTATAAAACCGAAAGAAATTAAACCAACAGTCAATGTCAGATCGTCACATTTCTTTCGATCGAGCTAATTTATTTAGGCCTAGACTGTGGATATTTTTAAAAAAGTCCAAAAGCTGAATCTGATCGAATTAAGATTGATTGTCTGGAGTTTGACATTATCGCAGTGGAAGAAATTCCAAACGACTGCCTATAAATTGTATATCTATTTTTAGAGAAATGGCATTTCTAAATCCAGAAATAATCCAAACTTAGCGCTTGACTTTAAAAATATTTGCGAGAAAATAGGTATAGAACAGAATCTACTGAATTTGAAATGGAGAATTCTCCAAAACCACTTTAATGATATAAAAAAAATTCACCTATTTGCAAGTTTCAGTTGAGAAATTTTGATGGAGAGACTCAAATTTAAAAAATTTCATTGGTAAATTAATAAAATAAAATAATATTAAAATATCTTTATTTAAAATATTCCTTAACGTGGAATTAATAGCGTAATTTTTTTAACACCGATTAAATAAGATCCCGATATCAAAAGAAGATTATCAAAATGAACTTAAGATAATTAAATACATCGCACATAAGAATGGTTATACCACGGCCAAAGTGGACGAGATAAATCGAAAATATATATTCAGAACCAATTACCGACAGCATACTACGTTACAATTTGATGATAATACATAAGAAAAATACGTTATTGTGGATTATAATAAAAACACTAGCCAACATATCCAGAAAATATTCAAAAACTTTGGATATAAAGTTGCATATAAAACGCATAACAAATTAGAACAACAAATTAGACCAAACAGTAACATAATATTAGACATAACATGTTCAGACTGTCCATCATTTTACATAGGACAAATCGGTAGATCCTTTAAAATAAGATTTAACGAACATATAAAGGATATCGGTAAAATGAATACTGAGTTAAGATTTGCTCTCCATATCAATAATACACTACACAACTACACAGATATGGATACAAACTTAAAAATTCTCTACAAGATGAATAAAAGCGACCAAATGAACAGGCTAGAAGAATTTGCAATATATAAAAACCGCCACAATAAATTTCTACTTAACAACAAAATTAATACTATGACGAATAAACTTTACGAACTAGTTCTGCAAAATACGTTATAAAATATACGCCCATTTTCAAACAATATACCCTAGAAAAAAGTATAAAAAGGCATGCAAATTAAATTTATTTTTAGTGAATAATATATACTGATGATGGCAAGATCGTTGCCGAAATAATTATATATAAATAAAAATAAAAAAAAATTACGCAATTTATTCCACGTTAAGGAATATTTTAAATAAAAATATTTTATTTTAGTATAAAAGTGGAATAAGTCACACACAAAGAAATTTAAAATGAATTTTCATAATTGGTAAACTAACTTTTGCACAGCCATCAAAAGCTTCATATGTTTTATCTTCACTACTAAGCTTAAAGAAATAAGCTTAGTAGTGAAGTTCTAACTGCTATAAGCGTTTTTCGTTCTTCATTATCTACTAATACGAACACACCGCGGAAACATGTCTTATATTTAAATGTAAAAATAATAATTTTAGGCGTATGAGATCAAAAATCTTATACGATAACGATAAATATCATCATATTAGCACTGCTTTTTGGATAAAATTAGTGGATTAATAAAATAACTAATTAAATAACTAACGTATTTTTAATTTTAAATAGTAGTGGGCTCAAATTCTAGTTGAAAAAATGCATGTAGGGAAAAAGTAGGGTTTTGTTTTAATTTGTGGGGACAAATAAAATTTCAATCTGGCATCACAGAGTATTATTAGCATGTAAAAAATATTTGAAAATTTTCTAATGCATTAATGGCGTTCACAACCAGAAGGACTAAAACACGTGATAATCATTGATAAAAATAAAATTAAATAAAAGTTTTATATTTATTTTAATTATTTAAAACATTAATAAATATTTAAGTGAGTATATATTGATATATTTATTTTATTTTATCTTGAATGTTAATTGCATTTTGTTCGTTTGTTTTTATCTCTACAATCTGTTTTGGGGCTCGAGGCACTTCCAACTCTTTCGCGGTTCGCTTATTTACGTCCTTACCTTACGCCATTACAGCCGTATGGAGGACATAGGGCTATAGGTCCGATTTACGTAGCACCATCTGCACATTGCATAGCTCCATGACAGCCTATAGTACTGACAGGGACGATGAGTTGGCCCATAAACACTGCACTCTAACAGAGGGTCATAGATGCATTTTATTATAAATTAATGGCAGGTTAAAAAATAACACCACATATGTTGTGGCTGGAGCAAATGGTCAAAGTACAGTCAAAAAGAGCCTAATTATAAAGTCATTGACGGCTGTAAAATGGTAATACTACAAAAGTAGTTTTAACACTTTGGCTGCCAATGTTGTAATGAGCATACACTCTAAATTCCACCCAACCATGCCAATGTTGTTCTAGACATACAATCGAAATTACATTCCAAATTTTATTTTATTACGCTAGTGTTAATACACGTGCATAAAAACACATAGTGTAGAATGTATGTTGAGAACAAAACTGGTGCTATGAGAAAGATTTTAGAATGTGTGTCCGGAACTACATTGGTGTGGTTGGATGGCAGTTAGAATGTATGTCTACAACAACACTGACTTAGAAAGATTGTATTTTGGATGTATATGTCTAGAACAACATTGGCATGGTTGTGTTGAATTTCGAGTGTATGCTCATTACAACATTGGCATCCAAAGTGTTAATAAAATATTTAAATTAATTTGTTTGTTTTTTAATGTCAGATCGATATAGAGGTTTAACGCTGATGCTCTTGCAAGCAAAATTAGTTTCCGTTTTTGGATTATGTGTTTAGGAGTACAAATTGAAAATGCGGGATTGATAACAGATGGCGTTACTAACGCTATACGCATCAGGCAGTACTGTGACTATGTTCATGTCAAAGCTACGTCTTATAGCTTTAATTTTCAGTATGCGTCAATTTGTCGCAGTGTCAAATTCATAGTTTTTTTGAGCTCTCAATAT
This sequence comes from Tipula lateralis, assembly GCA_963932295.1. Classification (NCBI taxonomy): domain Eukaryota; kingdom Metazoa; phylum Arthropoda; class Insecta; order Diptera; family Tipulidae; genus Tipula; species Tipula lateralis. The sequence continues at coordinate 5,929,737 of OZ010739.1, read as the reverse complement.
GTCGAGTTTCGTGCCAACAAAACAGCATTTGCGGGATGTTTTAATTTACTTCTTTAATTTGAAGAAAAGTGCTGCTGAAGCACATCGATTGGTCTCCGAGACTTATCTGAGTCATGTTCCATCGGTTTCAACGTGCGAGAGATGGTTTGTGCGGTTTAGAAGTGGTGATTTTGACGTTGAGGACAAAGAGCGGCCGGGCCAAGTGAAAAAGTTTGAGAATGCTGAATTGGAGGCAATACTCAATGAAGACTCGTGTCAAACTCAACAAGAGCTCGCAGATTCATTGGGAGTGACACAACAAGCCATTTCCCATCGTATAAAAGCCCTCGGAATGATCCAAAAGCAAGGACATTGGGTGCCGTATGAGCTGAAGCCGAGAGACGTCGAGCGCCGTTTTTTTGCATGCGAACTGCTGTTCGAACGGCAAAAACGGAAGGGTTTTTTGCATCGCATTGTCACTGGTGATGAAAAGTGGATCCATTACGATAACCCGAAGCGCAAAAAATCATATGGTTACCCCGGCCATGCATCATCATCGACGTCCAAACCAAATATTCACGGCGCCAAGCTCATGCTCTGTATTTGGTGGGACCAGCTGGGTGTGGTGTATTATGAGCTATTGAAATCGAACGAAACCATCACAGGAGCACTATACCGAACTCAATTGATGCGTTTGAGCCGCGCACTCAAAGAAAAACGGCCACAATACGAGCAAAGACACGACAAAGTAATTTTGCAACATGACAACGCTCGGCCATATGTTGCAGCGCCGGTCAAAACATACCTACAAACGCTGAAATGGGAAGTCGTACCCCACCCGCCGTATAGTCCAGACATTGCTCCTTCCGATTACCACCTTTTCCGATCGATGACACATGGCCTAGCTGACCAGCGCTTCCATTCTTACGAAGAAGCCCAAAAATGGGTCGATGACTGGATAGCAGCCAAGCCGGCCGAATTTTTTCGCGACGGTATCCGTAAATTGCCAGAAAGATGGGAAAAAGTTGTGACTAGCAATGGACAATACTTTGAACAATTCAGTTGTTACCATTTTTTCAGAATAAACGTTCAAAAATAGAAAAAATCCCGCATTTTCAATTTGTACTCTAATATATATATATATATATATATATATATATATATATATATATATATATATATATATATATATATATATATATATATATATATACATAAATATACATATATATATATATATATATATGTATATATATATATATATATATATATATATATATATATATATATATATATATTCATATATATATATATATATATATATATATATATATATATATATATATATATATATATATATATACAGGGTGGCTGAGACCAAGTGTTACCAAATGAAAACGCTGTAATTTTTTTAATTTTGATTATTTTTTATTGAAATTTCGTGGAATATGTTGAAAACATATTACATTTCATGAAAAACATGTTGCTGCTCGATATAAGCTCCTTTGGCTCTGATTATTTGATTCAGTCTTCCATAGTAAGCATTGCATGCTGACCGTACGTGGGCTTGCGGAATTTTATTCCATTCTTGAACAAGAGCTGATTTCCATGCATCAAAACTTTCGTATATTTTAGTGGACACCTTACTCTCCAAAATGAACCATATGGAGAAATCCATGGGATTCAAGTCTGGTGAATATGGTGGCCATTCTTTCGATGAAATCAGCTGCGGAACGCAATTTTGTAAAAATTGCTGTATCGCTCGAGCTTTGTGTGACGGTGCCGAGTCCTGTTTGAATGTCCAACGGTTCGTACCAAAGTGCTTACGTGCCCAAGGTAGCAAAGCATCGTTTAGGATCTTTTGGCGGTACATCTCTTGGTTTACCTTGACTCCATGTTCGATGAAAACGAGAGGAGTGAGAGAAAGTGCGAAGAGGAGTGCGTCCGTCTGCAGTAACTGCAATCCAAACCATAACATAAGCTGGTGATTGCTTGTGCATGGCAACTCTTGTGTCCAAATTATCGTTGGACTTGTGCTCTAACCAAACACGATCATTTTGCTTATTTACATACTGTTGAATGGTGAAAATTTTCTCATCAGAAAAGACAATTTTTGGAATCTCATCACGTTCGGCCAAGGCCTTCAATGCTCGTGTTCTTTCAAGCCTAACCTTTTTTTTGTGCCTCCGTAAGATCTTGATTTTTTTGTATCTTGTAGGGCTTCAAGTGTAGTTCATTTTTCAATATGGTTTGAATGCTGTATCGTGAAACATGTAGACGTGTGGCTAATTGATTGCCACTTTGACGAGGATTTCGTTGGATTCGTTTCTTCACCTTTCGTATCATTTCTTTTGATGTTGCTGTCTTTTTAGGACCGCCTCTGTTGCGTTTAGCGATGCTACCAGTTTCGTTGTATCGAGTTATGGTTCGATACACAAACATTTTATTCGCATTCAAATACTGGAGCTGACGAACTATTGCCGTTTGTGAATTTCCACCCAAATACAGTGCAATTACACTATTACGTTTGAACTCCATTACGATTTTTTTTATCAAGATATTAATTTAGAACAATTATTTATTGACCACATATTAACAACTAACCAAACTTCAATCTGTCAAAAAATTGACGCGCGAAAAATGACAAATACACAAATGACAGCAGAGTGAAGTTAGTAACATTTGGTCTCAGCCACACTGTATATATATATATATATATATATATATATATATATATATATATATATATATATATATATATATATATATAAATAACTACCATTTTAAATATAAATAATTTTTTTATTCGGTAATTAATGACGTCATCAACAACTTCCAATTAAAAAAAAATTTTGGTATTATTAAAAGAACGTTTTTTAATTTGTACTGAAACTTATTTAAAAAAATTGTTTTGTTAATATAATCAAATGTTCTCTTTACCCAAATTTATGTTATTATTAAACACGGTTTTTCTTACTATTACCTAGATTTTTTCTTCAGTGTACTAATATCATCATCACCAAAAAGTAGACACCAATCAATGTTAGATAAAAATTCATTAAACCCGGAAATATTACCATTCCTATAATCATAATATAAAATTACTTCAGATACCGGAATATCAGAAGTGTATGATCAACAGTATTTACAAAAGGAAAATAGCATGCAGTTATATACATATGTATTATCATGAAAATTGGAGAAAAATAAATCTAAAAATCGATCTCGATGATTTTTTGTACTACATATTAATTTGATTTAAACCATACATAGAAACAGCGGCAACAAAATTTGGCTCCACTGCTGAAGTAACGTCAGTAGGTAATAGAAAATCGCATTCATCATCAGGAACCCATATAATATTTGGTAGATTGAAATCTCCGATTACGATAAAATTTGTGCTCTCCTTATCGAATTCTCACATTAGGTTGCTCATAAATTCAGTAAATGTTGTATACAATTCCAAACTGGTACGTGGTGGTAAGTAGATGGTATAGCGATTATAATGGTTTAACAAATTGTTTTTAGCTGTACAGCTACACTTTCTAATGAACACGGAGTTACCAAAGCCTGGCTTGAAATATTTTTATTAACAGCAACTAAAACGCGTCCTCCAGGTCCAGATATTTTTGAACTATTATAAGAAGACCGGCCACAGCGGTAAACAACAAAATTTTATGAAAAAACTCAACGCTGTTGATTGCTTCATGGAATTTAGTTTCCGTGATTGTGTAAATATCATATTCCGTACTAATGATGTAATTATAAAAACAAACTGATTTTGATGACATTCCTCCAACATTTTGATAAAATATAGTTAGATTTTTATCACGAGATGCTGTAGACGACTTGGTATCTGTAGTTATAGTAGAAATTGTGCACGATTTGGATGTCGAAAAATTCGACGACAAACCTGACAGTGACAGCAAATTCTTCAATTCCGCCTCATCTATAGCGATTTATTAGGATATGTAATCTCTAATGAAGCGATCATTAGGCTTTGGTTCATCCTGTGACAGTTGGCACTCGATATTTGAAATTTTCGATTTACATAATTTTTAAATTGATCATCAGAAGTAGTCGTAGATATTCTGGACACAAATAACCATTTATTTGGAGTAACAGCTGATATAATGTTGGTAGACTCGGAATCGACAAGAGCTGTACCAATAACAACATTGGATCCAATTGGCTGGGTTGTTTTGCTTCTAGACAGGGCTGGTTGCTGGTCAATTTTAATTCGTTGATCAATGCACTTACATAAATTCTCTATAACCTTGCGATTAGAAGAAATCTTTTGTTCCAAATGCTCAAATTTATCCGCAATAATGTTTTGCACTGATACTCCTGCTCTTAGTAATTCTCGCGAACAGAATCTTGCAATCATTACACATCCATAACATATTTTTTATTTTTCAATAAAATATTTGCAGTTGTACGATCAACCGCTGCACGGTCATGATGAAAAACCAAATCACAAAATCAATTGCAAGTTATAGAAGGTGTAGATATTCAAATTAATTTAACACATTTACCACAGTTCGACATTTTAAATAACGATATAATGTATATGAACCGTCTCCAAATAGCGACACCGCTCGATTTTTATCAACAGTTTCCAAATAGTCTCACCGATAAATGTATGTGGACAGTCTTCAAATAGTGTCACGGATAGGTCGTATAAAATTTGACAAATCCAATTCACATAAATTATCAAAAAATCACTGAATATTTCATGTATATAACACTTCCTTAGTAGTATTGGATTGTAATGACTTATTTAACATAAAAACTATAATATATTAACTACAATTGTTACTGTTTAAAAAAAAATAAATAATGTCCAACATTGACAGTTTGTTTGCAATTAGCTAAGACACCCACTTTTTTCTAGTGCTCTGGGCCTTAGTACAAAGGACTCATCTAGGCCAACTTAAGCATATCCAAATGTTTAAGAATCGGGCCCAGGAAAAACTGTACCCTTTACAGGTCTGACTAGGTTTCAAAGGAAGATGAAGGTTCACCATCGGAATCAGTCTTCCTAATTGAAGAACTTTTAAGCGCATCGATGATTGTGCATTCGTGTATAACTTTAAAGCCGGAGCGTCATTGTTCCCTGTTAAAGGTTCCATTGATGCCACTAGAGATATGTTCTCTAGAGAAGTCGAAAGCACCTGCATTTTTTTCGCTTACCACTAAGCGTAATAAGCCAGTTACTCGGTGGTTATCACAAGGAGGTATTTAAGTTGCAAGATAAAAGGCTTCCAGCTAGTGTCAATTTAATTCCCCGGACAGCTTCACACCTGATCACCTTCACCTCTATTAGTACTTTTTACTCAGGTTGGTCTTTGGTATCTAATTCCTACCTCAGATGTTTTGTAACGGGCAGATCTCACTACCCGTTGTTGCCCATTCCATACCTTTAATCGTATAATCCATGGAAATACGATTTTTTACAAATTCAATGTCGTTCATTGAATCGCTACACTGTTCGCATTTTTTTTAAGTAGAACATTGTGTAATGGTTTCAATGAACGAGAATATGTGGTGGCATATGACACCAATTCTAAAGTATGTTCGCACATTATTGCATAATGTTCCATTTACATATTCATTTATGTAAACTTGCAGAATTTATGTAATTTCAATAAGCGAAAGATATGTGACACCGATTCAATAACACAAATTCAAAACTAATGTAGGTTAAATTTGCGGAATTGAATTGGTGTCAAAAATATCAAAACACTGTAATGGGCGGTGTTTATACCAAAATTATCAACAATTAGGTGAGCGAAGAAACTTCCGTATTTTTCTTCAATTTTTTTTCCCTCTCGCTCAACTAATTAATTTGGATAAATACCACGCCAAATTTGAGTAGAGGGTCAGTCGGAGATACAGGTGACGGAGACGACTTCGAGTGTGAGGCTCGGTCCCCAATTAGGCTGACAGACCGAGGAGAGTCAGTCGGGAATACAAGTCAGTTGGGGATTCGAAGTTGATAGAAAGAAGCGGCGTTGGCATCCAAAGGACAGAGAGGGCCAATTCAACGTTATCTACAAGGAAATTCGAGGAAGAATAAAGATAAATGAAGCCAACCAAATCCTTAAATTTTTATTTTTTTTTTAAAAACAGCAGGGAATAGTTTGGTGAGTAGAATAATAATAGCCAACCACTAACACTCTGGCACTGGCGGTACCGGGTCTACCAACCGTCTCGCAAGAGGCGGGAAGACAGTCGAGCACTACTGCTCCGTTTTCCCTTCTGTTGGTAACGTGGTACTACCTAATTCTTACTAACAATTGGGTTTGTTTTGCTGGTAATTTTTCTTAAAGATGGTGCGGCCCTAAGCACACCATCTAACTACGGGGAATAACACCCCAAACCCTAGCATATGGTGGTATACGGACCACAATTTTCTAATCTTATTCAGGCAGATGTCACACACATCTAGCCTCTGATCCCCCTCCATAATTGTGGTTCTCTAGGTCTCTAGAGATGGATCTCGAAAACCCCGACGGCTTCCTCTACCGATCTGAGCTGTGGGAATCTATGCCGCACGAGATCCAATATTTCTAGAGGCAATTGTTGAAACCGGGTCTGCCAGGCGTAAACACAGGCTAACCCGTTTCAGTTTCACTCAATATGTCCGAAATCCTTAAACTTTTCTCCACCTATATTTATCATTCTTGATCTTAACATTGGTGTCCATGGATCGCTTTTAGCTATTACCTTAAAGCGACTATCAAATTTGTAAATTGAGTTACTCTCCAGTGATAGCTACGGGTTTTGGTAAGGTAAGTGTTCTAATTATGTCCATATCCAGTGTTTTTCCTAATGAAGAACTCCTACCTCTCTCCTAAAATAATAACTTTCAATTTAATTCGTGAATCAGAGAAGGAACAAAATTATTATTCGTTGTGAATATGAATCACTCACCTAATTTTAGAAACGGATAAATGTATTAAGATTAAATTATATTTTATCCTGATCCCGCAATAAATATAATGTTCGCACACCTTATTCTCGAAGCAGCCCCTCGACCTAAATTGGCAATTAGAGTAATAATTAAACGATTCTAAAACCACTTAGATTTAATGGCATTTACACTACAGCACATTCCTGTGTGTTTTGTATGTTTGTGTGTGTGTGTTTATCCCCAAAAGGATATTTAATCCCAGCCACATGTTTTAAACTAAATTAAATAAAAACACAAAACCACTTAATATCTCCTTTCGTTTTTCTATATATTTCTTATATTCGTTTTTAATTAGTTAGCTCTGTTTTGGGTGATTTTCACAACGAAACAATTTTCGTTCTCTCCTTTAAAACTCGATATCGTATCGTCCACCAACCACCCTATGTATAAAAACCTGAAAATTCTAATAACACGAAAAGAAACATAAAACCAAATAATCAACATCACAAAACACCAAAGAAGGCAATAATAATAAAAAATAAAAAACAGGACTTAAGGAATCCAAACAGAGGAAAAGACAATAACAATCGCCTTTTAGGGATTTTGCATGGCCGACTTTTTTATAGACTGGTGTGTTTCTGTTCCTCACTTCAATGTTGTTTAATGCAGTTGAAAAAAGTTATGCTTGATTTTTCTTACAGCTTTTATATATATATATATATATATATATATATATATATATATATATATATATATATATATATATATATATATATATATATATATATATATATATATATATATATATATATATATATATATATATATATATATATATATATATATATGTATATATATATATATATATATATATATATATATATATATATATATATATATATATATATATATATATAACAAAAGTTGAGGTGAAATTGCTAATTGTAAGTAATAATACCTAAAATTGGTTTATATATAAAAAAAAATATTTTCCGAGGGTTGTGGAAAATGATACGTTTAAACGGCAAAAAACATTAGTTTTTCCCATTTTCCCAAGAATAAAAATGAAATTCATACGATACAAGGGTATGTTTATACCACGACTGTTGAAATTCACGATTTTTCGAGGAAAGCCAAAATGTTTTTTTTTAACATTTTTCAGTTTTCTTGTCATTTTCTTTCGTTACATTTTCTTTATACGAAAAATGAAAATTTCGCTTGGTAATCAAATTATGAAGGAATTTTTTACATTTTTATACCAGCATTTGGTAAGATGTTATAATAAGATCTTTATGTTTGGAATGTCAAATCATTTTCTATTTCGACACAACGTTCGGCATCGTTCGATTTTATGGTTATCTTATAATTCAGTTATGGCATTTCGTATCCTAATAAATGATTACTTACTAAACGTTGACTCACAAATTAAAGTCATCGAGTGCAAATGGTTGAAACGGTAGCCAGAACATGAAGTCACTCGTAAAAGTTATATTTGACCTTAACTAGGTTTATCGTTATGGGCAGGAGGCATAACTTCATAACCGATTCCTAATATTTAACTGTAGTTTCTCACCAGACTATTCGATCCCTTATGAGACGGAAGGATCCCTCCTATCAACTATCTCGAAACTGGAAATTATTCTTTATTAATCAATGTCAATAAACCTGAAGCTATACAGTTTTTTTGAATATGCAGAACAAGAAACAGGGGTTTTCAATAGTTCTTGCTACTCCTGAGCATGTGATTACTCAAAACACAAAGTTTAGTGAAAATACCCAAGTAATGGACCAACAGGGTTTTTCTTCTGATAACCATGAGATTATCTATCGTCACAAGGCTGTGAACGACTTTAACTGAATTACTTTAACGACTTTTGAGACCGCGGCCTTATGAAACAGTTTCTCAACCGCTTATAAAACACTAGTATCCAGTAAAGCATCAAATTGTCTAAAATAAAGTAGTTTCGAAGTAACAGTGTAAGAATTAAGCCCTCAAAACAGTTTGACTGTCAAGCAAGAAACAGAGGCGTACTTATCGACTTGGATAGATAATTTTATTCATCATGTATAACTGACTCCAGCCAGATTATAGAATACTAATCTTTCCATTGGGTTTTTATTGTCCTTTATGCCAGTTGGTGTAAACCATACAAAATAATTAAAGTGGGCCGTTATGAGAGCGCTCACCTTTCTGCGAGAGTGATACTGAACAATGATAGAAGACCCACCGTAAACTCGACTGCTGCAATGATTATTGTATGATTTTCAAGCCCCATGAACTCCAGCTTGATGTTATGCCTTCCAGGCAGTTACCATAGTACGATCACTGACTAAGTTGACAGTAATTTAGTTCTTATTCTTCAACGATTTTCAAATTCGTTTGAAAACTTTCTCAAGTGCTGTTTCAACAGATTTCATGTTACAACAATCGTGCGTGCTCTCGAGTTTGTGACAATGTTAGATGGAAAAGTAATTTTTCATCATCCAATTACGATCAGTGATGTGAACCAAAATCTGTTACATTGCAGTAGTCATGGGTTGACCTTTCTTACATGTTGTATATTAGTGATCTTCCTATTATCCGGAAAAGATGGTATTTCATTGATTTTACTCCCACTTCCTAGAAACCCCGACGGTCGTTAATTTGTGCCACAATCAATTTGTGGTTTATGTTGAATCCTCCTTTAATGTAAGGTTGTAATGATGTAGGCCACCATACTGATATTGAGTTGTGATTCAGGCAAACATTTTTATTGCATACGGCATAATTAATACGTCACTGATGCCTGTTACTTTGTTACTTATAATTCGATGTGTCTCGGCTCAATCAACGAACAATTCTATAATTATCATCCAATAATAATCATCCAAAACTCTTGAAAAAGAATTTAACTGGAACTGGGTCCTAACCACACGGAAAATAAGTTATCTCTTAAGGTTGGATTAAGTTGATTTTGGAACTAGGCATAGGATACCAAAGTATACAATTTTATTTCATCGAAGCATCGACTACACATTCATAACGTTGCATTGTCAGTATAGTTCCAAAACGGCTGTTCGTTTTGTAAAATTATGTCAATGCTAGCTTATGTAAAGAACACGTTTCATTACTGTTTAAGATAAGCTTCACATCGTGACGCGTAGGTGGAAGAGCAACTTCATTAACTTGATCATTAGCCTTCATCAAATTTTGATAAATATTTCTAATCAATCGCCCTCACCTCAACTTTATACACGCTTGTCTGAGCTTTTCGTAGAAGACACCAGCCTCCACTCTTCCATCCAGGCTTAATCTATCTATGAAAATTAATCAAAACAATTTTTGGTATATAATTTCTTATTTGGCGATTTTTTTTTATTTTGGGTTAAGTTTTTGTAAAGATCGATTTCGACTTTTTTAATCTTCATCAGTCTACTTTATACTTATACTAATTACATTTTTTCTTAAAACTATTTAGGGTCATTCAATAAGTCCGTAGGATGACACATAGATTGTGTTAGTAGAATTATTCCATATGATTTTATTAAGTACTAACCTTTGAACGATACGTGTATAGAGTTGACAGCATTCTGACTTTTGATTCGTAAGTCATAGCATTTTGTGTAAAGCAACAGGTTTTTTTTTTGAAAAAAAAAAACGGAAAAAACTGAATTTCGAGTTTAAATAAGACATTTCTTTAGATGAAAAAAAAAACAGTGGAAACCAAACAATGGCGTGATAAACATTATCCGAGCTCTCCTCCATCGAGACAAATGGTAGAGATGTGGATTGTGGAATTATAATGTGTTCGTACCAGCACAAATGATCCATAGGGCAGAAGACGCCCAAATGAATGAGGCTGTTATTCCAGAAAACATAAAAAAATGGACAAATTGATTATGAACGATCGCAAATTGAAGGTGCACGAGCTAGCTGACATTGTTAAGATATCAGATGGAAGTGTTTTACCATTTTACATAAACATAAAATTGTAAATTGGAATCTTCCACAAATAAATATAATATGGTTTTGTTAATTATTTGCACGTCCCAGCCTTTTGAATTTTGGAGTGTAATTAAATAATTCCAATATCTATAATAAACAAAACTCAACATCTTTAAGGATTACCATAGAGTGTTAATAAATTGAGCATGATTCGTTATTTGTGGAATTAATATTCTATGTAACTTTTTCCACACATAAAAAATCACTCTCAATTTTTCCACATTCCATAGCCATTATCGGCCATCCCTATGAGATGTTGGCTCAAGTTTAGCTTCTGATTTGTATAGATATTGAAATTATCTGATTATACACAAAAATTCAAAATATTTGAGAGTTCAGATTTTTTTTTTTTTGTTTTTTTTTGTTTAAGAAATCTATATTTCTGTATAATATTACAACTAACCTCAGTAGATAATCACTGTAAATGTTTTGTATTTTAAAGCAGTGTAGCATCTTATGGGATGAGAAAAATTGGTTCGTCCCATTTCGTCCAGTCCTTTGATTTCAGTAGTCCAGGGAACCTTTAGGCGCTTTGGTCCATTGGTGTGATCCAGTAGGTTCCGTAGTTTCTCGTTGTCATGTTGCTGCAGTCGCAGTCAATTCTTGTCTTTTCTTTTTAACAGGTGCTTTCCGCCTAAGCTTAGTGTCTAGTGTCATGCCAAGGTATTACGCATTGTCTGAGTAAGGAATTTGTTGAAAATTCAGTCTAATCGGGATGTATTCCACTTTCTTGTTGGTGAAGTTGATGTGTGTTGATTTTGATTCGTTTAGCATTATTCTCCAAGTTTTTGTCCAAGTGTTTACTGTATTAACAGCATTTTGTAGTTTCCGTGTTGACTCGAAAATACTCAAAATCATGTGGTGGTATAAGTTTTCTAGTCACTATAATTGGCTTAAGTCTCTTCAGAAACAATCTTTTGAAAATTTTTGATGTGGTTGTTAATAAAGAAATTGGCCTGTATGATGTTTTGTCATTTAACAGTTTATTAGACTTAGCAATCATTATTATTTCTGCTACTTTCCACTGTCACGGAACATAACTTTGTCTAAAGACAGCATTGATTATGTGCTGTAGTTTCCGTAGCGCTTTTTCTGGTAGTGCTTTGATTATTTTTGCTGTTATCAGGTCGTAACCAGGAGCCTTTTTATCTTTAAGATTTTTGACTTCTTGTTTTATTTCTTTCACAGTGACTGGTAGGAGAAGTACCTCGTCTATTTTATTGACCGGTGTTAAATATTCATTCTCTACCTGCCCAGTTGGTGGTTTGAAGGTGATTACTAGGTGTTCGGCAAACAGATCAGCTTTTTGTTTATCGCTGCGAGCCCAGGTTCCATCAGCTTTTTTTATGGGTGGCACTTGCAGTTTAGGTCTTTTCAGACTTTTAGTGGCGTCCCACAACGAATAGTCCGTGTTAGGTTTACCTGTCAGGTTACTTAGAAAGCAAGCTACTGACTCATTCTTGATCTCTTTAATAAGCAGTTTGAGTTTGTTGCACAGATTATTTAGGATTGTTTTATCTTCAGGAGCTCTAGTTCTCTGCCAAGTCTTGCGAGCTCGTCTTTTTTCGTTAACCAAGTTTCTCACTTCAACTGAGTAGCTTATACTTTTCTGTAATATAACATGCTGGATGGGGCTACTTTCCCATGCCGCTTTCTGTATTCTTTCAATGAGATTTTCCAGCTCTTCTTCTATCATATAATCGTTCGAGATCGGCACCTGTAGATTGACGCTTTCTTCGACTAGCTGGCGAAAGTATTCCCAGTTTGTTTTTTTATTTGTTAGTCTAGAAGGGCTTGCTTTCCTTATTACCGTGGAACTTATTGTCATTAAGACTGGAGAGTGATCCGATGATGGTCCTTCTTCATTTTCAACTACTAAGTAATTTTCTGAGATACCTCTTGATATATAGAAGTCTAGAAGATCAGGAATTTTATTTACGTCCGTAGGCCAGTAGGTTGGCTTTCTACTGGAGTGGAACTCACATTTTAATATTCTGCCTGCTTCAAATAGCTCTCTCCCTTTGGGAGTAGTTCGATTTGATCCCCAAAATATATTTTTTGCATTAAAATCGCCTCCAATAATGAATTTTTTACCAAGCGATTTAAAAAGTTTGATGTAGTTTTCCTTTTTTGGGTTATATCTGGGTGGACAGTAGATTGCTGATATAGTGTAGCTCTTGTAGTTTTTGGTTTCAATAGAAACAGTTGCTACTTATATAGATTTTAAGTTCTTCATGATGTTAAATATTTTCTTTGATGAAGATTGCTTTTCCTCCTCTAGCTCTTTCTGCTGGATGAAGAGCTTGATAGCACTGGTATCCACGAATTTTGAAATACGAGATTCTAGTAAAGTGACTTTCTGAGATTAGGCAGAAATCAATGTTTTTTGTGTTTAAAAATACTTCTAATTCTGAAATGCGTTGCGCAAGACCCTTTGCATTCCAGGTAGCAATTCTTAAATAGTGTGTCATTATTTTTTCTTGTTTAATTTGAATGGATTGAGATTAAGGTAGTCAATGATTTCACTAGTTTTACCTGTCGCGTCTGTTATTTTTTTATTTTGGCTCATCGATGTATTTTCCAGTGTTCCTAGTCTTTTTTCTTGTTGTTTTAGTAGCTCACTCATAGATTCTAGTCGTTGATCTTGCGTCGCCAGATGAGAATTTATAGTGGTTAACTTCTGCAGTATTTCTTGCAGGACATGATTTTCCTGACTGGGTGCTTTCTTCATATTTCCCTTTTGGCCAGCCATTTGGGCATATGTCGTGCCTTCTCTTACTTTCGCGCTATTAAGAGGGATTTGATTTGGATAGGATGGCGTCCTAGGTTGAGAACTAAGAGTTCTGATGTTCTCTGTTGGAATTCTTTTACTATATCTCATTCTTTGCAGCTGTTTGGCACCTTCACAGCCTCTGTAATTTGCTGGGTGGTGATTCCCACAGTGTATAAATTTCACTGGTTCGCTTCTACTTTTGTTGCATTATTTTGATGGATGTTTCCTAGCACACATCTAGGCTCCCTATTGCAGTATATTCGAGTATGGTTATACGCCTGACAGTTGTGGCATTGTGGAATTCTACTACTGTTCTTTTTTAATGTCTCAATTTTGACTTTCATGTTCAGGATTGCTTTGATTCCATATATCTTATCAATGCTCTCGGTGTCGTTAAATGTTAGCATGGATAGGGGTAGGCCGATTTTGGTTGATACTCTTTCAGATATTTTGATATGGAATAATTTCCACTAGATCCGAATTACACTCAATTTTTTCACATTCCATAACCACTATCGGCCGTTCCTATAGATGTTGACTCAAGTTTGGATTTTGTTTTGTATAGATATTGAAGTTATCTGATTATACACAAAATTTCAAAATGTTTGAGCGTTCAGATATTTTAATATGGAATTATTTCCACTGGTTCCGAATCACAGTCCATTTTTCCACATTCCATAGCCATTATCGGCCGTTCCTATAGATGACTCAAGTTTAGCTTCTGATTTTTTTAAACTTTTTTAAAATGATTTTAAAGTGATGGATACAGTGTTGTCGAAAGTACTACTATAGGAGTAAATGTACTACTTTCAACGCCGATGTACTACTGTATTCCGCAAATGAAATCTATACTCCCCTGAAATAATAAACTTTCACGCAATTGCACTTTCATGCAGTTTTTGGGTTTTCGTTTGTTTTACTTTGGTGAAAGAAATATATTTCACTATTTTACAACCGGGAGCCGTAGAGTTATAAATATAAACGATATGGTACACGGTTTCTCTATACGCGATTCAAAGGATAATAATATTTCGAACTAAAACGTAAAAATGAAACATTATTTTTTGTTGACGATGTCCTTCAAATTGACGCTGAAAGTGGTAAATGTCGTTGTTTCAAAAACCGATAAGGTACACGATTAGTTATTTGACTAACATAATGTAGATCTCACATTATAAAAAAATCATTCAAGTTTTTTTTGACCTTCAGTCAGAAAATGACATTTGAAACTGGTGTTGTCGTTGTTAAAAAAACGATAAGGTACACGGCAAATTCATAAACCATTTGAAAGTTTTTAATGTTAGCTTTCCAAATATAAATATGGGTTTTATATAGGCGATGTTGGTCAATTTCACCAAAATTAGACAAAATTGGTCTTTTTTGTATATATAATTATTAAGTATCGTTATTTTAATCTCCCGGTTAGCAATTTATAATTTGCCTTTTTGAATTTTTGCAAGTCCTCATTATTTTTTTAACCATGTTCGGACGTAAATCTTTAGAAACATTGTCATTGGCATTAAGATGTAAAATGTTAAAAAATGTTGAGCGCAATGAAATGAAAATCCCTAAATAATGTCTTTTTAACCATCGTTAACTTCCTGTGATGGAATTCGTAAATGCAGATATACAAGTATACTTGTTGGCTGCATCCGCATTAATAGTTTGTTCCAATGTTAAATCTATTGGTAATTTCGAAAAACATTATTAGTTTTATGCCAAATCCACCATTTCTAAAGCTGGTCTCTAAGCCTGGATGCGTTTGGTTTAAGTTATATTATATTTTTAAATATTTAGTCAACCATCGAGCATAACTACAATGGTTAAATGTAAAAAAGATTCTAGATATTTCCTCAAGACATATTAAATAGGCATCCAAATGTCCCATTCTTACACAACGAGGAAATTCGCGATATAACGAAACCAATTCAATATAAATACACAAAAATTTAGCTATTTCACCATGTTTTCCAGCTAATGTTTGTTCTTTATATATAAAATGTTTCTCTAATATCTGTGAAAGCTCTTTAGAAATGTTGGGAGATTCTTAAAATGCTTCTAATGATTCTAATTCATATTTATTAATACAGAATCGATTACCACTGCTTTTTTTCTAAATACTCCTCAAAGTGCAACATTTGAAATGCTATTTCCAAAATATTATTACTTTAATAATATTGTACTCATTGATAGGCCAGTAAGTCCGATTAACAAAATAATTTCATGAACTCATTAAGAAATCAAAACAGTTGTGTAACTAAATCAGCACTCGAATTAATTTCGAAGAGGAGGTGTTAGTCACTCATAGAAATCATAGCTCGGTCACGCAATCCATTCACCGTGACAGTTGGGCCTCATTTTTGATAAATTAAGGTCCAATCACACCGCTAGCCCAAAAACCGCATCAAACATTGACACGTTGAGAATGGAGAGCCTTTTGAACAATCATTCTTTCTCTGAGCTCCGAATGCGACAATTCTGATTTTTAACGTAGTCTCTGAGATAAAAATGAGCCTCATCACTGAAGATCATTTTTAAACCATAACATAATATATGTTTTTTTATTTTGTATAATCCTTTACTATTTAAAATACTCCCATTGTTATACGATATGTGCTACCTTAGACTTTTTGTAAACAACAATCCTGGATGAATAAAACCATTTCTCATAAAATAAAAAACCTACTCAAATCTTTAATAAGAAATGATTTTTCTTATTGGAATTTAACAGTGTATAACTTACATATTGAAATTTTGTGGAAAAATGTGAAATTCTTCACACCCATTGCTTCGAATTACACCCGTGGCTTCGCGTATCCACCCACCATATTCTCCATATTTAGCCCCCAGCGACCTTCTCCTGTTTTCAGATCTGAAGAGAATGCTTGCTGGAAAGAAATTTAAGTTCAATGATTAAGTAATAACTGAAACTGAGACTTCTTTTGACGAGAAAGAGAAATCGTACTATAAAAGTGGTATCGAAAAGTTGGAAAATCGCTTTACTCGCTGTATCGCCCTCGAAGGCAACTATGTTGAATAATAAAATCGAGTTTTGTCAAAAATTTGTTTCTTCTTACTTCTCCTACGGACTTATTGAATGACTTTATATACTATCTTTCAGTTCGATTTTTATATCCTTCTTATATTTATATTGTTTCTTATTATTAAGTTGTAAATTTTGTTTGTTTTTGTGCTTAATTTTTCATTGTGTAGATCTGTTTTATTTTTCTAATTCTTAAAGTCGATTAAAACTATATATAGTCGATTTGTGTGGAATGGTTAAATATGTGTTAAAATCAATGTAATTATGTTTTTAATTTTTTATTTGTTATGCATAGTTGGGTTTTTTGTACTTTTTATTTATATCACTTATGTGTTTCTTGTATCTTATTTGGAATACCCGTGTGTTGTAATATTTTAGGCAGTCATTCTAAATATTATCAATTACAATAAACACAAAACAAAAACCCAACAGCAACTTGTGATCACATTCAACAATATTTATATAAATAATAACAAATAAATCAGCATAGAATGCAATAGAACTACACATAAAATAATACTAAAAACTTGCTTTACACGGCTGCATACAAAAACAACAACAAACTTGAAACAAAACAAAGAGGCAAGACAAACGATTAAGAAACAAATAGATGTACACAAAATAATTTGTAATAGCTGTCCAAAATATTGCATCGGACAAACGGGTAGATCATTCCAAATAAGATATAAAGAACACTCAACACATAAGTGATTTAACTAAAACAGACACAAAATCCCACTACGCACTACGCATAAATAATGAAAACACGATTAAACCTGATTTAAATTATGAAAAAAATACTGTATAGTTTAAATAGGATAAAAATATATTTTTTCATTATGTGTGAGAGAAATAAAAAATATTTCCAGTACAAAAAAATTATTCAGTGTTTATTTTTATAGTTTACTGAAAAAATTACTATAGCAGTACTAACAATTTTACTCATAAAAATAATTTTTTAATGGTAAATTCATAATTTTAACACTTTGTTTTGTGTTATTTATTTTAATTCACAGTAGAAAATTCTTATCAATTTTTTTTGATAACCAAAAATAAATAAATAATATCTGTTCAAAAATATATCCATATAGTTTAGCTTGAAAAAAATCTTTAAAAATAAAAAGTGGTCTATGTTACTCTAATGGCATTTTTGATTTTTTATCTCTTTTTAGTTTATTCTTTTTAGAAATCAGGCTTTACACTGATTTTAATACAAATTTAAACATTCTACACAAATGCAAAAACGGACTAAAGCTGGTCCTTATTTGTATTTGTATTTGTACAACCGACTCGAAGAATTAGAAATACACACTCACAAAAATACAGATTTATTTAATGAAAAATTAAACACAAAAACCAACAAAAGTTACGACTTAATAATAAGTAACAATAAAAAAGTAGAAAGGATATAAAAATTGAACTCATAGATAGTTTATAAGAGCATAGTTTTAAGAAAAAGTGTAATTAATATAAGTATAGAAAGTAAACTGTTGAAGATTAAAAAAGTCGAAATCGATATTTACAAAAAATTTAACCAAAACATAAAATTTGTGTTCATTAGTTAAACTAATGACGAAAGCACACAAAAAAATAGTGATAAAAATAGAATTTGGAAAATCATTTATCTACAAATAGTATATAAAGAAAATTACAAAAACTAGCAATTGCACCTAGCGTGTAAAACCGTATAAATTCGTATACATTTTATTTACACCACACATTAACTCTATTCATGAGTATAGTTTTTGTTACGGTTGTATAAAGCCAATCCTTCTCTGCAGGACCATTCCATGAACATTTGTAAGGGCAATTTGTATTATCTCTTTGATGTTTTCAAAATATTACTGCGGCAGCAAACACTACACCGTCAATTTTTATTTGCGCTCTCTTCAGTTAGAACTGTTATCCATTGATATTTTATTTAGATACTACTATATTTACTAGATGCCTTTGCCTTAACGTTGATGAAAGGTCTTTCAATGTCATCAAGGAATATTCCTGAGAGTTAAATGATTTGTAATTCATGCGCACCAAGGAGGGCAGTATCCTATCGACCATTAGAGCAAGCATAATTGTACCCAGCCATCGAATCCTAGGTCTTTCGTGTATCCATACGAGCTCTTTGCCACTTTCAAGATGAAAACCACACTGACTTTCCTACATTTCGTAGAAGTAGTTTAAACCTTTAGAATCGTTTAAAGGTAACTTCTTGCCAACTTTTTCTACAATTCTGATGGTATGATCTAGGTTGTCTGATTTATAGGCCTCCTTTGCTATATATGTGCCTTGTGCATCCTGAAGATGGTTGATAATTGATGCAAGTCAAAACTAACTCATCAGCTTGTTGGGACTTCAGTTGTTCTCAACCTCTGGCCCGTCCACGGTTTTGTTCCTGTTGCTATATTGTGAAAAAAACAGAATATTTAAATTGCTTTTCACAAGGATGCACGATGTCATCCTCTTAAAAGTGCTCAGTAGTTTTTCCACTGTCACCATAAGGCCACAGATATTATTATAATTTATTCACGTTTCATAAATAAGAACTATGTATATACTCACTCTATGAGAAGGGCGGGCTACCTTTATTTTGGTCCCATCTGTTTGTAAACTTTTGGAATAAGCTAACTAAAAACCATAATTGACAATTCAATTATTCTTTGCGAGGGGTAAAAAATCACCACCATGACCAATTTAAACCCCTCTTCTAACCAGAATTTAGATCTAGTACCTCTTGATGAGGAGGTTGCTGATCATCTTCCTGATCCTTGTGTAAAACAACATTAAGTGCTTTATGCCGATCCTCCATTTTCCTGAAGTAATGCTCAATAACTGGTCTTTTGCACCTTTTCTCGCTTTCTGCTTACATTATTCCGTAAACCTCTATCATTTTGACTGGTAATCTCTTCCAGAGTAATACTTTTTGTGGGATATATCTCAGATACTGCCATTGTCTAGGGTAAGCAGCTCTTCACGCATCTCGTCCATGAAACCTATCTGCTTCTTTTAAAATTCAAAATGATATTCTCTCTGATTTTAATGGTTTTTGTAGAGAATATTGCCCTCCGATTTTTTTATTTTTTTAAGCCATATGAGTGTCAAAAAAAATAGTAGTCTGCTTCTGCATATACCAACATAGGTAATGCTAGTAAGGGTTGCTCGATATTCAGAGACTTCGATGTGAATTGAACTTTGTCAAATGAGCCAACAGGCTGGAAAAGCATCGGCCTGGGTCTCTCGTGTCCTCACTCTAAATTTCAGGAAAGGTGCTGTATTATTTTTGGTTAGCTGCTTCTTCGGGATCGCAGCTGTGAAACATCTTCGCTACCTTTTGGCTTCAATGGGAGATTCTCGCCTGCTTTTTGTCGTTTTTGAAGAATATTGCACTCGGTTTTTCTGTTTACTCAAGCCACACGAGTATCAGAGAACAGGTAAGGCTTATTTCTGGTAGGGATTTATTAATTGCGTCTCCAGCTTGAAAGATCATCAACTTGGTCACTTAGTATTGAGTCTAGCTCATGCTGTCATAATTATTCTATATTCATACAGTGCACGACTACATTATACTGCAGGCTGAAAAATCCAATCTATAATCTCTTTAACCGTGTTAGATTGACCAAATTTTGCTGGGGCAAAAACGAGATCACACCAACCTATTACACTGGATAAACTGTATCCGATATCCGATTAACACATTTTAACAGTAACACCATGATGTGTTGATAGTTATCGATGAGTAAAATTTGTTCCCTTCTCGATATTTTTGGCAAATATGTACGAGATGATTAACGTACCATTGTTAATAATCCTCCTGGATATATTGTAAAATATCCTCATAATCTATCAATGATTCTTGTATTTTCCCATTGAAAACTAATAAATTTACAAAGAGGAAAAAAACTTTTGTTGATAGCACATAAAGACTATCATCATCATCATCTATTCTCCGATTTGCTCTAAAGTAAGTAGTAAACGATTTTTTTTTCAAGTTCATCGAAAAAAATAACATTGGATTATTTGTAGGTACTATATATACGAGATATAATATGTTGTTTTCCCGATATGTCGATGGGTTGATTTCTGTCGAAAATATCCCATCCGCATGTTTTGTAGGCGTTATATAGATTTGATTGTGTTGTTTTGCGTGGTAAATAAAATTATGGCGATTTGTTATGTTAAAGACCCTTGAGAGTAATTTTCTTTTATTATCTTACACACATCGTATATATATATATATATATATATATATATATATATATATATATATATATATATATATATATATATATATATATATATATATATATATATATATATATATATATGTATATATATAGTTTTATATATATATAAATATATATATATATATATATATATATATATATATATATATATATATATATAAATATATATATATATATATATATATATATATATATATATATATATATATATATATATATTTTTTTTTTTTTATATATATATATATATATATATATATATATATATATATATATATTTATATATATTTATATATATATATATATATATATATATATATATATATATATATATATATATATATATATATATATATATATATATATATATATATATATATATATATATATATATTATATATATTCATTGTTTTATGAGTAAAAAATAAAAGTTAACCCCTCTGTTACTCATTGTCTAACCGATGGTAGCTTTTACTAGATGACGTAATTATTGAGCGAGTGCGGTGGGTTCTTAGATGATTTTCTGATTTTTTTATAATCACCTGTAGATTCAGGAAACAGTTTTACCGTAATTATTAATCTATCATGTTATAAAAATATATATAATTGTTTATTACCGTTTACAACCAAGGGAGTTGACAATAAACTTATATATACGCAACTAAGGAGCCGGAACGTCTTATACAATACAAATCCATAAAACACCATTTGTCCATCTCAAACCCTATATATATAAATATATATTGGCCTAATCCAAAAGTACCATCTAAATTATATATTTATGACAAAGATACATTAAGATATTGAAAAAATTACAACAACAAAGGCAAAAAAGGAGAGGAAAAACTATAAATTTATATAAACTAAAAAAAATTGAATTTTCACTTAAAATCCATAAAAAAATATGGTTTTGTGAACCCTATTAAATTCATCCCCTTTTCGTCGCATTACAAATAAATTTCACCTGGCTCTATAGTAAGTTCGTGTGTGTCAGTGGGGTTTAAAGCATGTATCGCGAAACATGTTTTCCATTGAATGGCAAAGAAATATGTTAAAAAACACTGATCGCCGTTAAACACAACAAGGATCTTAGTTTAAAGAGATATTTTCCCGTTTCAGATTAAATATTTTCTTGAATCGGTGAAAACGTAAAAAAGAAAAACCAACAACAAAAAATGAACCAAATAAAAGAAAATATATACTCGTATATATAAGGAAAAGTTGAAAGGACATGCATTTATTGCGTGTAATATAGGAAAATTTATGACCACTTTTCTATTATCATTTTCTAAATTTCGTTTTTTTTAATAATATGAAAAAGGAGTTATTGCTGGTGAAAATGGTGCAAAAAAAAAAGATTTTTTTGTTGTTGTTGGGGATTTAAAATGCGAACGATTGAAACGGATGAGGGTTCCGTTCGCCCAATGTGTGTAACAATTTTATTTTATTATGTTGGAAAATATATTGGCCAATTCATTTTATTTGTTAAATAGGCCTAATTTGGACATAAATTTATTTTACTGCTTTGAGCTGTTCCTTTGTCATATTAAGGTGATGTCATATAAATAAAAAGTAGGTTTGAACAAATATCTTTATGTAGAATAATATGTACCAGGGAGTATTACTTTCGGAGTTTCTAGCACCACCAGTGATCTAAAATTAATTAAATAATCTGCGCTCGTCATGACAGCAAACTGGCAAAATATTCGAATTAGATTCTAATTAGAAGTAAACCTGGTGTGATTGGAATCTACGTTGGATATAATATTCGCACTAATTCGCTAGCTGTTTTAAAAGTAATCTCTTATTTAGGAGCCAGGTGCGTCGATTAACTGGGCCATCTGACATTATTGGCTCGTTTTATGGTTAAGAATATTAACCTCTATCTTAAACCTCTGTTTTTTTGATTTGATATCTCTTCCATAGTGTTAGTTTTTTTGTAACATTTCACAGAATTTACCTTCTTCTTGCTCCTCCTCACTGATCTGCTTTTTGTGATTTTCAAAGAATATGAACCTCCATTTAATTCAATTTTTTGAAGCCACATGAGTGTCAGGGAAAAAGTTTACTTGTACATACATCCACCAAAACAGGTAAGGCTAATTAGTAATAGTGGTTGCATAGTAATCAAAAACTCCGATAATGACTGGGCTTTGTCAAAAGAAACCGCAGGCTAAAAGATCATCGGCTGTCTCGTTTATGCCCAACAATATCAAACTTTATCTAAAACCTCTGTCTTTTCGATTCTAGATCTCTTCGAGAGTTCTAGTTTGTCTGAAAAATATCGCAGAATCTGCCTTATTCAACTGTTCCTCAGGGCTCTCGTCCATCAAGCCTCTTTACTTTTTGGTTTGGATGGGATATTCTCGCTTGATTTTTGATATTTTTAATTCTTTGTCAGCTGCTCTTTAAGGATTTTGTCCATGAAGCCCCTTTGCTACTTTTCGGCAATGGGAGATTCTCGCTTGCTTTTTGTGGATTTTCAAAAATATTGCTCTCCGTTTTATTGTATTATCTGCAAAGGTTAATTATAGTAAGGTTAATTATAGTTAATTATAGGGAGTTAGGTTAATTAAAAGGAGGGGTTACTTGATAATCAGAGAGTCCGTAATGCCTGGACTTTGCTAAATAAGGCCTCAGGCTGGAAGATTACCGGCTTCAGTCACCTACCACCTCGATCTGGCCCATCTCGCCATTTTACTAGGTATTTTCTCCTAATTAACAACTAGTACCTATTTTTGTGAAGGTTCCTGATTATCTGCCAGATCCTACTGAAAAACAATTGCTGTATGTGTTTTGTTAAAAGTGCTAAAATATATAAACTTGTTAGTTTCGATTCCAATTAGACGCTAATCTGGTCTGATAAGAATCCTATACGGGTAAGGAATTCGTCCTAATTTATACAGTTGGATTCAAGTAATCCCCAATTTAGTAGTATATAGTCTACTAGACTGGCTCTTCTGACTCTATTGGCTGGTTTATTGCCACCATGGCCAACAATATCAATCTCTATCGAATACCTATTAGATCGCCGGTTGTAGCGTAATGGTTAAAAGATTTTCTCATCACGCAAAGGTCTAGAGTTCGATTCTCGCCGTTGACCAAAATTTAACTTGCACATAAAAAGCGTTTGGGTGTACAAAACTTTCGTTGGGCTGACCACCTACAATGTGTATCAATACATTAAAATGCAACATATGGTCTCAGTTTAGACGCGGTAAGGGCTGTTAATGGCTTCCAAGCCATAGAAAAACAATCTTATACCTATCTCTTTTCGACCCAAGATCACTTTCAGTGTGTTAGTTTTCCTAAGACATGCCACATAGAATCTAACTTTTTCTTGGTTAGCTAGTCCTCAAGGATCTTGTCTATGGGACCTCTATAATAGTTTTTGGTTTGGATGGCAAATTATCATCTGCTTTTTGCGTCCACTAGACTAGTCCACTAGACTGTCCACTAGACTATCCTAGACTTGGGATACCAACTGATTCTAGGGAGGGCTATTTTTTTCAGCTATCCTCATGTTTTACTGAATTCTTTCGTTTCTGCTAGCACCTTCCTCTTCCGACTTAGACTGCCAACTTTAAATATTTCTTTGTGAATTGTATTCCAATGATATTCGTGCTTTGTCATTCGGGATCTTCTTCAGTTTCTGACCGATCCGTCTCCTCCTACGCTTTCTGATTTCAGTTCAAATGTGTCTTTGATTTATTTTTCCAATAGCTGTAGTTTTTGTGTCGTTTACTGTTCTTATATTTCACAGCTATACAGTAGAACTGATTTTATACACGCATTAAACAATTGTAGTTTGGTTTTTCTCGACAGGACGGATGCATTTAGAGCCTTGTGCAATGTGCATCATGTTAAAAGTATTTCTGATTTCGATGATGCGTCGATTGATGTGTTCTCTTATGTCACCAGTTGTTGCAATACAACCATGGTATACCAACCATGGCATACCTCTCGTGTATTCTCTAAGGTGACCTTCTTAGGCCAGATCCTTTATTGGTGGAATGTTTTTATGTAAAATTTCCAGTGACCTTTCTTACACATTGGTGTAATGTACGCATATCTCTGCTTTCAGCTCCCTCCTCTACAGTCGTTTTTGATATATATCTTACAGGCTATGTTTCTAAAAATCGTTTTCTCGCTGTTCCCAATGAATGACCTAATCCTTCCCTATTCATTTTAAATAGAAAGCTTACAATAAATCCGCTTGTTGCACTCCTAGTTTGTGTCTTTAAATAATTTCTCTGCTTCTTCGCTCTCATCGCTTAACTCATCACCACTGTGAAGATTTATAGTTTCCAAAATTGCCTCAGAGTTTCATCAACATCATTTATTTATTACATTTAACGTGACCAGACAATAATCCTAAACAAATTCGATAGTCTCTAACAAATTAACTCACTCACGTAAGAACTGAAGAAATTGTTCAATTGTAAGGTTCTGGCAATATTTTTATAACGTCACACCGTTCATATACCATACCTCTGTCAGGAGAGATAACAGCATTAGAAAACTGTGGAGTAGCAAAATTATAATTACGTCTGTCAACAGTCGTAGTTGTGCCATTACTACTATTACGTCCATATTTGAACCGTCCGTATACCATACTATAGATCTCTGCTTGAATAAGGATCCTTCTCCACTTCATTTATGCCGATCAGGGAATACCACATTTAAAAATCTGTATAATTTTGTTTTGGTCAATATACTGTTCGAATTTTTGCTAATTGGTAGGTAACCATGAAATTCTACCTGAACTTTAAGATGAACCATTGAATTGCCTGTTTTCAATTTTCCTTCAGATCGCATTTTTGATTTACAGATGACGTGGATTTAGCCCTCACACTCTCCTTGGGAAGAATCTCCTCTATTCCCTGAATGTCCAGAAGATTTGAATGAATTAGTTGGTCATCTAACCCATCTGCGCATTGCATAGCTCCATGCCAGCCTATTATAGTACTGACATGGAAGATGGATCAACCTATGAGTTCTGCACTCAAATAGGGGGTCAAAGATGTGTTCATTAACACCACCGATCGTAATCAGATGATGAAAAATCCCTTTTGCATACCGCCCCTATCGGGATTGGAACCCGGTGCCTCTCGCTCTAACTGCCACAGCCTTAACCACTGAGCCACGTGTACGATTTATTTATTTAAACCTAATCAAAATTTATCTCATTAAATAGGTCACAGTAGTATGACTGACTCGAAGACACTGAATAGCCTGGAATGTGAGTGCATTTATAGTTTCTTCTCGGTACTTAGTAAAACGTGTACCTTCATTCTGAAAGCGACCTATTTCGTTGGTCTGATCCTCTGAACGTACTTTTAGGAGCATGTCTCCCGAGGGAGGTTTATCGAATCCCTTACAGAAGGTTTTCCATGTAGATGATCGGCATGTGATCAGATAGTGCAGCAACATTCGACGCACCTCAGTTACAAATCAGTGTGTCCATCAGATTACTCTTCTCTAATGGCATTAATAAAGGTTACTCCCTCTTTTAACCATTTGAATATATTATTACAAACTAGATATTAGAAGAGTAAGTCATCTCTTGTATTTGCATCACATCCTATTTTCAATTCTGATTGAATTTTCCTCCCCATCTCGACTGTGCTACTTTAGGCCTAAGGTATAGTTTTAACCTGCCGATAACAACGTACAACCAACTGATTTGGATTTGATGCGGTTGTTGGTGTCTTATGAGAGCCCAGGAGTTTCAAAAACCTGGTGAAAAGTTTAGATTCTAATTAGAGGTTGTTTCGTTGATTGAGTGGAATGCCAAAATCAGGTACATTTGGGTTCGGACTTTTGAAGTCCTTATGTTGTCTTGGCCGGAAGGACCAATCAGGTAATCAAAAACGAATCTTTCTTGTATCTTGTAGATAGACGGTTCATCCTCTGTTTTGTTAGCACATACCACCTGTTTGTCTTCAAATTCAGAATAGGTTTTAAATTAATATTCATTGTTTCGAATCATCTGCGACTGCGTAAAATCGGATGTGACTCTCTAGCAGGGCTAAAATTTCGAATGTGGTTGGATTATTAAAAAGACTAGGAGATGATATATTAAATACGAAATTGGCAACAACTTTGATATTTCCATTTTGGCAAGAAGTTTTGAGGAAACAATATTGGAGTCATGGATATAAGTTGATTTCTTCCGTTTAGCTCAAAATTGCAGCAATTTCAGAAAGATAAAGCTACTGATTACTGATCCATAAATATTACTTTATTTTCGGTAAAAAATCGGTTATTGTAGTCCCATTTATGCCTTTATGCGTCTTGGTGATAGTTACACCTATAGTAATTCCCAATAAGTGTTTAGTCCCCAAAGTGTCCGAGTAACCTGTTGTCATGTTATTGCCTACCTCCATCCTTATTTGGCAGTGCCCAAAATGAACAGCAGCATATCAAGCGTCATCTCGAGTGTTATGCATAACTCCAACATTTACCATCTGAAGATAATGCAATAGCATGATCCACAATATTTGAAAAATCTGTTGGAAAATTCGTATACTAAACATTAATTCGTGCCGTTTACTATATCTTCGTTAGAGGGAAAGGATAGTTTGTTGTAGTATCATTTATACCGTTCGGTGATAGTTACATTAAGTGTTTTACCAAACAATTGCTTAGACTACAAAATGTATGAGACCGCTCAGGTGGCCTAGTGATTAAAGCTGCGGCATTTGGAAATAGATTTTTCCCCATGAGATTACGATCTGTGGTGTGAAGGAACACAACTATGACCCCCTGTTGGAGTGCAGAACTCATGGGCCGACCCATCTTCCATGTCAGCACTATAGGCTGGCATGGAGCTCTGCAATGCGCAGATGTTTAGGAAAATCGGGTACCTACGTCCTCGAATTGACTGTAATGGCGTAAAAGCAAGGACGTAAATAAGCGAGCTGCGAACAAGTAAGGATTGCCTTGAGCCCCAAAACAAATTAAAGATTAGATAATAAAAACAATGTATGAGGGCACATCAGCTGTTCCCCAATGTTTAGAGCACTAAAATTAAATCAGCTCATGTTTCAGCAAATGCTGATATAAAAATGGCCTTTTCGAACCATTTAGTTCGTTTAGTTATCCAGTACCCCCAGGAGAATCAACTAGTTTTTATTAACAGTTTTTTGTTGATGGATCAAGTTCCGCAAGTGATTTTGCACCGCTTTATGATCCTTAAAGAAAATGGTTGGATCTTAAAATTTCATTTTTCGAATTAACAGGCCAATATGTTAATATGGTTGCGTATTTATAATATGTTCCACGCCTACCATGCTGGTTTGTAAAACATCGTCAAATTTATATTTCTTAGGGTTTGATACATATTTATTTTGACACTTATAACCATTCTCTACCAAGCACCACCAAAGTGTGGACCGATAATAGGATGAAATTTCATTTAGACGTACGTTTTTGAGCTTCTAGATAGTCCAGCTTCCTGAATTCTTTTTTTTAACTCCCTTTTATTTTAAGCACCCCAAAAATTAGTATTGTTGTACATACTTCAATTGGATTACCTCTTCTAGATCGAAATCGGTGAAAATGTTGAATGAAACTATCGGTGGAGAGTCTTAATAACGCATCAGAGTGTATAGCTCCGATAGTTAAACAGGTAAATACAACACCCCATTGTTTCTCTGATCGCCAGCCTACGAAAACAGGTATTGATTCAAACAGATCTATTGATTCAAACCGACATGATTCCACGTAACAATGTGCGTCATAAGTTTGCCTCAATTAATTAAAAACTGTTCGTTGTATGGTGTTGATAAATGACGATAGTACTTATGAACACGAAAATATGTTATTCGATGATCATTTGGAAAAAATACCGTGGAGATACATTTTACTGCATCAACACGCCCCCAAACTATAAGAACTCCCTTGTCAGCCGGATGAGGCATAAACGATCCACACTAGAATTATTGTTCAACTTTAATATATCGACATCACTTATTGGAAGTTATCCCGTTGTCCTCGTTTGATGAGCTGTGTCATGGGATCTTCAAACTTTTTGTATATTTTGGACCTTCCTATTGATTTGTCCCGTTTGACTATAATGACAAAAATTGGTCGCGTTTGACAGCTATTAGTGGATATGACACGATGATTATTATCGGTTTGTTCCAATTAGTTTAACCACTCTTTAAATCCTGCAAGGTTTATTTGGCATAGACTAAGAGATTTGCAATGAGACCGAGATGATCAAAAACACTGATAAAAATTCATCATATCTCCCGGGTAGGGTGTTTTACTCCCATCGTGCAATGATGAATCGATTCGATTTATATTGAATACGAGCCATTTCCATTTTTATGATCTCACCACATTCCTAATAGCAGTTAGCGAGTACATCTGTAGGAAAATTCGTATATTGTACATCAATTTGTGCCGCCTAGTAAATCAGAGAGGCAGAATAGTTTATTGTAGTATCATTTATGCCTGTTTTACTTTCTCTTCCTTTGACCAAATGTATAGAAAAGGGACCGGCATAATCGATGCCAGTCGATAAAAAAGGACGTACCAAATCTAATCGGCTCTTTGGTAAACTTCCCATTAGCTGAGTTTAAAGTTCCACATTAAATCTCACACTGCACACAACTTTTTCTCAATGATTTTGCTACAAATTTATCTCTTGGAATCAAGAATCTTTGCCTCATTAGACTCATTAATATAAAGATGGTCCTGCATGTTTGGAATAAATATGCTCGTCTTGCAGAAGAAGCCAACTTTCTCTCGATTTTGCATGCAGAATGATTGGATGTTTAGTCGCATAAGATGCTACACTATAGTGTAACCTGCCACCAACTCGTAAAATACCGCGTCTAAAAATGGGCCGATCGAGCATCATTCGAGTGGTTTGCAAAACTCCAACAGTTATCATCTGAAGATCTGAAGATCTGAAGATTGGAATAGCGTAGTCCCCAATGTTTGAACAACTAAAATCAAATCAGCTTATTGTTGAGCAATTGTCGATGACAGCTGACCAATCTGTTGGACAATTCGTTTATTGTCATAACATTAATTCGTATACCAATCGATAATTAGACTTAACTTTGTGATTCAATCATCAACTAATTTTGAAAATCGATAAAAAAAATCACATCATATTTTCCCACTGCGGAAAAATTTTAGAAAAAGAGAAATATTATTCACAAATCACATTATCATCCATTATGAAAAAAAACGGGAGAAGACATCGTTTCCGAATTGTACGAAATTTTTATTATTTTATGTAGATTTTTGTGTGTTTTGTATTCTGCCACTACTGCGCCTACCATACACTATATACGTTTACGAGAATGTATATTATACAGAAAATACACGACTTCTATCCAGAAGATGGATTTTTATGATCACAGTCGTAAAGAAAAGTTCGAAACAATAACAACAATGACGGAAAAACTAATAATAATAATCGATAAAATTATGTTAAAGTCATAAACATAATATGATGATTTGGTATCGGTACTCGGAATATACATACGAGATGTATATGAGCACATATCTACATGTATATATATATATATATAAGAAATAGAGGGTGAATACGAAGGCGAGATAAATGATGGCGGAACAAGGGATGAGACATATATGGAGATTTTGTATTGTATACGTATATGGGTTATTGTTTGTAGATAGCTGCCTCCACTCCCATCACCTTTAAAAATCAAAATAAAAACTAGTGAGATTTCTCATCCCCCCAATACGTGGTCTGTACATTCATCTATCGTTATGTCTACTTGTAATATTTGAGAAGTAGGCAAAAAAAAACTTTATCGTACGTATTATATCGATGTTGTAATGTTATTACGAAAACATGTTGATGAGAGATGGGAACCGGGGCATAAATTCATTTTTTTCTAGTTATGTTAATGTCAAACCTAATGTTACAAAATTTGAAACAACATTTTTGCTATATAACGATGCAGTGGCTATAAATGGCGCTAAAATACTTCCATGATTATTTAAATTAGCATCAGTGTTGGGATACGATTAGGTGTGATTCACATAATGATTTACAGTGTCATTATTATATGTTTGAGCGACCGGTCTGAATGGCCATAGTGCTATCTAAGTGCTACCTATAGCGGAAATTAATTTAAATTGATTGTTTATAGTCTTAGATTCTACATGTTTCACCGTACAAACATGGGTTCATGCCTAAGAGATCAACATCTTCAAACCTCAATGAATTCACCAGCACATATAAAGTTATTAAAAGCCACAAGAAAGTTGATGTGGTGTACACAGACTTTGCCAATGCCTTAGGCTCCATTAGCCATTGTGAAGCACTAGAACGGTTATACTCACTTGGGTTCTCAAACAACTTTGTGACTTGGTTTAAATCTTACTTAAGCAACCTTATCCAATACAGCGACATTGGTAATAGCCGGTCCAAGCCAATTCAAGCTACATCGGGATTTCCACAAGGTTCCTATCTTGGTCCTTGGATTTTTACTATTTTCATCGACGCAATCATTGAAGTCATTCTACACTCAAATTTTTAATGTTTGTTGACGACCTCAAAATATCAGAACTGTTGAGTACAAGCGATGCCGAGAAACTTCAAGAGGACATCGACAATTTTGCGATATCTTGTGAGTCAAATCTTCTTAGTCTGAACATCAATAAGTATAAGATTTTATCATTCCAACGGAAATTTAATCCAGTTTTAAAACTGTACGAAATAAACAATTTGCTACCAAAGCGAGTATCAGAGATGAAAGACCTCGGTGCTATAATCGTTTAAAATATGACCAGTAACAAACATATGGAATAATGTGATAAATCTAATTCTATGTGGGATTCTATTAAACGATGGACGGGCGATATTCATGACCTGAATATGCTGTTACTGTTTGGTGTCCATTTTATGATCCAAAACATCAGTAAACTAGAGGGTATATCCAGAAAAAGTTTATCTGTTACTTCACTTGAAAAAGCGGTTGGAAGTATGATCAAGAATAACCATACCGTGAAAACCTGCAGCGTTTACCACCTTATCTGGATGGCTATAAACAAACAACATAGCAACTCTGGGAAAATAGACACGAGCTTATAAAGTGTTCGTTTGTTGGTAATATTTAAGTAGGTAGCATGACGCACCGCATAAATATTCGAAAATTTACAAATTGATGTACCCATAGTAGACATCTAAAAAGAAATGAGTCCTTGCAAGTTGATGTCCATAGAACCAACTATAGTTCTAATCAATTGAATAACATGATGTACAAAAGCTTTGCACATCATGTTAATCGAAGATCACCAAACCAAATCTTGTATTTCGTTTGGTGATCTTCCAGCGCTTGGATAATATTTTAAGATTGTTGAAGAAATCTTCGCGAACCGTTAGTTATTCGGACGTATCTGGCCGAAGTGCTATATATAATGTTTGTCGTTCATACTTTCGCTGAAGTCAAATCGTGGATGTACGATTGTGCGATTACGGGTCAGATGTGTTTATCGACGTTATCAATCGTAACCGGTTCAAGAAATTTTTTTCACTTCTACCAGTGTACATGGTTGCTGACCAAACCTGCTAAAAGCCAAAATTTTCACAGATTTTCTCCAACTTTACAGTTTAGCAACTACAAAGTAGGTCAAAACAGCTCATGGAATATGAGACACTTTTGTACTGGCTGCAAAATAATTAAGTGACAATATCACCCTGCTCCAATACCCTCCTCTTCTATTCTAGACTGCTTTTCTGGAGACATTTATAATTTTACTTCTGCAAAAAATTACCTCCAGGGAGAACCTCATTTGGCTGAGGAAAGCACCTTTTGTGAGCTTTTAAATCTGAGGTATAACATCCTGAGATTTAACCAGCCAGTCGTTGAAGCATATTGCACCGTACTTGATACATCAAAGTGGCGATTCAAATATGTTGTGTTCAATCGGGCGCGACAGTTTTGGTGAATTATAAGAATTTATTAATTATTTTGTGGGGTGGGGTGATGATGATAATTATATATATATATATATATATATATATATATATATATATATATATATATATATATATATATATATATATATATAAATATATATATATATATATATATATATATATATATATATATATATATATATATATATATATATATATACGAATAATATTATTGGGTTCTTTGAGAAATTAGAAAGTTGCTCGGTCTTAATCTATTGGCACACGCTTTGTTACATTAGCGCTGAACAGGTGACCTAGGCGAAATACTAGTTATCATTAATCAGACGAGGAGGTTGTATATAGACTTGCGAATCAATCAGAGATATAACTCCCTTAAAGATCACCCATATCTCTGACTGTTGCCTTATTCATCTCAATTGAAACTACCGAGAATGTCACAGTCCTCATATGATCATCAGCAAATCAGAAACTGTAATGCTCTATTTTATTGAAGATCGCATATGTTAAAATGGCATTCGCGCCATCACATTAATACGAATACATAAACAAATATGTATATTAAGCTCTGCGATTAATGTGGCATGATTTCGAAATCTATTGTCAAAACAAATTTTGATTCGTTCCAGCCCCCCTCGTATACTATTTCGTTGACTAAACTATGAAGCATTAGAATATTAAGATAGTGCATACCAAACAAATCTTTAATACTCGCCGATGTGTACCTTATTGATTTTATTATATATATATATATATATATATATATATATATATATATATATATATATATATATATATATATATATATATATATATATATATATATATATATATATATATATATATATATATATATATGAATATATATATATATATATATATATATATATATATACATATATATATATATATATATATATATATATATATATATATATATATATATATTTATATATATATATATATATATATATATATATATATATATCTGATATATACTCGAATGTGTATATAAATGAGTACAGAGCTGAGACGTAAATCACACATTGTGTATATGAGCTTGTAGTATGTGTACTGTGTACCCTGGGTATATACAATGTACTAGCGAAGTTAAAATAAAATATGAAATATAAACATGAAACTGATGTAATGTTTGCTTAAAAAACAAAAATAAGAAAAGAAAATAAAACGAAAATCTAAACAAAACATCGAAATTATAGTTGAAAACGTCTTTCTGTATGTCCATAGGTCTAGGCGCGTATCTATTATGGATGGGTAATATCTGGTTTTAGTTTTATTTATTTGGAAGAAAAAATGTTTTTTATTTTATTTGGTGGAAATAAAAATAAATAAACATTTGTTTATCCAACTTGAAACCGAAAAAAAAAAATTAAAACAAACCTACAGAAATAACAAAACATATTGGGAATGAAAAGAAATTTATCTTAAAGTGGTGATGGTTTCTTTATTTTATATTTTTGTTTATTTGTGTGAAGGGCACCCTAATTTTTATCTTTAATCATATATGGAACACGGAGGAGTGTATCGACAGATTAAAATAATGTGGTAGATGTGTATATGCATCGATTAGAAAACAGTTCGCAAAATATATCTTAAGTGGCAGTTGAAGTAATCTGAGTTGATTAAAAATTACAATAGACAAAGACGATCTTTAAAGATATATTTTAGACTGGATGGCAAAAATTCGATGCTTGTTGTTTTCTTTAAGTTGTTTCATCTGGTATTTACCTTGGTTAAAACTACGCCTCAACCATTTGTCTTTGATCGAAATTATTCGGTTCCCAACTAGAAAGCGATAGGAAAGTGTAAAGATGCAGTTTATCTTCTCCAAGCTTATTGTTCTATAGAAGTCTTCATCGAATACTCTTTTTCACACGGGGATTGAATAAACAATCTTTAAAGATATATTTCTTGACTAGAGAACAAAAGGATGATACTTGTTGTTCTTTTTAAGTTGTTTCCTTGGGTGAAATGTAGTACCTACGTATGTTGAGACCTTGCCTCGCTTTTTCAGAATTTTATAGGGAAATAGGAAAACAGCATAATAAGTCTTAGATTTTTCAAATATCCATGTGAGCTCGTTCCAGCTTTCAAGATAATCACTCTTTATTTCCCAGGAACATATATCAGCCTTAGATATCCTATCAAGATAGCCTCTTAGGGATAGATAGACGCAAGGGAAGGATAGTCTTTCAGGAGTTCAACTATATAATTTATTTATAGGATAACCCGACTAGTGATAACAGGAATCATGTATTCTTAACCAAGCAAACCGAGTTGATGGTTGATGAGCCTTCGAAATTTCCCGGAATTGAATTTGCAGAGGGAAGTGCTTAGGATCCTCGTAGTTACACTAAAAGAACTAAGTGTATATGCTTCGATTAGGCAACAACTCACAAAATATTTTTAAAGTGACAGTAGAAGTAACCTCAGTTGCTTTCTTAACCCATTCTAGTATTTGCTTTCTTTTCACTACAACTGAACACATGGTTTCTGATTTCCCCAAAGTGATCTGAAATACACAAACTCTTTTTTCGATAAGTGACCATATATAATTGGTGTTTGCATCATTAATCGCCCGCTGTGACTGTGACTAAGAGAGTTTCTCATCATTCCGCGGTCTCGAGTTTGATTCTTGCCGTTGACCAACAATTAACATGCCTCGGATATGTCATAAAATGCGATTGTGTGTAAAAACATTCGTTGGGCTGACCATCTACAATGTGCACCAATCGTTATTAGGTTCGTAAGGTCTCAGTTAAGATGCGGTAAGGGGATCAGGTTAGGTGAGGCCAAACTCAGCTGGCTATATTGCACATGAATTCCTTACACTATTTTCTGAGCAGTTGAAGAGTTAAACCATTTTTGACTAGTTCGGCGGCCCTGTACGTAAGTGCAATGGGTTCCAATAACTTGATTGCTGCCCGACTATCACCAAGGGTTGCGATATCAATAATGGATACCAGATTATATCTCAACCATTTTAAGAACTCTTCAATCATCACCTTGACCTAAGCTGTAGTAGTAAGATAGACGAATAGCTGATGAATATGCTCACCTCAACCTTATCGCAGAAGACTCCGGTAGTTCACTCTCCTATCTAGTTGAGACGTACGTGTAGAAAATTGAAAAGTTTCAGTTTCCCGAAACTTCTAGAATTTTTTGGATTTAATCAAGACATCCTATATAGCGACTCAATTATATGCGAATGGTTGGTACAGAGACACTTCCATTGATATTTTTGAACCGTGGGCCCTTCGTGTTATTTAATTTTAGAATGATCTGCTGAAGGTGGGAGGGAGAAGGTGGAACATAACCCAGCTCTCCAAGATTGTCCTGATCACCTGGGAAGCAATTACTAGAGATTTCCTCATTATTAAAAACCGCCAATTTGGCTCCAATTTTTTTGATGTAGCATCTTATTTTTCAGTATTCTACCAATCATGACCATGGGAAAAATTGTTTGAGATTGGGTGTCTTGTTCGGCAAATCTTGTGTTACCTACTGCCGAAAGCGTTAATATCTTTCTGAAACCTCTGTTTTTGGGCCAGGGCCAATTTACAAGTGTTTTTCGACCGTATGACACCGAATCTGCTTGTTCCATGATCTGCCACTCCTATTTTAGTCAACCTACTTCTATAACGCTCTTTTGTTATTATTCGTATCCAGATGATTCTATAAGGACTGTATTTTGTCAAACGGGCTCCTCAGCCTTGAACAACATCGGCTCGGGTCCTTTACATCGCACCTACATAACGTACTTCACCTTAGCTAAACTAAAAATAAGAATTTGACGCAGACAGCTGCTTTAAAACATATTTACTTTCGGAGAGATATGCTCCAATCCTAAGAGCTTACTCCTGATGAGTTCTTTGATAGATAGGTTGAACCGAATTTTGGCGTTTGGTCTTATTGAACTCAGATTTGATTAAATTTGTAAAATAATGTTTAAGATCAAGAATTATGTATCAAGTTCTATCCGAAAATAGCCC